>JAXDDX010000159.1:600000-1004143 GCA_034670405.1 Hoplostethus atlanticus | reverse complement strand
TTGGGGGAAACGCTGACCTAAGAAGTGCCCATCAAGCCAATCCAACTTGTGGGAGGTGCTTCAGGAAGCATGGGGTGAAATTTCTTCAGATTACCTCAACAAATTGACAGCTAGAATGCCAAAGGTCTGTAAGGCTGTAATTGCTGCAAATGGAGGATTCTTTGACGAAAGCAAAGTTTGAAGGACAAAATTATTATTTCAAGTAAAAATCATTATTTCTAACCTTGTCAATGTCTTGACTATATTTTCTATTCATTTTGCAACTCATTTGATGAATACAAGTGTGAGTTTTCATGGAAAACATGACATTATCTGGGTGAGCCCAAACTTTTGAGCGGTAGTGTATGTTAAATAAAATCAGAATATGTTAAATCAGCTACCTTTTAAAGTGACTTAAAAAATGTTATATCTCTTATATCTCTAGTTTTAGTTTGAAGACAAATTGAATGTTAATCCAATAATAGAACAAATGAGTGATCTGCAGGGAGTAGCAAAATGTATTACCTAGAATACTATACACATTGCATATAATATATATAAATAAAGTATAAATAATATATATAAATAAAGTTTGATTGATTGATTGACTATACCAATTACGATTGTACGATTCCTACTGAAATCTTTAAATTGGTACACAGTATTATAGGAGGATGATTTGTGTGGGGAAAGCATCCCAGATTGAATTTAGAGAAATTACAGCTACCAAGTAAAGGAGGACTAGTGTACTGTTCTAACATTAGGATATTGATTCCATATGCCTTGATTACACTTTCACTTACACTTTATAATGGTGAATCTCATTGTAGAATTAAGAATAATTTTATGAAATCATGGACACATGATTTCAATTAACTATTTTGGTGTACAAGATAAATACTTTAGCACCACTTGATTTCAATCCAGACTTTAAATGATCGTGTGAAGACGCAGGGTTTAAGATTTGGAATGATGGTATGGTATTTATACTATACCACAAACACCATATTTTAGGTATTTACAACTCTACAGTATGCTACAATACTAGCTACAATATTTAAACTCCATACCTGATCTTAAGAAGCGTATGAAAATGTCTGAACTAGAATTTATTTATTTTTTGGGTTCCATCTGAATACACATGGAAGAACATTCTACTGAATGCAAAGTAAATTTCATATTCTAACAAAAACACATGAAACTAATATGATTCTGCATATTTAATGCCATGTTTGAAAGGTAAAAATGAGCAGGGTACTTATTTTCACTTGTTTTGGACATTTACAGGATTGTTTCTCATTGGGTCTCAATTCAAAATGAAATTATTTTTTAAATTAATTTAAGGCCCCTTAAATCCACTTCAGTGCTTACTTGGCCTTGACCTTGCTGAAGAGGACTTGTCTAGACATACAGGTATCCCTAATGTTAAAAAAAACACTTTTCATTGTTGCCACTGGAGCTATCACATGAGCTAAGGTAAGGACTGCTCTGATGTAATATGTATGGGTACTACAAGTGTATGTGTATCTCAGGGCATTATGTGCTTGACCTTTGGCCTCAAGTTGAGGAAAAGGTGATTTACCCTAGCCATCCTCTCCCTACTAATAATTTTAACTAATAATGTTTCTTCCCCTTTTCATGTGTGTTTGTTGTTTTCCTATTCTGCTATGTCTGAATTTGTTGTTTGTGTCTGAAATTGCATTGTCTAATGTGGTTGATCATATGTGTTTTGTGATCAACGATTTGAATAAAAATATTGAAAGCAAAAAATATATATATCACCAGATAATCTTTAGATAATCTATAGATTAACAGGCAAATTTTAATGTAATATTTGCCTGTTAATGTAAAAATGTGTTACAGATATTACAAATATTACAATATCAGGTTATGTTACATTTTCAACTCAGAGGCTGAGTTTATTACATTTTGTTACATACAGTTAATGTAATAACTGTCAGATAATACCCCGTTGTCCACTGTTGCAGACATACATTGCTGAAATTGCAAAAAAAATGTGCATTTTGCTATATATATATATAGTGTGTGTAGGTAAATTAAGTGCTATAAATTGAGCTGTTATGCTTGGGTCTTATGCCAAACTGTTATTTATGCTTTTATTCAATATTACAATATATTTATTCAACATTAACGTGTTTCCCTATATCAAACTCAGTTGTACTGTATGCATCCTTTTTTCCCTTGCTTATAATCAGGTTGTAAGACCTACAAGGATCTAAAGAGGTCTAGAAGATTGTTTCTTCCCATAGTCCCACAGTCTCTACATGTGTCGTTTCTAATGCATCTCTGCAGGAAGATTAGAATTTCTCAGCTGAGAAAATATGATTTACTTCTTGGACGGCCAAATTATCAGTTTGCATGTTGCCTCGGGTCCAAAGTCAACAAGGGATGGCATCCATTTAAACTGCAAATCATCTTCTGGATGAGCTCAGAGTCACTGTGTGTGTGTGTGTGTGTGTGGTGTATAAACATTGATCAGTGCGTGTGATTAATCATTCCCTCCCATTATGCCTGTTTTATGCCCATCCAAAGCCTGTTATGTTGTTCTTTCTTTTCTAGTTCATAATATTAATTACATTTTCATTGGTTTGAGCTGGCAGCGGTATTAGCTCCTACAAAATGATGTTTTTTGTGTTTTTGCTGAATACAATTAGAGCTTAGTTTTCATCACAAACATCTATCGCACGCACGCACACACACACACACACACACAGGATTTGTTCCAGAACCTTTTGTTTTTTGTTTTTCACCTATTTTTAGCAGCTCAGTTAGATAAGCTGCACAAACTGCATGTTAAAGCTGCACTAGGCAAGATATTTACGTAAAATCCAGCTCACAAAGTGAGGCTGCAATAGAGAAGAGCATTCCATCCTCACTAATTGAGACACCTTGGATTTGTGCATATTAAATTCTGTTGTCAGTACGGTCACTGGTGGGAAACCTCCACACAGGAAGTGATGAATTGAAAGTGAAATTCAAAAGTGTCTCAGCGAGAGAGCACTAGGGGTGTGCGGAGATGTCACTAGTTGTATTTGTATTTGTTCAATTAATAAAATTATCTGTATTTGTATTTGGATAAAACAGAAGTGGGTGTGGTTTAAACCAGAGGTGGTCGTTATTTTTGCTAAAAACAGTTTTAAATTATTTTTAACCTTATTGAAATAGTAAAGCATCAAAATCAATTACCTTTTAACAAACTATAAACAGGACAGTTGCTTACATTTTATTTTTTTTAAATAATAATGGTGGCAAGATGGGGAAAGGCAGCTGGCAGCTTACCTTGGCTATGGTAGTTAAGCTAATGGAGGCTAAGCTAGCAGCAGCTATATGGTATCAGCCTATCATCGCCACAACCTATCATATCCATAACAAGTACTTGGCACACCTCACACCACACACAACCTCTTCACCACCTACACCCCACCAGACACTAAGAGGAAGAATGACTTTACTGACATCGCCTTACAGAATTTCTGGGTTTTGAAGTCATTCAAACTTTCAAGAATTCAAACAGTAATATCCTACTGCCACTTAGATGTGAAAAGATGATTTGTGCAGATTTTTCCATCTTGTTAGATAGCTCCGCTTCCGGTCTACGCGGTCTCCGGTTCGGTTATTTAGTACTTGGTTTAGCCACTTAGCTATGGAAAAATGTCTTTCTACTCCCACTGTTCCTTGGTAGCCCCGATAAGCAAAGGGGTTTAAGATAAGGTGACCAGATTTCTGAAATGAAAACCGGGGACATTTCCAGTTCGGCGGTCAATATATCATTAAAATATGCAATGTTATTATCTATGAAATAAAAAAGGGGGACAATTCCGGTTTCATGTATTTTGACCACTGTTGTACTGTCAGACATCCCAAGTTGACAGAACTGATTTCAGGGAGATTTGGGCAAGGTTTCAGGGAGACGCGCTGGACTCGCGCTGCAATCACAATTATGAGAGAACTACTCCAATATTCTTATCATTACCTCAATTACTCCTGATTAGGGGATCATAAGACACAAATCACTTACTCATTCTCTGTGTGACTGATGAAATCTCTCTGTTCCTGATGTTTGATCCTGATGACACTACAAAAATAAGAATTACTTATAACTAATATATTATATGCCTACCATCCATGTTAGCAGCCATTTTGTTGTCAGTGCACTTTAATTTTATAATCCATAACGGCTATTGTTTCCCCTTTATGCCTATTAACTTAAAAGAACCTTGACTGAACTTTAAACCAACCAGGCCTAATACTCAAGGCTTTCTGGTCTCTCACTTAGCCTACTGTGTCTTTAGTGCATCACCCTCTTCTTTTCACCATCTTCCACTGTCAATACTGCAATCACAAGAAAACTACACCACTATTCTAATCGTTAATTTTATAACGAGTAGATTATTATTTCCCCTTATGTCTATTAACTTAACTGAAGCTTGACTGAACTCTAAACCAACCTGCCTTAGTAACGCGGTCCCGCGTACTATCCCGTCCAGTATCAAAGAATTGACCGATGTCCTAAGTGCTCTCCCTACGTTTAGCCTCCCTAACGTGCTGTTGTCCATGCATAAAGAACAACACAGCAGCCTATAGCCTGGTAATCTAATCATATCACACATACCCAGGGGTTAAAGTGGGATTTGGCAGGTGGGGGAACCCTAAGATCTGGTGTAGCGGTGCAGCGGCGAAAAATGACTCACCTCATAATAATTATTGTTTATTTATTTAAGACATTTGATGACTCAGATAACTTCAACAACACATAGTGTACACAGTGTTTCCCACAGAATTTGATTCTATTTGTGGTGGTAGCTGACCGGTTGGTGGGGCACCCACACACTTTCTTGAATTAATTATTAAATAATACTAGGGTGCTCCACTGTAAATATTTAATTGCCAAGTACTTTGTGACAAATAACAATATTTACCGCCTTATACTCGTTTGTTACTTTCAGTAACAGCTCCACCTCGTCGTCCGTCCAAACAAAGACATCTCTGCTCTTACTTTTCACCATTGCTGTTCTGCATAACGATATTTTCTGCAACTAAACAGAGCAGACAATCTGCTTCCTGTTTACACCGGCACGCGCATGCCCAGTGTAGGTGAATGGTAACGTGATATGCGTTTTTATGGACGGAGATAATTTCTGAAACTGTGCTATAACGCTTGTTTGGACCGAGATCGTTTAGTTTAAAAAAAACGAAAACGTATTATTGTGGATGTAGCCTCAGAGAGGAGGCTACACAAAGAAGAGGGGCAGCTGGAAGGAACACCAGGCTGCAGCACACGAAAATGAACTCGCTTGACATTATTATGTATGAAACTGCCAGATCAGATTTATTTACTTATTAATCGAAGGTGCCGGAACGCCGTTCCAGATCGTTCCGGCCCACTTTAACCCCTGCAGATACCCACTGACCCACTGTAGATTTACAGACAAAAACGTTTTAGATAAATTAAATTGACATTGGCTAATTTAAGCCTCCCTCTGTACTAACGGGCTGCTTTGCAATGTGTATCGCTACCTAGGCTAGCTTAAACTGAGGTTACCTCAACATATCTTTTGCAGTCATTTAAACCTCCGCCCGCGACTGAAAAGCTAGAAAGCTAGAATTGCACACAGTGCAGTGTGCCATAGTCGGCTTATTTTTTCCTGCCTCTCACCTCACGAACATATCCATGGTGGTCTGATGATAACAGCGTAGAGTATTTTCTTTTTTGTGTTTTCTGTGTTCCATTTGGCTCGCTAAATCCCGAAATCACATCACCGAACATCACATTCCGCGCTGTTGTTGTGCCGAAGTGCGTAACTCGTGCGTTGTTTTTTTTGGTCGGGAGATTAACTCCTTTCCGGGAGTCAGGGAGATTGGGCTCATTTCCGGGGGACTCTGGAGTAGGGACGTTCCGGGAGGCCGACTTTGTAAAAATCGGGTACCAACCGGTAGGCTCTGCTGCCCCCTCTTTCTTGCCACGTAAAATATTATTTCACTTTGCGGTCTGTTTTTAACGCACAGTTAAAAACGGGGACATTTCCGGGGACAGCTCCAGCCGGGGACAGGCCACCAAAAATGGGGACTGTCCCCGGAAAACGGGGACGTCTGGTCACCCTAGTTTAAGATGTACATTTCAAGTTACATCGACAACTATGAATAGCTAACTGTTAGCTAACGTTAATGGTTAGCTAGTTAGCTAGGTTAGAACTACTAGCCAACCACTAAACCCTTTGACTAATGAAAATATCTCTTTCAATATCAAATAAAGATCAGGAAACAGGCGAGGTCAGTAGACTGGAAGTTCATACGTCAACAGACGTATCACCTGGAAGTCTACAGCTTTACCCAATGCAACAAGCCCATTCTCCATAACGTACACCTATTTAACATTAAATGCCCAAAAAAATCCATTTATTTTGCTTCCTGGAAAATTATGTATTTTATTTTTTAGTGGTTACTTCATGGCGTATTAGTAGGCATACAGAAAAATTACAGATTTTTGAACAATCCACCCCTCTGCAACATCGGTGCATTTGTGGATATTCACCCCTGAAAATCCTGTTTCCTTTTCCTAAGATAACATGGTTGGTTGTTTACAATCATGGTGGTTGGAATTTATTCGTTTTGAAGAATTTGTCACAGCTCAAGATTACATTTTCAAGGCTAACTGACTAATCAGTCATTTAACGCAAGACCTGGGGCCTCATTTGTAAAGGTTGCTACGCACAAAAAAGTGGCATTAACGGGGGTGAAATGTGCGTACGCATCTTTCACCGCAAACGTTGGGATTTATAGAAAAATTCTATGCGGAAAATGGTGCGCATTTCTACGCACACCCTTTCACCCACGCTTAGAGCCAGACACGGGAATCAGCGACGCCCGATGGGGAGATCACAAAATAAAGCTCAGTCCTCTTAAAAACATAGTTTTATAAGTGTGCTTTCACAGGGTTTGTGGTCTGTTGTATTTGTTAAGTCACTACTTAAAACCTATTTTTATACAAAGGCATTCTCTTAACTCCTATTTTATTGATTATTTTACCACCCCGTGCCAGGATGAAGTGACTGAGGGGGCTGTTAAAAATTGCGAGGGGGCAATAGCCTCAGAAAGGCTAAATAACAACAACATAAGGCTACTGTTTCAAAATTAAAGAATACATTTATTAATCAGAGCACTCACATAAGAACGGAGCATGCAGAGAATTTATGAACGATAACGATTCTCTGTCAAAATCAGCAGGGGGAGTCTCTCTCTCTCTCTCTCTCTCTCTCTCTCTCTCTCTCTCTCTCTCTACAATGGGGGGAAATAGGATTACAACCACGAAAAGCAAGCAGGCTGAGAAAACGAACTAAGTGGCGTGTCTGTCTATCGATCTCCTCTGCTATAGAAAATATTTTTCTATAGATACATAAAGCTTAAACAGAGGGGGCAAAAATACAACTGAGGGGCTAAGACCCCTTTAGACCCCCCTCATTTTACTCTCTCATATGTAGTTTATGCTCAATGTTGTATAACTTTTAAACTGCTTGTAAATTGTTTTTATCATTTTGTTCATCATCAGTTTGTCTTCTAAAGCACATATACACTGTGTTCCAAATTATTATGCAAGTAGGATTTCAGTTAAATAAACATTTTGTTTTTTGTTTTTCAATGAAACGTTTTGCTTGTGTTGTTTCTCCTGTCTGTTTAAAACACTGACATCAATTTCAGACAGGTTTGATAATTAATTTGGCAGGTGAGCCTAATTAAAGGGAAACTACTTAAGGAGGTTGTTCCACATTATTAAGCAAGTCACAGGTTTCATGCAATATGGGGAGAAAGAAAGATCTTTCTGCAGATGAAAAGCGTGAAATATTGCAATGCCTTGCAAAAGGTATGAAAACACTGGAAATTTCACGAAAACTTAAGAGAGATCATCGTACTGTGAAAAGATATGTGTGTGATTCAGAGCGCAGACGGGTTCGTTCAGATAAAGGTGTATTGAGGAAGATTTCTGTCAAGCAAATACATCGTATTAAGAGAGCAGCTGTTAAAAAGCCACTGCTGAGCAGCAAACAGGTATTTGAAGCTGCTGGTGCCTCTGGAGTCCCAAGAACCTCTCGATGCAGGATCCTTCAGAGGCTTGCAGTTGTGCATAAAGCTGTATTTCGGCCACCCCTAACCAATGCTCACAAGGAGAAACGTTTGCAGTGGGCTCAGAAATACATGAAGACCAATTTTCAAACAGTTTTATTCACTGATGAATGCCGTGCTACACTGGATGGTCCAGATGGATGGAGTTCTGGATGGCTGGTGGATGGCCACCATGTCCCAACAAGGCTGCGACGTCAGCAAGGAGGTGGTGGAGTGATGTTTTGGGCTGGAATAATGGGGAGTGAGCTGGTAGGCCCCTTTAGGGTGCCCGAAGGTGTCAAAATTACCTCTGCAAAATATGTGGAGTTCCTAACTGATCATTTCCTGCCATGGTATAAAAAGAAGAACCGTGCCTTCCGGAGTAAAATCATTTTCATGCAAGACAATGCACCATCCCATGCTGCAAAAAATACCATTGAGTCCTTGGCTGCTATGGGCATAAAGGGAGAGAAAATCATGGTGTGGCCACCATCATCCCCTGACCTCAACCCTACTGAGAACCTGTGGAGCATCCTTAAAAGGAAGATCTATGAGGGTGGGCGGCAGTATACCTCAAAACAGCAGCTCTGGGAGGCAATTGTGGCATACGCAAATGAAATCCAGGCAGAAACTATACATGGACTCACAAGTTCAATGGATGGGAGAGTTGTGAAGGTGATATCCAAGAAGGGCTCCTATGTTAACATGTAACTTGACCTGTAAAGATGTTTTTGATTGAAATACCATTTATTTTGAGAAAAAAATATCTCCTAATGCAGAAAATACAACAGATTTCCGTTTTCAATTCTTTATAACCTATTGAATGCTTTGAAACTCTGTTGTGCATAATAATTTGGAACACTGTATTTTGAGTTATTTAAAAAAAATACTGTTGTCATCATCTGAAGTTTTGTTTAATAAAAATCCTGATTATAATATAATTGTTGAGGATTAAAAAAAATCGTACCGACTGTCATTTGTATTGACTATTTAGGAAAAACGAACAAATACAGCATATGCATAATAATTTTGAACACAGTGTATATATATATAACTTTGTTTTGAAACGTGCTATATAACTAAAGTGTATTATTATTATTATTAAGGTGTGCCAGATTATTAGGGCTTGTGCGGTTCTCCACAATGTGGCACAGATGCCTCCTCAGTGATGAGCACCTCGATCTCGCACTCCGCAAATTTCGCCTTTCTTGCAGTTGCCGTCTCTCCGTCTTTCCCTCATTGATAGTCCAACAAAGGCTACTTAACAACATCGGCATATTCATGAGCTATTTAGCATTGACCATTTATGGATGATTGTGGGACGACACTGGGAGGAGTAGTGGGACGACACTGGGAGGAGTACACAAGTGCACAATTCACCGCAGGTGGGTGTTTATAAAGAGAAGGTGTGCTCCGCACGGTTTTATAGATCTGAATATTTTCTTGCGTACGTAGATTCTGAGGTTTGTGAGTACGCAATGTTTTAGGATGGAATCTACGCTGAGTTTTATAAATGAGGCCCCTGGTGTCTTGAGGGAGTCAGTCTCTGGCCTATCATGGTGTAAGTGACCTAACCAGCCAGTAAAACAACTCTTGTTTTTATAATTAAATCACCCTTCAGCTCAACCACCCCAACCAGCCTTATTTGGCTATGAATAATACAACTAGACACTTATCTGGAGTGAATAACTCAAATAGCACTGTGTGTGTGTGTGTGTGTGTGTGTGTATGTGTATCTCTTGTGTATTTGTACATATGTGTGTTAGTGTGTGTAGTTGTGAAGATGTACCTCAAAAGGAGGTAGGAAGGTGCTAGAAGTGTGAAAACACACTGGTTTGTCAAACCGGCTGCCACTGGCCATCAGACAGGCCTTCCACGGCTGTTCCAGAAATGACGTAGAGCTCCCATGATGTCTTCAGTTTCAGGATCAGATGTACATCATGCCACAACAATCTAACATTTATTGGATAAGTGCCTGCACACATGTAGTATTTTGGAGGTGTGATTAATATGTCATCTATGGATGAGCCATAAAAGGCCTTAGACCTCTGGAAAACATAGCATGCTTTTGCAGTACCACGTTAACTTGAGTAGTACACAAAAGCACATTTGATAATGGTTTGATGTGCAATTTGATGAGGATATGTAACATCTTTATAATATATGACCAAAGACTAGGTTTTATTTTGAAGTAAAACCTTCAAACTAAAACCTATAAAACAATCAATTTAAGAATCTCAAAAATCACCAGTCCTCCTTGCATTACAGCTTTTCATGTTAATTGTATTTAAATTAATTAATTAATTTCATAATCCTCTTAACATTGTTAGTATTCCTCACTTAAAGCAAGAGCCATAGGTTTTATATCTGCAAGTTTTACGATAAATGCTGTGGAGTAAAACTGAGTATGTTTGCTTTGTGAACTCAAAGGATAAACTTCCCAAATTGAAATGCTTTGTGAAACAAGTGTCACAGAACTTTTTGTATTGTTCAGTATTTGAGTAAAAAATACTTTGCTCCTCTCCACCCCTTGGGTATACTCTTGAATCTTGGCTTGGATAGAGTCTATAAAAGCATCGTTTCAGTTTTTATTTTAGTAGCTCTGGTATAGCCAGCAGCCTGTTAAATGCCACAGCAGACCATCAGTGGTTCTGGTCACCAGGAAATGTTATAGAGCAGCTCCAACATTCCTCTGACTCACAGCCACGGTTGCATGAGTGTGCAACTTACGGTCCCGTAGACATGGAAAAATATGGGGAAAACATTTTGACTTCATCCAAGACAAACACAGAATAATATTTCCTGTTGTGCAACGTTTTTCTATAATTGTAGTTGTTTAGTCTTAAAAAGTCCTGTCAGATAATTGGCCTTAAAATGAAGATAAACAGGAATAGTAGTAGATAGTGCCATGCTCTATCCATTGCGCTACAGAGGCAACGTTTTTACTGCGATTTAAAAGCAATTTAACCGCAACAGGATAGAACAATTTTACTGTCGACCTATATTAATACCAATAATAACAGCACCTCACTCTCCTCTACAAAGGCAAATGCAACTTTAACCTCAAGTATCAGCTGAGCTACTATAATTCTCTTCCAGTTGAACTATCTTTGGCCATTATGTCTGAAAGCTTTGGGGTTTGGAAAGGTCTGGAAAGTTCCAGGCTGCCACAGGGAAATCTAGGTAATGACACCAGATCGATGGGAGTCTAGGCGTTTATTCTTTCCAACTGACGTAAGACGCTTGACAACGGGGCACTTTAACATAGCAGTGGCCCTCTGCAGTAACCTCGGAAGTTTTATTTATTTTTTGACATTTGGAGCTTTTGGCTTGTTTCTTTCAGTGTCAGATTTTTATATCTCACAAAATTAGACCACAACCTGTGATTTTGTTTCCCCTTCTTTCTGTGTTTTATGATTGTTATATGGCCAACTATATAAATATATATATGTGTGTGTGTGAGTGTGTGTGTTTGTGTAGCCTTCATTAAGAGATAGATGGTGATGGTAGCTCCATTGTGTGGAAAATGTGAACTGTCCATTTCTTGTTTCATACTGTTTTTTGGTGCCACCCACTGAACAATGTCACAAATTATAAAATGTGAACTGTGTGTGTGTGTAGTGTTCAGTTGAACTGAAAACCTGCAGACCTAACATTGCTTTATTCTCACTACTAAATGAAATAATACCCAATTTTGAGAACCACTGCACTCACCATTGTGTGATTGAGCGATTGATTCCCAAGCCTGGTCATTCCCCATGATGAAATTCATCAGTTGATCAGTCTCCCCCCATTCGTTCATTTGTTCATTCGTCCATCGCACTCAATATCTCTGATACCACTAATCAGATTTTGACATGCCTCTCACATCTGTGTTCCAGCAATTACTCTGATTGGCAAAGGGGGCACTACAATTACACGTCATGATCTTTCCTTTGATGTGTAAGCATAGAAAACCCTAAGGAATCTGATATCTCCCTCTTTAGACCATGATGAAAACATCAGACTGTATGCATAAACCCTCTAAGGACACGTCAACTACAGTCCTGTTCACAATTTGTGTCATATAAACACTTACAGTGTCATCTGCATGCTAGCTCTATTCTGACGGCATTGTTGTTAGTCTGTCCATGCATACAACTGTACATGCTGAGTACAGGAGTACAGGAAACTCCATTCAGCACAGAGGAAGCACTGCAAGCTCTCTCTCTCTCTCTCTCTCTCTCTCTCACTCTCTCTCTCTCTCCTCAGGGAATACATGCTGTGGAAAGAATCAGCATGGCCAGGATATAGCTAGGGGGGTGGACAAAGTAACAGAAACACCACGTGAAAAAGAACTTTAACAAAATTAAAAGCTTTCTTCAGTCAGACGCAGATGGATTTCAATTGAAAATGTCTAATTTCTTCACTGTTTTGCAATATAAGGACACTTTATAATCAGTTTTGCAGGAAATGGTGAAAGGAGATTGTGTCTCACACAGAGGCCAGTGTGTAAGGGGGACTAGTTCATGTCCAGGTCTGAGGAAGTCTCTGAGTTGACATGGTTGTACCATTTTAATAGATGCCACTGCAATAATTATGAAACAGAAATGATCGGATGCTGAACAGACTGGGCATGCAGTAGTTTGAAATGAGCTTGTAATGCACTTGAGAAGAGGGAATGGTCTGCAGATAATTAGGAGATGTTCTTTATAGATACTGATGGGACATCTGCCTGAAAGCAAGCAGCAGAACAGCAAACCAGACCATGTTTAGACAGAAATATATTTCCATATCTACAAATATACAATAATATTTTAATTTAGTTCCATATATTTGAGACAGTTGAGGTAGACTTGATTTACTGGACACAACTGTTTTTTTTAGTGTATGTATGTATGTTTTTTTTAAATGTGAATATGTGAAAATGTGAATATTCAACCACTATTTCACTCTATTGCCTTTTTTTGAGTCTGTAGTTCTGTGGTCTTTAACAACTATCCTGTAAGTTTGTCTGTGTTTGGCATATGTTGTCATGATTTTCCAGATTGCTTTCTGACACATTTTGCAGAGTTTGTCTATTTCACCTCTGTGTAGTTTTGAAAACACATTAAAAAAAATGGAGACACATAAAAGTGGTGACTGTCTGTCAGTGCTCTTTTATAGCTGACACACAGTGCTAGCTGGCATTCAACTTAATACGACTGGCTGCCTTTGGAATTGTGATATAGTTACTTCAAAGTTAAGAGTGAATGAGAATGTGTCCTTTCAATTGTATGGTGTATGGTAAAATAAAACATGACATTGTGTCCATTACCACCACCAACAACTAAGCTGGTAAGCTAACTGAATAGTAGCTAGTAGCTAGCTACACTATATGGCCAACCCCTACTAATTATTGAGTTCAGGTGTTTCAGCCACCCTGTTTTTCAGGGTTTGGGCTTAGCCCCTTAGTTCCTGTAGGAGCCATGTATATATTTATATTATGTTTGTCTATTGCTCACCTATTACATATGGTATGATGTCACATGGTTTGGACCGGAAATAATTATTGTCTATATATTCACCAAATATCGCAAAAGTTCGCAAATACCGCAAATCTCACAGCATCGACGTTTACCTTTGCACATATTGATTTCATGTATTGGATTAAGTTTTGTTATCTTATTTTGAAATGGACAATACATTTTTAAAACGCATATTCACAAGTGGAACTGGATTACTCAAACGGCGCGTCATACAGATGTTGATTGTTCCTTGCCTCAGCCTCTCAGCGACTTATGGTAGTTCAAAGAAGACGCTACAGTTCCAGTGATGCTACAGGATACGAAGACATTTTAGCTAATTGGGCGCTTCCAACATGGTGGCAACAGTTTGGGGAAGGCCCTTTGGTGTTCCAGCATGACTGTGCCCCTGTGCACAAAGCGAGGTCCATAAAGACATGGTTAGACGAGTTTGGTGTGTGGGGCACTCGATTGGCCTGCACAGAGCCCTGACCTCAACCCCATTGAACACCTTTGGGAGGAATTAGAACGCCGATTGCGAGCCAGGCCTCGTCCAACATCACTGCCTGACCTCACAAATGTTCTTTTGGCTGAATGGGCACAAATTCCCACAGACACACTCCAAAAGCTTGTGGAAAGCCTTCCCAGAAGAGTGGCGGCTGTTATAGCCGCAAAGGGGGGTCCAACTCCATATTAATGCCCATGGTTTTAGAGGGATGTCCAGCAAGCTCATATAGATGTGATGGTCAAGTGTCCACTGACTTTTGGCCATATAGTGCTAGACTCCACTTTAGTACTATATTCAAACAATGTAGGTCATATTTGATAGGATGATTTACTGAAGTACAGCTAAATATTTTCAAGAAAATAAAAGAATGATTCTCTGTTTGGTGGAAGCTAGTTCTTGAAGCCTAGTCACACTGTGCCACAATTGAAGCACATTTTACCGTACATATCTCTCTACACGAGTCGTTACATATTTCACATTCCAGTACATACAGTATCTTATTTCCATGTGTAAACCCAATAATAATAATGACAAACTATACACATTTCTCCTTCAGGACACATATCTGTATGTGTATTTACGGCCATAAATCTGGTAATGTAATCTACTTGCATTTGCACGTGTGCTCTGTAAATCTGAAAATGTGAACATTTCTACAATCTGATTATTGGACTGTAAATGTGTAAATGCTAATTTATTGCTTAAAAGTGCGTGGCAATCGATTTTCATTTGAATTTTGATTAATTTCTGTTGACGAGCCCATTTCACTTTAAAGTATCGTTCAAGTGAATCAACCCTTCACTACAGGGTTTGATACCCTCTATACCGGTGTTTCTGAACTGGTGGGTCGCGTATGTTGACGATAAAAAGGGACTGAAACCCCAGTGTGTGGTATGTAGTGAAGTGCTCGCACAAGAGAGCATGAAACCATCAAAATTGAAACGTCATTTAGAAACAAAACATCCCACCTGCAAAGACAAACCGGTCGAGTAATTTCAAAGACGACTCCATGAGCTGAGGGCAGCACAGAAGTGCCTAACATCAACATGTTCCAAACAAGAACAGGCACTCCGCGCATCTTACCACGTAGCTCACCGTATTGCAAAGGCCAATAAACCCCGCACAATAGCAGAGAGCTTCTCTTACCTGCAGCCATGGACATGGTCAGACAGGTGCTAGATCAATCGGCGGCAGATAAGCTGAAGATCATACCACTGTCGAATGATACCATAGGTAGGCACATTGAAGAAATGTCTGGTGACATAAAACAACAGACCACAGCGCGCATCCAGGCAAGCGCTTACTATGCCTTACAGATGGATGAATCCACGGATATTTCTAACCATGCGATTTTACTTGTTTATGTGAGACGTGTGGGAGGGAGATTTGCAGGAGCAATTTCTCTGCAGTAGAGATCTCCCTACCACTACAAAGGCAGAGGACATTTTCAGCACTGTGGATTTGTACTTGGGTTCGGTGGGCCTGAGCTGGGAAAAATGCATGGGAATCACAACTGATCGTGCTGCCTTCATGACCGGAAAACATTCAGGGGTGGTGAAGAGAATTCTTAAGGCACTGAATGCGACCTGGAACCACTGCTTTTTGCATCAAGAGGCATTAGCAGCCAAGGATATGGTGCCAGTGCTTGATGAAACATTGAAAGATGTCATCAAAGTGGTGAACCACATTAAACGGAGTGCCAAGAACAGCCGGTGTTTTACAAATCTGTGCAAAGACCTGGGCTCTGAGCACGTACAGGTGTTGTATCACTCGGACTTCGAGGGGAAAGGTGTTGTCACGCTTTTACAAACTTAAAAGAGAAATCGCAGCCTTCCTTTCAGAGAATAACTCGCCTTATACTGAGCTGTTTGATGACGATGCTGATGCTGATGTGTTCGAGCACCTCAACACATTAAACCTGTCTATGCAAGGGAGGGGACACAATATTTTTGAACAGTCTGGCAAAATCGCTGCGTTCAAAAAGAAGATCGCAGTGTGGGTAAATCATGTATCCAGTTTTTTAATTTGCTTGGTTTGAATTCTATAAAAGTGGGTCGCAACTTAATGACCATGGGAAAATGTGGGTCCCAAGGCCAGACCAGTTGAGAACCACTGTTCTATACCATGAACATGGTCCCAAATAACTTTCAAAGCCAAAGTGGCTTGATAATGTTTAGATTATTATAGGGAAATAGTTAATAGTTGGTTGACAAAATAAAACAAAACAAATTAACTGTATGATTATGCTAGCAAATTATTTGTAAGTGACTTAATGGGCTTTTCCTCTATTCTGATTGTTTTCTAACAATTACACAATATGGAACTTGGACAGTGAAGCAGAATTGAACCAGACAGGAACCAAAACATACTAGTAAAATATATATCAATTATATTTTCCATCATTAGGCAATATAAAGTTCAGGTAGATCTGTATATCTTTTAAAATTAAGAAACAGAAAAATAGCAAGTGTTGGTTTTGGTGTATTTATAGTGTATTTAGTGTTGGAATACTACATACAAATTATGGGCTAATACGTTAGACTGTGGCTCACCAGTGTGTCTGTCTCTCTGTCTCTCTCTCACCCATACACACAAACAGGTTCTGGCTTGACACAAGGGGGTATGCCTACCAGTTAGCTGATAGCTATTGTTTCCTCTTGGAGTAATTATTTGCCAACTTTGGCCCATCTCGTTTTGAAGCATGAGTTCTGCACATCTTGCTCAACACTGCTTGTTGCTTTTCACTTGACTGCCACTTTGCTGGTTGAACTACCATACAGCAACCAAAAATAGAACATCAGACCATCTCATTGTGGGTGGCTCAGTGGTTAACACTGTTGCCTCACAGCACGAAGGTCTCGGATTCAAATCTTGGCCCTGGTTCTTTCTGTGTGGAGTGTGCATGTGCTCCCCATGCTCACGTGGGTTTCCTCCTACAGTCCAAAGACACAGAAGCCAGGTGACTTGGAGACTATAAATTGCCCATAGGTGTGAATGTGAGTGTGTTAGTCTATGTTTTTTCCCGGGATTGGACTGGCGACCTGTCCAGGGTGTTTCCCTGTCTTCTGCCCATTGCATGCTGGGATAGGCTCCAGCCGCTGTGACCCTGAATATGATTAAGTGGGTATGGAAAATGAATGAATGAAAAGAAATTGACTGATAATTCAAAATGTTTAACAGCACCAAATTGGTCTGTTGGGGTGGCTTTGTCGTTTGCCAATTACACTTTGGCAGCCGCCAAAAAATTCTTCATGTATGAAAAACCTTGCACTAGTATTTTCTATTTATTGTTTGCTATCTATATCCTATTCTTTGCTGCTGTAATAACCCTATTTCCCCTTGAGGATCAATCGTTTCATCTTCTCTTATCTTCTCTTAAAAGGGGAGGGACATACTATACCTACAAGTGAGTGGCATCTTCCAGCAAAGAAGGGGTCAATCAAGTTCCCAGGTTCACTAAAGGTTTGCTCAGGGAAGAGTGCACTATAATCACCAAAATTACCAAATCAGAACGCCATGCTATTCACTAAACCGTTTGCAATGAGCAATGGGCACAAGGGTGGCAGCCTTGGTGGATTATTTATTTATTTACAAAAAGGGACAATTAGTCCAATGTAAATGCGCCAAATTTAGCCAAAGTAGGCTAGTAGTTTTCAACTGCAGTCTCTGGCCAGATGTTAAGGGCATTACATCACATAAAAGCAATGCAAAAATACAACATTTGACATGAAGTGAGATACTGTAAGATATGACTCAATTACATGACATAATAAAGCACACAGAGACAATACAGAACAAGACATCAAGTTCTAACTTAACCCAATGCTCGCAATTCTAACTATCAATGAGCCATGTCTTTACCTCCCTAGAGAATGAGTGGTAGATGTCGATCTCCCTAATGTGCACAGCATTCCAGTCTTGAGCAGCCTGAAAGGAGAAACTAGACTGACTGAATGCACTTTTCCTCTGTAAGATTATGCAAATTAGTCTTATAGCTGAAGCAATTTGCGTTTTGCAATTGGTAATGAAGGAGGCTATTTGCTTGGGCTGTGATCTTTTCGAGGGCTTGTTTGCACCACAACTTGGTTTACAAAAATGTCTTAATGAATAAGACAAAAACGCTTCACTCTCAAGCAACAGATCCACAAAAAATGTGCACGTTTCCCTCGCAACAAAATCACAGTGAATCAATCACTCACTCGTCACATTATGTAAAAAAACGTTATCCAGAAAGCAATACCACTCGTTGTCAATGTGCTTACATCAGCCAATGAATTGTTGCTCAGTTTCCTTCACCACTAACAGATGACAAGGATTTGTTACTGTGTGTTCCTGTCCAAAAAGTTCAATATGTTCTTCACACCATTCCACAGGCCTAAGGCTACAGCAAGAAAATTGGAGCTTTAAAAAGCACATCAAAAAAAATTAGGGCATGTTGTAAATCTTCTCTGTCTGTTACAGCCATAGGGAGTCAAATGTTGGGTAGAGACAGCAGGCCATCAAGCAGGTCTGTATACCAATGATATTCTGCATATAGAGTGGCATGTCTGCAAACGTCCATCAAGTTTCCACTTTATTGATATTCCCTGTCATTCTGAATTCAGTGGAAAGAGTGAACAAATTCACAAGGAAGACATCAAACATCTGAAATAGACCCGGTGCAGAAATGTGGCGAGGCCTGCTCATATTTCACTTGGGTAGTCATGATGGTCACCGTACAAAACAAATCAAATAGAAAAGCTTTCTAGGGTTGCTCAATCTGCTTTGTGGGCACAGTGAAAACAATGTGGTGTCCTAGCCACAATTCTCCATGACGATGGTGATGGGAAGGGCCACGACTTTAATGTGTGCCCAGGAAGAAATGGTCACTTTCTGATCCGTCATCTTTATAAATTAATTTGTCAAATGAGCTGTTTAAAAGCATACAAAACCATTAGAATTCCTCATCCTTTCAGCTGAGTCTTAGTCATCTTGCCCCATCCACATCCCTCCTGGCCAAATGGAAATTACACAAAGTAAAGGAGATTCATTGACTGGGTCACTGGGTTGTTGTAATGGTGTACAACACATTGAAAATCTTTAATATTGACAATGTTTTCCAAAACGTGGGTCAAAATGCTTCTGCTCTGTCATGAGCAGGGTGGGTTCTCTCCCTTTGAGCTCCTGTATGGACAATGCCTCAGAGGGCTCCTGGATATTGCCAAGGAGGCCTGGGAGTAGCAGCCCTCCCCCGACTGCTCCCATTATCATGTCAACCTCTTCAAGAAGTGGATCGAGCCAATTCCCCTGGTCTTGGCATGGGCCACCCACCCTGATGACGTGGAAGGCCAAGTAGCTATCGCCATAGGTGAGCAGCTTTCCCCCACCCACGACAGCAGGCTAAAGGACCAAAATAAAGACGTCTTCTCCTTGACCCCTGGCCAGACCAACATAATCCAGCATGATATCTGGAGTGGTGGTGCACCAGTGGGCCTACCGAATCCCTGAGGCCCGTTGTCAGGCCATTGAGGAGGAGGTAGTGTGGATGAAGACCCTGAACATCATTGAGGAATCTCTGAGCCCCTGGGCCAGCCCGATGGTTCTGCAATGACTTTCGACACCTCCCAGATGGCTACTCCATGCACCAAGTGGTTGAGCTGATCGAATGTCTGGATAAGTCATAGGCTTCATGTACAGTGAAGCTAGAGAGCGCTGGTCAAAAGAAGTGTCAGAGAAGACCTGGTCAAAAACACGGTGAACATCAGCATTGTTTTTTTAACTGCAGATTGGCTGTGTGTGCTGTCTGTTCCTTCAACGCCTGTGGTGGCTTTATGGATGACAGTTACCTCAGCCTTTTCAAAGTAGGCAGCTCTTTAAGATGAGTGACAAGTGTTGGGGCGAGAACTTAATCAACTGAAGGGTAGGAGGGTGGAACAAACAATACACTTATTGATTCAAGGAGAAAGGTTGCAGATTGTAGCTTTAAGTGTTTAGCAAGATAAATCGTGTATTTGCCCTCATATTCATTTGTTCTAGCAATTGATTGGTCACTTAAGAGGTCAGGGCCCGTATTCATCATGTGTCTCACAATCACGCATAGGAATCGTGCTGAAAGTTTGACTAGGACTAGTCCCAGCTCAGAGTAGGACATGAGAGGTAGGTATGAAGCCTCCCTCTCACACTTTCCTATGAGAATGTATGACATCACAGTTTGCCGACACTCTGAGACACAAATTGAGCGTTGTATCTTGCTCTCATTGTTCCGGGCTTAAAGTCTATCTATTTTTTGTCATAAGAAGTCCCTATACACTGAGTGTGACTATGACAAGGCTATCATAATTTAGGCTTATTATTTGACTGCTTCTGAATAGTGGGGAAATGAATTAATCTGTGTACTTGTGGGGGCACTGTTTTTAATGCGCAGACTTTTTGGGCAGTTAGGACCCATTTCCTACTCTGACACACATACTGGCCCAGTACTCACCTCTTCTCACCTTCTTTACCATTATGTAGAATAACAGAACTAAAGCATTGTGACACTCATTTGAAATCTGTTCTTTTGGCTGTATATATGAAATTCTGATCAAAAAATACACGACATGTTCAGACTCTCAACTATGGATTCTAACTATACTATTCCTTATGTATATTAAAACATATTAAATAACCCTAAATTTAAAAAAGGTATTGGGAAAAATCAACTTCAGGTAAATTAAAGTAAGTCAAACATTTTAACATTTAATTGCTTAGCCTTTATCTATATGTGAAACCTGCATAAAAGTTTATGACCCATCAAAACCACCAGTTGTTTTTTTTACATCATCCTTCGCCAAGCTCAATATGCAGCTTCTGGCATATTCCGTAACAATCCATCTCATTGGAATTTCGGCTGTAGGATTAACTCTGTACAGTACATCTGTACAGTACATCAGTACAGTGTAGTCTAAATGAAACAATTCATCGTCCAGGGCCTGAACTAATGTTTAAATATTCTGCACTCATTTCTTCTTTGCTGTTATTTTGCACATCCTAATGATGCTGTAATCCATACATTTTCCCATACTTGATACATTCCACTAACACGTTGAAATTGTCAGTTGCATGTATATAATCCCAGTTTGCTATATTCTTGTTTTTATTCCATTTTATATGTTTAGATTCCATTTTTCCTGTTTTATCATATTACTATTTGCTGTTGCAAACACTCTTCATTAAAGTTTCTTCTGATTTTATTTTATACCGACTAAAACCATTTTCCTGGAGTTCAATGGAAATGCTGGTTTGGAGGAACCACACAGAGTGAGCTATGCAAAGTGGCTCCCATACTCCCTGAAGTATAATTGTAGATGATTTGCATGTTTCCACCACAGAATAGAGGATATGAGGCATGTTTATGTACACACAGAAACTCTGTGTGTGTGCGCACAACTCTGATTCCTGCAAGAACCTGATGTTCCCCTCATACAGTTACCATGGTGAGAAGTTCCTGTCCAGTCATCCCACAGTGACACACACACACAGCTTTAATGATGTTGAAAGGCAGACAGAGAACATGTTTGATGTAGTGTAAACATACAAAATTCTACCATGCTGGAGCTGCATGTAATTATTTTCTCTCTCTCTCTCTCTCTCTCTCTCTCTCTCTCTCTCTCTCTCTCTCTCTCTCTCTCTCTCTCTCTCTCTCTCTCTCTCTCTCTCTCTCTCTCTCTCTCTCTCTCTCTCTCTCTCTCTCTCTCTCTCTCTCTCTCTCTCTCTCTCTCTCTCTCTCTCTCTCTCTCTCTCTCTCTCTCTCTCTCTCGTCATTTTCCCTTTTGTTGCAGGATGTTTGGCTGTGTGTTGGAGCTCTCTGCACGTGCTCACACTGTTGGAGGCAGGGAAGCTGAAACCACATGTGAGATTCCTCCAAAGCCCTGTGTAGATACAAACACCCTCTGCTGATCAAAAAGAGAACTACAGAGTACTGCGCTCTTGCAGTGTCAAGAAATAAGCCTAAAAAAAGCTGAACATACTGTAAAATTAAAACTAAAAAGTTTAAAACTGTGTAAATGTCTGAGGTTGACTTAAGATCCAGCATACCACTCAACTGCTAAGCTTTGGATGATGTTGCCTGTCAGTATAACAGTATGAAAAGCTGCCACCTCTCAAATACACTGCAAGGAATACAGCAAAGTTTGGGGAGACTGGCCTATTGGCCAGCTTAACATAGACACAAAAATCATCCATGTGACACTAGTAGATCATTGGCTCTGGTGCTCCATGCTAAGCTCCATTTTAGCATACGCTATATTGAGTGGTAGTTCATGCTAAGGTTAATTAAGTCTTCAACCTTCAGGCTTTTACCTTCAGGTCTCCTAGACTTTGGAACGCCCTGCCTGAGGAGCTTAGGCTGGCAGAGTCAGTATTATCTTGCACTTCTAAAAACGTAAGGCCGCTCTGTAGCACTTGAAAGAACTTATGTTATCCTTATTGCCTTGTCTTGCTTGTTCTTTCTGTCTTATCTCTCTTATTCTGTCTTATTTATCCTATTGATCTTTGTCAATGTTGATTTTTTTGTATTTTTCCTGGTTGTGAAGCACTTTATTTTGAAGTGCTACATAACTCAAAAGTATTATATTCTGATAATTGATTGTGTCATAGATCTTATTAAGTATTAGCCTGACCTAGTTAGGCCTGTTGAGTACTTTGAGGCTTGTTTGTGATAAAGAGATATATAAATATACTTGACTTGTACCTCGTTTTATAAAGAGATCATTGTAGCAGACAGGCACACTGTTTTATTCATTAACATAAAACATAAAACAAGCGGTTCTTGAGTGTCGTTTCCCACTCACTCCCCAGGTCAGCCTTCCGCTCCAGTACCAGGTCAGCTTGTCTCCTTGTCCTCGTCTGTATTATTTCCTGACTCAACATTCTGAAAATGTTGTAACGTCATAGCATGACGCCTAGCAAAATTGACAGGGACACGTGCAATAGATCATAGAACATTTCTGTTTGCACCCAGGTCAACTGCCAGAGAGTCAGAGAATGCTGGGATCAGGCGTACACAGTTTGCAAATGTTGAAACTGTCTAAATCGTTTTTTCAACCTTTGTTTCCCTCACACACTTTGGATGTGTTTCTTCTCAGTGCTCTAAGCTTGAGCATGAGCATGCTGTCCTGAGAAGCTGTCAGACCCCCCTCATCCCATCAGCACCTCCATGCACACGCATACACACAGATACCCTTGTTGAGCTTATGGCTCGTGGTGCCTGAGAGAAAAACGGGATGGCTTCACCAATAAACTGTCAGTTTGATAAAGCAAGAGCAGGAATCAGAATGGAACATACTCTCAGTAAACATCCTTTCAGAGGACTGATCCACCTATTTAATCAAGAAAACAGGAGAGACAGAGAAAGACAGTGAGAGATGAAATGATGTGAATGATGTGAGATGTGAAGACATGGGATAAAATGATATAAGATGTGATGTGACAAGATATGAGATGATGTATGAGATGATGATAAGATGTTAAACAAGATGTGAAATGGGATGAGATATGACATGATGACGTGTGATGTGGTGAGATATTATGAGATGAGGTATGATGTGATGTGATGAGGGGGAAAGAAAAGAAGAAAGATTGATTGTAAGCTATAATGCAGATTAACGTATGCTTGTACTTTGAAGAAGAGAAAAGTAGGACAGACAGGCTTGGAGGCGGATCCAAACATACATGACTAAACGAAGGTGATGCAACATGAGGATGTGGACGGGCTGATTCAGTCATCTCATGCAACGACTGCCGACCATCTGGCCTTGGTGTCGTCTTTATTTTCTTCATATTAAAAGTCTTCATTTTCATCGTCAACGTCATCATTGCCATTTTCTTCCTGCTCCTCTTTTGCTGCTGCTTTTTCTTTAGCTTCTGCTTTTTCCCCATTCAACGGGGCAAAGAGCAAAGTCTTTTAAGTTTTTAAACGGGGAAAATGCTAAATATTGACATATTACAGCTGAAACCAGCGCTAGACAGTTTGGGGTCAACAACTGGGGTTAGTCATCAAAAAGTGATGTTTGTGTTGTGAAAAATGACCTTCTTCTAGTTTGGGCTTAGCGTTCTTAACACCAGACTCATACACACAAACATTTACATATCTGACTGTTCAGAACACGACCAGAGAAACAAACAGAGTGATTAGTCTTCACAGAACATTGCCTCTCAGTAGGACTGTAGCGTGTATGTGTGTGTGTGTGGCCATTATTCTCTCTCTCTGGACTGGTGGTCAAGCTGTCTGAGGTTACCAACTTGTGGCCAGACAACACTGTGTGAACCAGAGTTCAGTGTGTGTGTGTGTGTGTGTACGCGCGTGCGCGCGTATATGTTAAAAGAGGTCAAAGTTAGCCAGCCAAGCAGTCAGTCACAGTGTCATTACAATACATCTTCAGCTTTGATGAGAAGAAACAGACGTATACACAACGTCTTTTTCTTGAAGGATTTTTCAGCATAAGACAAATATATCTGAACATATATGAACTCTACAGTTTAACCAGAAACAGATGCAGAAATACAAGCACAGAGTATATGAATGCATAAATTAAAAGAGGAAAAACAAAAGGAAGGAAACAAAAAAATGAGTGTGGGGAAGGGTTAGTCATAAACAGACCTGTCAAATGTTACACAATACATCCAAGTCACTGTATGCTACAAAAAGATGTCTATAGAATTCTCTATGTATCATGAAAGAGGAGAAACAGTGAGCTGAAGGGTCAAGACAGAGATCACCTTTACCTGCCTTTACTCGAATTGAGGTTTATATTAGGGTGAGACCAATATATCAGTTTGCCAATATATTGGGTCGATGTTGACTTTTTATTAATAAACAGATATTGGCCAGTCAATATCATCTACCTCCAATATGGAGGTTCCTTCCTGACACAAGCGCCCTTCACATGATCAGCGACAAAAACGCTCGGCACTGGCGCTGCCATTCATTTCCTATTTGGCAAGTGTCGCCGCCGAACCAAGCATCGCCGCCACCCTCGGCGTTCTGTACCCTGGGCGCAGACGCTGGGAGACCCCCTCAACTATATTCAACTTTGACCTTCGCAACGCTGACCTCTGCGACGTGCAACCAATCACAGCCGCGAAATGAAAAAAATAATGGAGGAGAAACTTGTTTTATGTGTGTCGGAGCATCCCGAGCATGACACTTAAATCATACCACGATCTGACTAAAAAGTCTGTATCATGGAATGATGTCGGTTTACAGATGGGACTACCAGGTTGGTTGACAGCTTAGTACAGGACGTATATGCAGCCACTTCTATGGCTGTGCTAGTATGATCATACGCTCCTGACGATGATCATGTGAAGGGGTCGCGCCCAACCTGGTGTTGACTCCGACTCTTTGCGCGGATCATGTGAAAGCCCCTTCAGCGGTGTCACTCTGTAAAGCCTGCCTCACTCTGCCTTAAAGAGGTGCTAACCCATCATAAACAATTTCATTGCTGTGGGTTTCAATGGAGAGTTTTAGTGTCCTGTGGTCTAAATGCTGTTTCAGAGGGTTTTCCACCCCGACTTTTGAGCATAAAAGTCAAGGTGAATTGGCATGAAAATAATATAGATATTGAATAATGGCAAACAATCATAGTCATAAGCTTCAGTATCAATGTCAGCCTTCAAAGACACATCAGTCAAACCCTAGTTTGCATGGTCATTGCATGGTCAGAGAGGGTTTCATGACCTGTCACCTATGGAACCTCTTGAAAACCTATTAATAAATTTGCAAAAATACAAGGCCGTCAATCTGAAAATAAGGCTGCTTTTCTAAATTCTTAAAATCTGACTTTTTATCTGACAGCAGCAGCAATATATGGGGCCAGTGGCAACCTAGAGGTTAGAGAAGCATGCTTAAAAGGTCGACGGTTTGTATCCCCAGACAGTGGGTGGGGAAAGTGAATGAGTACAACAAGGGCACCTCGACAATGGTTTTTGAGGTGCTCTTGAGAAAGGCGCTGAACCCCCATGTGATTCAGTGGCGCTGCTCAGTGGCCAACAGTAGTAATAATGGTTGTACTGGGCAGCTCCTAGTGTAAACATGTCAGACTGAATGAAGCAGGGTTTTACTGGAAAAGCGTATGGAGCCCAGTCAACTTTCTCTGGAAAAATCAAGGTTAATATATATATGTATACTTTCTGCCCAGAGGAGTCAGCTTTACTAGCTCTAATGCATGTACCAGATGTAAAATATACAGACCAACACCTTGCAGAGGATACATTTCTACCTACTATACATTAAATTACTAAATTCTTCTACGAGGCTGCTAGTTCTCTTTCCTCCCTCCTTCCCTCCCTCTTTCCTTTCGGTTTGCTAACATCTGCGTAACACATGGCAATGCAAACTATTTCAACACCTTCGACACCACCACATCTTCTAAGAGGCGAGAAAAAACACACTCCCCGAAATTTGTTCTGTACAGGAAAAATGTCTGAGTGTGTGTGCCACTGAAGTGTGTGTGTGTGTGTTTGTGTAGAGTCTCAAATCATAATGTTCCAAAAATATTCCGCAGTCTGCAGCTTGCCCTTAAAACAGAACCCTTTTCCAGATTTTTTACAAAACAATGTGAAAGCCACCAGAATTGAGAGAGACATCACTGCTGTGTTTATGTCACTCATTTGTCACTTTCTTGTAGAAATAGCTCCTGTCTCTACAAACGGAGCTACTCGGCTGCCGTAGTTCTGCTGTCCTGCAGCCACGCCCCCCCCCCCCCGCAGTTTTGGGTGGAGAGGCGAAGTATCAAGCAATTAGCTTGCTTACAGAGTGCGTGTATATATACCCCAAGTAAGACACGCTATGGTTAAGCCTGAATTCTGGTTTCCCTGTGCCGTGGCATTGTGTAGAGCCGATCGCTGCTAAGAGGTATGTCTACTATTGGGTCTGCTTTTATTGGGTATCATGTGGCTTGAGGTTTTACTGTTTTATCATTGGAACAGGTGTCACGGGCTGTTGTGTTTCCCCGGCGGGTAAACTCTGTGGGTTGCTGTCTACTATAGCAGGTATGGTATGGGCAGTATTCCTCCTATATAGACAATCCCCTGGTATTGCACTAGGCAATCTGTGCACGGGCCAGATTTACTAAATCACTGTCTTATAGGTTTGCTTCGGGGTATCCATTGCTCAGCGGGAGGTAGCGCTACCGTAAAGGTAATGTTGGCGGCCAGATTTCGTTGTATTATGTATGACGGTTATGCTTTTAAGTATAAATAACAGGCGATCGTCTGTCTTTTAGGACATCGCCGCTGCTGCTTTGCTTTTCCTACAATCTATGTTAGGGTAAAAGGCTGGTTTCATCTGTGTATTGCCGGTAGTACGGCGTAGCCGCCGTACGGCGTGAATATATATTTTATGGGAAATTGTAAAAGAGTATGCTGACTGCGCCAGCGTTTTCTGTGTAACGTTATTTTGTTTTTCTTTATTTACTGGATAGTTGTTGTCATTTTTGCATCTCTTGTTTTTGATTAATTTATTTCCTTTGTTTGGAGCGGTTGGGGACCATATGTGTTAGGCCTCTACCAGGACCGGGTTCTCTTCCCTCACACTGCATGGCGTTGTTTTAGTGTTAATCCAGTGCACTGACACCCTTTTTTCACTCTTTTGCAGTGTGTGTGTGCAGTGTGTGTGTGTGTTTGGTGTGTGTGTGCGCATGTTGACACCCGGAGCACGCGTGGTGGTGATACGGTCGGTCCCCTGCACACAAAAAGATAATGGTTCTTAACTGGTTCTTTAAAAGGCTGTGTGGTTCCACGAAGAACCATCACCTACTAAAGAACCATTTTATGTAGTGGATGGTTCTACATGTTTGTCATATGGTTCTTTGGGATATTAAAGGGTTCTTAATTCTTGTTTGAGTTATTGGATGGGTAGGGGATGGTATAAATTTGCAAAATGACCATACCTCTCCATGATCTGGGGGTGGGTAGTTAGCTGCTAGCCGATATATATACAGTATATTGTACAATTGCAAATGAGCCTATATAATTAGAAATTGATAATTGTCTACTGGCATGACCGATATTGCAATTAATGATAAAATAATAATAATAATAATAATAATAATAATAAATAAAAAACAATTGTCTACTTGATCACATACAGGCCTAATATAGCCTATAACTGAAGTCTGTGCTGAAACCTACACTACAAACATCTAAATGGCCCTGCAAACATGAATTGGCAGATTACAAACAACCTCAGAACACAAACAAAAAAATGAGGTAGAGTAGAAAATAACTCACTCATTCACTCACTCATTCATTGGTCTAATTGATTTAATCCTCCAGCCTTACATTGTTGACTATTCAAATATTTGACCTCCATTCAGACAGCTGGGGCACATTCAAAGCTTGTACCGTTTTGCTACAGTGTACAACGTTTTCTGGTTGAACGATATGTTTGCTCCCAAAAGTGTGTAACAATCAGTGCACTACCGTTTCCTTTTAAATGTCCTGTTTGCCATGTGTTGGAGTTATTGAACATGCCTCAAGAGACACACACACACACACACACACTCTGCAACATCTGGGTAATGTGGTTGGACCTGTCAATTATGATTGGCTCGCAATAGGCAAGGTAAACAAAAAATAAAAACAAAATAAAAAATACTAATAAAAAAATAGCTTCTTCCCATATTAACTGTGTGGTTTCTAGAAAATTCCAGGGGGAAAAAGCTAAACATAAAACATGAATCACGATCATGAAATATGATCACGAGCATCTGTCCGCCCCGCACACTTCCCAGTGACATTCGTCCATCTCTCTGACCAACGTCTTTTCCACCCTGCCTTTGCACCTGTGGCCGTCTGCTCCAGTTCCTCCCTATCAAGAGTGGTCGATGCGAGGTAAACTGTTGGACGGTATTAGTTGCTACTGGCGAATTATTGCTTGTTTTCGTAATGTCACAGCCATTTGTTATCTCAGTGTCTGAATAAGCTAGTCTACAGCTAACGTTAAGTAGTTGCTATTGGCGCCTGACAAAACTAGGTAAGGCGAAGGCTGACGTTAGAGACTGCTAGAGGCGCCATTATTCCGTTGTTTTGTGGTTGCAGCTAACATTAATTTGTGGAGTTTGAGGTAAGGTTAGACTTTTTGATGTAAGAAATTGTAACGCAATCGTCAGGTTGTTGAAACCGTTATGAGTTAATTTCGCTTGTATTGCGTTTTCTAACGGTAAATTGGTAACGGTAACGGTGAATTGCCATTGTCAGTCTGCGAGTTGGCTAACGCTAGCTAACGTTACATCTTAGCTACATCGTTAGCCTGGATAGCTAGCGCGCTAAAATATATTTAGCTAAGCTGCTACGCTTCTGGAGTGAAATGTATTTAAAATGTGAATAGCTGATTAACTAACTCGGTTTAATGTTACTGTATGCCTACATCTGTCATTGTCAGCTATCAGATTACATTATCAATTCATTCTTTATTGAAACGTTTTTGCTAATGTAAAAAATGGCGCCAGTGCTACTTGCTCCAGGCTTAATGTTAACTAATGTTATGTTAACTTCACACCATCAAAAACGCCGCCATTTTGTGGTTGCTAGTCAACCAGTCAAGCTTTGTGCAATCCTAGCTACTCTGAGTGATGAACGATGGATGCTGCTAGCCCAGACTTGAGCATAAGCTGTGCATTTTCAATGCCTTACGCAATACAGCAATGGAATAAGCACTATAGTCATATAGTCACTAATGTGGACATATGTTAAATATATAAGTTTGATATGCTGAATTCAACAGAACATACATTAAGGTCTACAGATTTTTTTTTTAAAATAAAAAAAATTGTCAACAAACTTGTTTGGCACTTAGAAATAGCAGTGAGACAGTAGCTTCCAGCAATCTTTTTAGCTTCAGAGTTTTATATTTTTTAATCTCAGATGTATGATTCTTTTCTGATGATGTGCCCTACAGTTTAAAAAGGAAAGAAAGCCACTGGTGAACGTGGACAAGATACATAAAACGAGGCAGAAATACTCTGCGCCAAACACAGGGAGAAAGAGATCGTCAGATGTCCAGCCCTGTGTCCTTCTGAAGAGAAACAAGGCAAGTTTTCATCTACAAAAGTGTTAATGGTTGAATAAATGTTTCAGCAAATAGTTGACCATTTTAATGGAATAGTTTACATTTTGGCTGTAGGCTCTGTAGATTACTCTCCAGAGGTATTCGTAATGTATGAGGCTGAGCATTTTATATCTGATGTGTATTAATCAAAGCTGAAAGTTCTAGCTCAGTCCTAATTGTGTCATTGTTTATTACTTAGCAAACTGATGCAATGGATGATGGGGAGGACCAAAGGAGTACTAGCCACCATATTGCAGCAATGAAGCAGGAGTGCCAAAAGATGAGGCCCAATTTGGAGAGTGTTTTATCCAATATATAACACATGGTGATTGAAATTTATTTTGAACAGCACACAGAGGAGATGTTAATGTACATCAATTTAGTAGATATGTAATTGTGCACTTTGCATGACTAATTCAAATACATCTACTCTGCACATGAAGTTGGACAAAAGTGTTTAAGGCTCATTTTTCCACAATGTTTTGTTATAGCTATGTGAAGAGGCATCAGCACATTTTAAGATTGACGTGGACAAGCAGGTCATCAGAGGATTCAATAAGCTGTCAAGCCAGCTTGTGTCCATGGCACCAAAAAACAACCTGAAGAGCCTTTGTCTGTAGTCTGTTGATGAGAGCCAAACTGATGCTGAACGAAATGGTAAGCCACACAAGTCTCTTATGATATCCTGAAGGACTTAATCAAATACCGTGAGGCAGTTAAATCTGCCAGAGCAGAATATTTCTCACCTTATCTCAAATAACTGTTGCGAGTCTAAGGTCCTGTTTAACCATATAAAGTCGGTCATCAGCCCTCCTTCCACTACTAGTTTCGAGGTTTAAGTGCCAAGTTAAGTTAATCAAATTCAAGGTCTTAATGACCAAGTACACCTAAAACTAGAAAGCGACATTTCCTGGAGAAAATGTGTGGGCTAGCTGTACAGTACCGGATAAGACACAGTGGTTGTTACGGGGGGGGTTCGTGTGGAATAATAAGAAGCAGCAGCAGCGGAATAAATAATGCCAATTTTATTTCATTGCACCTTACTTTTAGGTCATTAAGCCACATATAGCTGTCATATTTAATCATTTTAGGTCAATTTACCACATTATGTAATTACAAGTATTTGTGGTTTATATCCAGTGTTTTCCTTTTGATGGTAGTAAGTAATTAGGATGAGAAGTCCCCCTTATTTATTTCAGATTTTTTTGGTATGAGAGTCTCAAAACTTTGCAGAATCAGAGTTGTGAGTTTTATTGAAAATTATTTGTCATTTGCAGGCCAGTTGGTCAATGCGGCCATACTCCTCCTACCATCTGTCTTCAAGGAAAATGCATCTCAGCTGTTTGCAATAGATAAGGTTAGTCATTTGTGTTTGTGGGGGGCAATCTTGAATTTGTTCATTTGATAAAGGGAAATGTATACTAAAAATGCATTGCCAGATTTTGGATTTTAATATATGAAATCTAATGAATTAAGTAATTTAATATCATTAACAAACTGGCATTTTATGTGCAACTAAGCATAGTAATCATGATTTATAAACATGACAATCTTACAGAATACAGCTTTAAGTCTCAACTGTTTTGTTTCAGGAACCATTAAGCCCAACACCCACGATCATCTTGAGCAGCAGTGATGGCAAGCCCCTGACTGACAGCACGGATGTTACTGTCACGATGGATGGACACAAAATGATGGTGGACGATGGAGATGCACATTTCTTTGTCCATGGGTGTTGTGTTGGCCCTCTATCATGTCTACAACATTGCTTATCCCTGTCAGCTAAAGAAAACGTTTTCATTTTTGGAGGCATTTATCCTGAAGCTTGACACTCTAACAACACATGTACCAGTAGCTGTGCAGAGTTGCAAATGCCCTGAATATTTCTTAGAAAGCACACTGTATGGTATTAGGGGTTTATGTACCCCTAAAAATGACTAATGGACTATAAAAGGACTGTGGCAGACTGGGGGGAGGGTGGGGGTGAGGCTTAGGCTGGATCCAGGAGAGAGCTGAGTCGGTGGACTGACTCTCCCCTGGATCCAGTACTGGCTGCGGCCAATTAAGGCTGATTGCAGCCGAGCCTTTTTAACCTGTGTGTGACTGTGAGTGGGGGTGCATCAGTGTGAGAGGCTGGCGGAATGGCTGTGTCTGACAGGTGATCCGTGTTTGCCGGTACTGGATCCAGGGGAGTGTCAGTCCACCGACTCAGCTCTCTTCTGGATCCAGCCTAAGCCTCACCCCCACCCTCCCCCCAGTCTGCCACAAGGACCATATTCACCTGGACATGATTTTTAATGTATACAATTACATTGTTATGCTGTTTAAATTTATAGCTTTTCTAGTTTTCCAGAAATCTGTTTTATAATTTTAGGTCATAACATTTTACATATTGTTGCTGTCCAGTGAAATCCATGTAACTCCAAAATGTCAACTTCTGGAACTGAGAAAAACAGCAATGTTTTTAACTAATTGGATTTGAAAGGGTTTCATGAGACCAAGAGTGGTAGTGGTAGGTCAATTTCTAAATAAATGAAATGAGAATTAACTGCTATTTTCATTTATTTCTCCACCGTACACAATATTGCAATGTTAAGTACTCAAAGAACCATTTATTCCTTGGAAGAACCATTTTTAGCTGAAGAACCATTTGGGCCCACAAAGAACTTTTTTGAAAAAGGTTCTTTAGAGAACCTTTTTTTCTTTAAGTTCTTCAAAGAACCAGAAATGGTGCCTCAAAGAACCATTTTTTGATGGTTCTTTGAGGCACCTTTGTGGGTTCTTTAAAGAACCAGAAATGGTGCCTCAAAGAACCATTTTTTGATGGTTCTTTGAGGCACCTTTGTGGGTTCTTTAAAGAACCGTTTAAGGAAATGGTTCTTTAAAGAACCTTGGTCTGAAAGGTTCTTTGTGGAACCAGAAATGGTTCTTCTATGGCATCACTCTGAAGAACCATTTTCGGTTCCAGTTAGCACCTTTATTTTTCTGTGTGTGGTCCAAGGTACGGTCTCTACAGTCGGTCAGCCACCTTCCATTTATTATTATTTCTGGTGGCAGTCAGTAGCACTCCCTAGCGTTCCCTCCGCATTTTAATATTGTTTTGTAGTAGATTGTTTAATAAAATTGTTGTTTTAACTCCGACCTTTATCCCCAGCTTCGTCTTCGCTCTATTTTGAAATAAATTGCACATCGGGCCTTGAATATCACGTCTCTGGCTCTACTGTCCCTACTTACTTGTGTCTTGTGGAAACTCTTCTGGTCATCAAAAATACAGATATTTCCTTGGGTGAAACTCCCAAGGTGGCGTTGTCCGGTCTTATCTGACCTCACTCTTGCAGTGGGTCACATATGATAAAATACTGTGGCAGACTGGGGGGAGGGTGTGAGGCGGTGAGGCGTAGGCTGGATGCAGGAGAGAGTTGAGCTAGTGGGCTGACTCTTCCTGTATCCAGCACCGGCTGCGGCCAATTAAGGCCGATTGCAGATTTAACCTATGCATGTGTCTGTGTGAGAGAGAGTGAGTTCGACAGCAGATCGACAGGGTTGAGTCGAACTATATCGAGCGAGAGAGCAGACCGTCAGCGACCGAGCTGTTACCAAAGGATACTGTCGGCGGCAGACCTGGAAGAGCTGGCCAGTTGGGGTTGGAGCTGGTATGCGTCCTGGACGCCTGGAAGACTGGAAGCTTTGGTGCTCCATCCACCTACCGGGATGGAGGGAAAGTGCGCTGGCCGAGAGGGACGGCGCTGGAAAGACCGGGTCGTTTATTTGGCTGTGATGCAAATAAAGAGGCTTGTTGGCCCGTTGACTCTCCACTCCTGCCTTTGTCTCTGTCTGTCGCAGCCCCGGTGGTAACGAGTTTGCTACACATACAAAAGGCTTTAAGGTGATGTAACACACCCTCTGGCGGCTACATTGGAGGTCCTTAACTCTTGGCAACAATGGCTGTGAACAGCTAAATGTATTTTGAAACTAACGACTCAGCTGTCTTAACAGTCTGTCATGGTTAATTTCTGTGCTGTTTTTGACTGGGAACTGATAATTTCATAATTGATACATCTGATGTCAGCTTGTTAACTAGCTAACCATGGTATCTGGTCAGCCAACCATTACTGAACTTTTGTTAAAACATCTGATTTACACATTTGCTAATGTTACAGGGCCAGCAGCTAGTAGTAGCATGACAACGTTAACATTAGTTGCTTTACTAAGTTAGCTTCCTGGCTACTTAGCTAGCTAACAAGGCCAAAAAGGCTAAAGGATGAGGGCAAACTAGGACTAAAAGGGTTATAAATAAAGGGACAAGGGCTAAAGGAGCTTGGGGCCAAAGGGATCACATATAAAGAAGCAAGGGCTAAAGGGACTAGGTTTAAAGGGGCTAGTGCTAAAGGAACTAGGTAGGACTAGCTAGGACTAAGGCTAAAGGGGCTTGAACTAAAGAGACTAGGGCCAAAGGCTACATTACATCGCAGTCATTTAGCAGACGCTTTCATCCAAAGCAATTTACAAATGTACTTGACACTATGTGGGGATCGAACCCACGACCCTGAGACAGAGTGTCATGCTCTGCTGACTGAGCTGTCCGGCAAACTGAACTGGGCTTAAAGGGACTATGCCTAAAGGAGCTACAACTAAGGCCAGGCTCACACTAGAGGATAATTGGGCCGATTTATCCCCGATTCGGCCCTCCCGACAATCAGCGGAGTGATCTGGACGGGACCTTGTTCGGCACCGATTATCTGGTAATGTGAGCGGTTTACAGATCCAATCGTAAACCTCCAGATCTGCTCGGGGACACATCGGGGCCGGCCCGATAATATCAAACATGTTTGATATCTAGGATTTAAAATCGGGATGATTACGTCACTGCTTTCCGAGCGGGACCACAATAGCCAATGAGAGAGACAATCTACAAGGACACGGAAGTGAATGAAGAAACAACAACAAACTGTACTGGTGCGTTGGACAGCTGAGATGGAGGAAAGGCTTGTAGATATGTGGCAAGAACACGACTGCCTATATAATGTGTCTTCCAAGCACGGGCGCCGGATTAATTTCAGAAGTGGGGGGGCCAAAAAGAGTGTATGTGTGACTGTGTATGTGTAGCGGTAGATAGACCGGAGACTCGCACTAAACTTCTGCGGAGTAACTATAGCTTGCTTGCACCACAGGCTGGCGGACGCCGTCATCTCCACATTTGGAGAAAGTTACAAACTGTTTGACAGCAGCAAAGAATTAACCGCTCTTTTGTACCAATCTGCATTAAAGTACCTTTCTCTTTGGCCAAACGATCTAGCGGTCTCCTTTTTGTCTACAATTAGCTGTGCAGCTTTATCCGTCTCTATGTCCCGACAACAACCCTCCAGGCAATCAGAGCCAGCGCTAGCCTGTTTTGGTTCAATGCCGGCGGTTTGACAGTCTCAGCGGGCAGAGGGCTGCTGCTTTGGAGTTCTTCTGGCTGCCGCTGCGCTGGTTCTAGTGGAGGGCCAGGCTCCAACGGAGTTGTGGACGTCAGGGATGTAACATTATGTAATATGTAACATCCTTTCTGATGCACTGGTTCTTTTGACATGTTTGCAGAAGCATATTTGCAATATTGATAGTTAAGGTTAGTTCAGCTAGTTTAACGGCTCACTGTAAACAAGGTAACACACATCACAGCATTGAAACTATTTTATTGGTTGCAATGTACACTGTATGCATTTGATTCTGTCCTCTTTGATTGGATTAAAATGTAAATATTCTTCCCGTTTTATGTCTATGCTTTATTTAACCTAATGTGGGCGGGAATGCAATACGTGTTGCAATATAGGGGCATTTGAGGGGATACAGTGATTCTTTCTCACTGCAAAGCATAAGTAAAGCAAGTTGCATCGGTTTCACCATGTCAGTCTACATTTTGTTTACATTTACTTCCCCATGAGATCACGCGAGGCGGTGCATTCAGGCTCCCTCTGGCACGATAATCTTAGTAATATCCTCTAGTGTGTGATGCACCATTATTTTCAGATCTTGTAGTCTGTGCGTGTTTGAGATTAGAGAGAAGAACATCTGTGAAGATTCTCATGTGCGTGATGCAACCCGATTTCAAAATTGGTTAGGATTTTAAAACCTGTGGTGTGAGCCCAGCCTAAGGGCACTAGGGCTAAACGAGGTAGGGACAATATTTATGGTCAATTTTTATTTCCTTTTTTTTTTAATGCTTGTTTTCTTTATGAATTGTGTTCATTCATTTGGTTGTAAAAGTATCTTTTTGTTTTCTGTCTCTTCAGTCACTGAATTCTCCTAGGGGTCGCAGCCTACTGTACTAAGGGCTCTGATTGGTGCCCACTTACTCACCACCGAATTGGGAATTGTAGTTCCAAAAACAATGACCAACACATTGATCATAGCGGCAGCATAATCACAACATAGAGTCCTGAGGGGTGTTCCACAAAGCAGGTTTATAAAAGCGGAGATTAATTTTGAAAGCCTGGTTTGAGTTAACCTAACAAGTCAATCGGGGATAAAGCGGTTCCACGAAGCCGAATTCAAGCTACCGTGATCTGGCTAATTAATCCAAGCCAGGTTCAAGCAATCCAGATGATTGCGCATGCACAGTTGTACACAGTTTATTTAAGCAGCCCGAGAGGTCGATCATGGATCTGATCGATTCATCATGTCGAAAAATGACGCTAAAGACAGAGCTGCAATGTTCACGGCCACTGAGCAGCAACTTTTAGTGCAAGTCTATGAAGAATTCAGGCATATTATAACTAAAAAGGGAAATACGATTGCCACAAATAAAGGGAAGAGAAAGCTTGGCAACAAATTGCTGATTGATTGAATGCGTAAGTAATTGTTGAATTAAAAACGAACAACTTGGACAGATCTAATTAAATATCATGTGTTCCAACAATATTAAAGAACTGAAAAACTGTGCTAAAAATGAAACCTCAAGACTAAATGTACCACTTGCAAAAAACAGAGGCAATGCACAGTGGGCCTCATTCACAAATGTTTTTGTAAATTATTTGTAAATTTGTCGTATTTGTGTGCGTACAAAAACACAAATGTGGGATTTATGAAACGTGCGGGAAACCTTGATTTGTTCATAGAACAGGTGTATATTTGATGAATGCCAATCGTTCATAAATTGGATGCACGTGCCTGTTGAAGCTGCCTCGGGCCAGGCTAGTTTTGAAGCATAAGTTGCCACAGCAACTCAGCTTGAACTTTGCTTTATGGAACCGAATAAACCTGAAAAAGAGCCAGACTAAGTGAAATAAGCCTGGCTAAGGTGATAAGCTCGCTTTGTGGAACAAGCCTCTGGAAAGCCTCTCCTGATGTAGGATCACCGACCAGCTTCCCTTTACCACCCCTGTCCATTCTAACATGTAAGGAAAACTCAGGAATCTGTACTCCCTCAGTCTGCATCCCTGGCTTTTCACATTTGTCAAATTCTAATCTCCCTTTGAAAATATGAATGATGAAGTAAAACATTGATTTTATTTCTCCGTTGAAGGTCTGAGGGAGACTAAGTCAGACCTGCAGGGAAAATTACTTGTAATCAATTTACTGTCTGGACATCACTGATAGTAATGGTTAGCCAAATTGAAAAAGGCAACAAAAATCAAAGCTTTTGTCCAAGAACAGTTTTGACCAGACAGATAAAATGCACCCAACAACCTTTTCAGTTACTGTTATAAACTAGTGCTAAAGGAGGATGGACTTTTTCAGTATCCAGCTTAACATGCATGAGATGAACTTGCCTTCTGTGTGCTGTAGAGCCCCCTACCATTTGATTATGGAACCAGGGTTGTGAATTTAGTCAAACTATCTTTTGCTTCTACACACAGCCTTCTCATGCAGCAACAATGCAGTGATGATTACATAAATTAATGCTTTATAGTAGATTTTTAAATTGTATAAACAAAACCTTTAATTATGACACCCATAATGTCAAAAGAAAGAGCAACCATTACCCCCCACCTCACCCACCCCTCCAGCATTCCCTTAATAGAGGTGAGAGGAGTTACTTGGCCTGGGTGTAATGTGCAGCTATGTGGTGTGAAGAAGAGAGAGAGAAAGGGAAGGCAACAGGAATGCAGTGGACTCTATTTCCATTCTCTTACGCCATTGGAGAGAACAGACCAGAGATGTCCTCAGATGACTTCTGACCTGCATCTACTGCTATGAATGACAAATAGAATAGAACAGAATAGAATAGTTTTGTTTTTTTATCCCTTTGGGAAAATTGTTGTGGGTTTTTTTTGCAGCAGAAAATAGAAGCACAGCAAAGAAAAAATGAATATGAATAGAGCACATGTGAGATATTACCACAATTGACAATTTCAACACGATAACAAGTATAAGTAAGTTAAGTATAAATGTATGGATGAAAGTATGATATGAGAGATGGATATGGATATGTATTACAGCATTAAGAAGGTGCACAAATTAACAGCAGTAGTAGCAACTGAGCAACTTACTGAGACAAAGAAAAACAAGTGGAAAATATGAACAGTATGAGAATAGAGAATAGAATAGATCTTCAGTAGTATTAAGTCAGTGAAAAAACATATTTCAACTTAGTTTCATATTTAAACTGAGCCATTTGAGGTGTGTTTTACCTGACCAGATAACTAAACTGAAAGTGAACACATCATTTTACTGCTATAAATACAATGGCAGTGTAGCGTGAGCTTGTGACCCCCTGGTCAGAGACAGAGAAGAGTCACTGGTGGGTCGGTACAAACGTACATAGTAGAAAATGCCTGGACTCTGGAGATAACTTGCCAGTAGCATCAAATTGACACATCGTACACCTTGTGTTAGTCAGAACCGTATAGACCCATCAGACTTAGGGCTTATGTTGAGGCAGACGATACGGCCGCGTGCGTATATTCATTCCCCAGGTTGTTTCTATGTGGTGGCATGTGAGTGTTGTACTGGCAAGGGCTAGAACACATCAGCAAACTGCTACTGTAAAGCTGCCACGTCTGCACTCTGGCTCGGTGAGAAATGGTTACTAGAAAGAGTCGGAGTTTGATTGGCCAGTTTTGGAACCTCCAGACCCAACTCATGACAGGAGGTTGAGGTGATAAATCTGTGTCGCTCCACCCCTGTAAGTATGTTCGACCTCATAGTCGACATCCCCCTCGCTGTGCGACCACAAAGGGCCCTTGCCACTTGACGAGCAATTTGGAGCTGGATGAAGGGAGCAATACAAGGATCTTATCTCCCAGTGAAAATTGTTTCAGTCATGCCCCTCTGTCATATGGCCAATGATGATGTTCCTGGCCTGGAGCAAATTCTCATGTGACAGCTGGCCCAGCATGTAACTTGAATCTCATTTTTGCCTGCACTAGAACCTTTCTTCCAGTTTTCTTTAATTAGGTCAGCACCCCTTGGTGCTGAACAGGAACTCAGAGGGAGAAAATCATGTGGAGACCTGGGGTACCTCCCGCATTGCAAATAACCGTTTATCCCAATTTCGGCTATCTTCTTACATGAATAATGTGCTTCAGCATTGTTTTACACCGCTCCATCAGTCAGTGGATGGTATACGCTGGTCCGGATTGAGCCCAGTAGTACGTACGTACGTACTACACAGATATATTGCGCAATCGCACTGCCTTTGGATAATGGCTTGCATAATCCACTATGACTAATACAAAGCGATATCCCCGTGCACGGCCGTCTAATGGCCCGATGAGGACCATACCAACTCTTTTGAATGGCACCTCCATCAGTTGAAGAGGGTGCAAAGGTGCTTTTGGGTTGGCCGAATGATTGACAAGTTGACATTCGGGACTGCCAGCGCACCACCTATGTATATCTGCCCGAATACCTGGCCAGTAAAATCGAGCAATTATCCGCTGTAGTGATTTGTCATATACTAGGTGACCAGCCATTGCATTATGGTATGCTTTTTGGCACCAACAACTGGGTCATTTCTTCTCCTGACTATCTTGACTCACTTGATACAGTCTGTCCCTAACCATGGAAAAATATGTGTGAATCAGCACAGTGAAAGGGCGCACCTTTTGACCATGGATTTTCATCACATGCTCAAAGGTAAAGCATAGGGTGTTGTCTGACACACGGCCCTGGAGAGGCAATGTAAGTTTGGGGAAAACACACTGAGAACTGAGGCTGAGGTGTGAAAACATAAAGTTAAGTTCTTTATTACAGTTTTTTTCAATTGCTTTGACTCAATTTGCACAACAGATTTTCAATGTGCAAAACTCTTAACACAGAATGCTATACTGCTCATTTTGTGTTCAAAATCTAATATAGCATGCAAAATAAAAATACCAGTGTCAAATGAGAGAATATTATATGCAAAAGTTTATCATAGCACCAGAACTTTGGATATGTTCATCGTTGAAGTTTAATTATTGGTGCATTTTCAAATACAATGGCCATTATCAAATAATGTTGTCAAACACTAAATAATTGTCATCAAAAAAGACTATGCAAGAGTCATTTACTCATAAGTACTTCAAATGAAGTACAGCAAGCATCCCCTGTAAACTCAACTGTATTTTACAGTAAAAACAAAAACAGTTACAAAAAACTTGAGTTAAAAAAACAAACAAATGCATTTCAGTGCTTAAGCAGCATTTTGCCTGTTACATTTGGCTACAGAATTTCATGTACGTCACATCTGATATCTTCATTTGCAAGGCAGCGTTGGTAAAATCCTGTTCTTAGACCTGTTTACAACAGTCGATCACAGTGGCTCTAACTTCATTTGACACAACTGCATGCCTTCTGACTCGTTGGCCACGGCCATGACCCTGTCGACGACCCTGTCCTTCATTGCCAACCTCATCGGCCTGCTACATGTTGTCAGAAACTGCCATTCAGGTTTCTAAGCAGCCTTTTATGTAGTGGTGAAGAGATTAGCAATTGTGTTGCAATGCTACTCAAGTGGGCAAGGTTGCTGGAAGTGATGAGACATGACTACAAACGCCTGTTGAATTGATTTAGTGATCTGCGTTTGTAGTAATAAGCATTGCAACATCGTTGTAATGTTAGGTGGCTGTACTCTGAGGATGGAGCATATGCTTTAGAGTTTTGCATTTTGTATGTCAGCATAGGATGTAGTGTCTTAGACTATGAATTTTGAAAGTCAGTTTGGCACTTTGCATTTTGTACATTGAAATTCTGCTGTGCAAAATGAGTCAAAGCAATAGAAAAAAAAAAAACTAATAACGGCGGGAGAAAGGAGTAAGGATGAAGGACACCGAGGATTTTCCCAGTCCGGAACAAGTCTGTTATCCAATCAGTCATCAATTCTCTCTTTCGCAGGTCAATGTTGAGGGGGGCATCTACTCAATCATACACCATTCTGCCAGTCATAGGTCATACACAGATAGAACAGTCCAATCCACATAAGTCACAATCGGTCCACCACTCCTTACCGTACCACAGATTTGGTTTGCGCCCCTTCCTGCAACCATCTTCCTCTCTGTCAGTACAGAGTACTCACATTTCAGGGCAATCACCAGTCATGAATGCTCCCCCACAGTATCTTTTACTAAGCTAGTGAACCCAGGCCAATGCCTAACAGGGTGTGCAACAGGTGGGAACTAACCAAAGCCTTTACTCAGCTTCTTCCTTAACAAATTGCTTTGTGCACAGCAAGAATTCAATAGAGGTTTGTATCTACCCCCTTTCATTATTTCTAATTGATATTTTAGTTAGGAGTTTATATGTTTCCCATTTTTCAGATGCACTATTGTATTTGATTTAATCTTAAATTCAGCATCTTCAATGAGACAAATGTGGTGGATGACACTGGAAAAGAGGTCGACGAAGAAGTGTTCAGCGATATCCTAGAGGATAAAACACATCCTTTGGACCATTGTTGAGGCTCTTTCAGTGACAGGTAAATGGTCTTATGATTGCAATGAATATTTCAGGGTTACAGCCCCAACATTGAGTAGGTTTGGACAATAAGTCAATCTTTCGGTGGAATCATCGTGATGAAGTTGCAGTACCCAAATGTCTAAATGAGCGATAAGTAATTAACCCAACATGAGATCTGAAGTAGTAATTTGAAATTTTTTCTTGATATCACATTTTACATTACTGCAAACAACTGGATGACTTAGTGTGACACATCCAGTTGGGCGCATGATAATTAATTTCTTGGATAGTGCCCAGCCCTACTTTGGAATTCAAAGTCATCACAAAACATTAGGTTCTCACAAATGTTTCAGACTCTCCTGCCCAGTCCTGTTGCACAGACACCTTGTCAAACTGACCCAAAGCAGCAGTGCAACGATATCTTGCCGATGTCCTCCAAACAGTGCATCGATGATGATTCTTTACGTGCCAAAGAGGTAATGTTTTAATTATTAGATATGTTTTGATAATGCATGTGTAACCAGGCTAGAATGTAATAGGCTTACTGGGGTCTTTGACACCTTGAATTACCGACTACGCCACCTAGGGAATTGCACCCCAGGAACTAATGTTCTATAAAACACTCCTTTTCCATGAAATGCACACAGGTAAATTTGTAATGAAACAAAGACGTGGTTTCAAGCTCACAAAAAGTTTATTTATTAATCTTAACCTGGGAATGAGGGACGCCGGAAGCTGCTATGGGAAAAATAGCTTAACTTTATTGGTAACGACAATATAGAATTCTTAAAATTGTCGTATTAAATTGGGGAAAGTACAAAAATAGACTTCTATAAATGAGGATTTGCGTACCCAAGGGGAGTGGAGAATTGAGGGAGGAGGCCGATGACAGGGGAAGACTTGCTAAGAGGACAAGGCCAATGACGTACCACCACCACACGTGCATGATAATTAATTTCTTGGATAGTGCCCAGCCCTACTTTGGAATTCAAAGTCATCACAAAACATTAGGTTCTCACAAATGTTTCAGACTCTCCTGCCCAGTCCTGTTGCACAGACACCTTGTCAAACTGACCCAAAGCAGCAGTGCAACGATATCTTGCCGATGTCCTCCAAACAGTGCATCGATGATGATTCTTTACGTGCCAAAGAGGTAATGTTTTAATTATTAGATATGTTTTGATAATGCATGTGTAACCAGGCTAGAATGTAATAGGCTTACTGGGGTCTTTGACACCTTGAATTACCGACTACGCCACCTAGGGAATTGCACCCCAGGAACTAATGTTCTATAAAACACTCCTTTTCCATGAAATGCACACAGGTAAATTTGTAATGAAACAAAGACGTGGTTTCAAGCTCACAAAAAGTTTATTTATTAATCTTAACCTGGGAATGAGGGACGCCGGAAGCTGCTATGGGAAAAATAGCTTAACTTTATTGGTAACGACAATATAGAATTCTTAAAATTGTCGTATTAAATTGGGGAAAGTACAAAAATAGACTTCTATAAATGAGGATTTGCGTACCCAAGGGGAGTGGAGAATTGAGGGAGGAGGCCGATGACAGGGGAAGACTTGCTAAGAGGACAAGGCCAATGACGTACCACCACCACACGTGCTTGTGTCCAGGTCACACTGCAACAGGTGAGCAAAAGGTGTTTAGTGCAAATTTAACTTTATAGCATGCAAGTGATTCAGGGAAGGGCCCCCCTACGCTGCCAGTCCCATCAACATGGCCACACTCTCCTCAGGGTCCACAGAGGGCAGTTACCTACAACTGGTTTGTCAAAAGTAAAGTACACAAAGCAAACAAGGGTATTCCCAGACCAGACAGGGGGTAGCGCTACACTACCACCACACAAGTGGCAATGCCGGACCACGTCAGGTGCTCAAGGAAAAAAGGAAAAACTAAACCATAAATATAACTACAGCAAAACAGCAGGGGCGGTACCCTACAAAAAGAAACAATACAATTACTGTAGTCTGAAATACAGACCATTACAACATTACACAAACGAACAAAAGGAAAATACCTCTGGCACATCAAGACACCACCTTGTAACAGGAGTCAGAAGCAATCAGCAGGGGAATTCCTGCACTCCTCTGGAGTGCTATACTGGGGCTTGGCTTTGCTGGATCATCCCTGTTCGATAGCCAAATCAACCAACATAAAACCATTAAAACCCAAGAAGAAAGCATGATCAAACCTATAATTAAGGTGAACCAGTCAGTGAAATCATTTGGAACCTGCTATTATTAATATCACTCATCTGGCATCCTAGGCTTACCTTAGCACAGGCACCCACAGCCCAAGAGCACAACCACAGACCAGCATGCTTTATGCTGATCTCCAGCCTTATATACACTCCCTATGATGAGGAGGAAATGAAACACAGGTGTGTCTGATGCTACCCATTGGCTGATACTTAGCCCATTAACTTCCCTGATTACCCTTTATGTAAAGGGGCGTGACACACCAACAGACAGCGATCTACCTGTGCTCTCTACCTGTCAAACATATAAGGAATGTTGTAAATGTTGCATGTTTTTGGCATCACTTTTTGTGTATATTTTACTGCTTGTATCTTTTCTCTATTGTCAAGCTTGTCAAAAGAGTTCTGGAACAAAAGTCTGGAGGGGAGAAGATACTTGGAGAATACAGAATGAGAATGGAGATTACAGACCAAATGCGACGCAAACTCATCGACATTGTTGTATCACATATGGTCGAAAAGTATGGGTAAGTTAAATGCTTTGTGGTACATGATTTAGTGAAGAGTCTATACCATAAGATGCTGCATGTTTGTATTTGTATGTTACACATGCCCGACATTTCATCACCTGTGTCACCTGTGCGTGAGTATTTAACTTGAAGTAGAGAACATTGAGACTAATGTTAGAGATGCATGCTTTTGATTGTATCAGTGTTGTTGTATGTGAGGTTTGGCTACATTGTTGATACAGACTAAATGTTATGCAATTCAGGTGAGCTCCACATCTGAAACACACATCTGAGGTTTGTTATATTATTGACTGGTTAACCATTAACATCCATAGGGCCTATAAAGTGTCAGACAAACCTTTCAGTTTGTAAGGGAAAGTTGCCAAATGCAGTTTTGCTTTGATATACAATGTTTTACCCCCTCAGGAGTGCTCCACCTAAGGATATCAGGACACAGTATGCACTGGGGATCGTAACTCTCTAAAGTCTCTAAAAGGCTATGTGAGTATACATTTCAAGGCCAGATTGAAGCAATACTGAACTTTGGTTGTACAGCTACCTGGCCACGATATTAGCCCATATACTGGCACTCACCCTCATCAATTGTTCCTGTGGTCTTTGTGTAGGGAATCGAGATCAAGCTTTTTTTCTCTCCATTCACTTACATTGGTATTGTGCTTTGGTATTGAGTCTTAAATCATACTTCTAACACATAAATTAATGCAGATAAAGCGGATCCTGCTAATGTATGAAATCAGTTCCCCCTCATGAGTTTACTAGATGGGTACTTGTCATTGCATGCAGGGGTAGGATCCTCATTCACAATCAAAAGGAATGCTATCAGCATACATCATACTGAACACTGACCAAAATCAAGAATTTTCATGGAATTCTGAAATGGAAAATTAGTAGGAACCCTGATTGGAGTATTTCATAGAAATCCATGTTACTTTTTCCAGTCCTTAATACCTTTTTATTTGATTTTGGTCAGTGTTCAGTACGATGTATGCTGATAGTAGCTGAACAATATGACAACTAGGCCATATTACTGTAAAGCTGATATCACAATATGTCAAATGACAGAGGGTCTACAACTAAAATATTGTAGAGTCACTCGTAACAAATTTCCTTGTGCATATTCTTCAGTTGGTTCTATTTATGTCCTGGATGGAGCACCTGTGTCGTCTAGTCAGTGATGAAGGGGTGAATCCTCCTGATGTTGTAGAGTAGGAATCTGCATGAGCGTGTTACTGATGCGATGTTTGTCGAGAACAACAGTTGGTTGTCCAGGGTAACACCCAGATTCCTCGCAGTCTGCGTTGACGTCACCACAGCATTATCAATGGTGATGGCCAGGTCTCAGTGCGGACAACCCTTCCCTGGGAGAAACACCAGCTCAGTCTGGTCCAGGTTGAGCTTCAGGTGGTGCATCGACATCCACTCGGAGATGTCTACCAGGCACGCACCAATGCATGCCTCCACTTGTGTGTCAGAGGGGGGAAACGACAAGACCAGCTGGGTGTCATCGGCATAGCAATGGTAGGAAAAGTCATGGGAGTGGATAACAGAACCAAGAGATGTTGTGTAGAGGAAAAAAAGAAGAGGACTCAGAACCAAACTTTGTGGAACATAATGCATGACATATTGGAATTTGAGTTGAAGTTGCTCTTTGGGTACCTCTCGGACAACAACATCATATCCAAGGTAGATATTAGTAATAGGATATATGCTTACAATTATGGCTATGTTGAGCGAAAAAACAGACCAACCAGAATCAACTTGGAGCAGACTGGTAATGGAATTGGTCTCAATGCCATTCAGACATTTTGCTTGATCTGGAATATGCCCTTGATATTTGGGGATGTTGTAAGGGAAGGAAATGTACACTGGACACTATTACTGCTTTTGTTGAAAATTATTAACATCATATTTTCTCCCATCGTTACTGATGGCATGACCATTTGTCTGAAGCATCTCATTGAACATCATAAGCTTTTTAAAGAGCTCTACCCACATCGCAACTTAATCCCTAAACATCACTTCATGATTCATTATCCCAGAGCCATTCGAAAAATGGGTCCCATTCTTCATGTTTGGACAATGAGATTTGAGGCCAAACATAGGTTTTTCAAAAACTCTGTCAAGAATTTCAAAAATATAACAAAGCACAAAAACATCAAATGGCTATAGCATACCATTGGGAATCAATGCCATTTAAAAGTATTGACTCTGGACCAGTACAAACTGTTCAGCTCAGTAATTTGCCAAATGGTGCAATGGTGGCAGAAAATCTGCAGGTTGACATGGAGTGTGAAGTTGATGTAGCTTGCTAGCTTGTTTTGGGACAGAGTATCAACCAGGCCTTCTTGTTTGCTCAGACATAGAGGTTTTGCCAGTATTCTGCCAGATAAAAGACATTGTTGTTTTTGATGAGCAATATTTTCTTATAACAGAAGATTTTGAGACACTTGGTTTTGCAGAGCATCTTCATTCCTTTCATGTAATGCAGGGAAATTAAGGAAATGTTTCCATGCTTAAAGTTGACAAGTTACGCTTCTATAAGCCATTTGATTCGCAAACAACTTATGGTTTTGACAGAGATGACCAATATGTGGTTCCTGTGCATGTGTTTGTGTGAGAAACTATCATTTAGTAGGTCACCATGTACACTTATTACTTGTGGTGATTATCATTTTCACACAACATTTTGGACTGTTTGTGCGCAGCAGCTTCATTACTTCACTGTTGGTCAATTCACTTTCATTTAAACAAATTCAGAAAGCAGATTTTCTTGAATTCAAATTTTAAAAACTTTGAAGTTTTAAGATTTTTTTAATTATTATTTTTCCATTCCAATTCAATATTTGACAACAAATACATTAATTAGTGGATGAATTGGTCTGAATTTGGCTTACATTTCTCATTTACTTAATTGAAAGTACATTGACCCCAACCCTGCTTCATGTGATGGAGTGGAAGCAGGAGAAATGTTCTCATGTTGACATTTAAAGGCGAAGTTAAGAGCAGTATTGTGTTTCAGTATGATACACTTGACACTTGCCATGCAAATTGTTTTCCCTACTTGATTGCCCATAGTTGTGTATGCTGATCAGCATAAGATACTTCGCAGAGCTTCTTTTCATTTGATGAAGCAGTTAAAACCTAAAAGTAAATTTGACTGCAAACCTAATGTGATAAAAGGAAGAAAAATGTTCTCATGTTGATCTTGTCTGATTTTGAAGCCATTTGAACAGCAAACAACTTGAGATGAAGTGTGATGCAATGCAATTTGTCATGTGATTCTGTTCCATGTTCTTCAATATTCTTAAAGAATAAATAAAACAAACCAATTGTGTACATTTTTAATTCTGAAAGTGTCTACGTTTTATCCCAAAAGTGTTGGGTGTACACTAGAGGGAAGTTACAAAAACTCTTAAGTGAGTGCATTTTTAACTCTTTGAAATGTCACAAATGCACTGAATTTGAGTATATTTACCACTACTTGAGTGTTACAGGTTTACACTGTAGGTGTTGGAAAGCACTGAAGGTGTCAGACACTACCAGTCATAAGAGTACATTTCTACTCTTTATGTATTACATATATACTCTAATTTTTAACACTTTAGACAGTGTTGAATGAACACTGAAATCTTGGACTCAAATACACCCCAAAGCTGGTGTTAAATGTACTCCTATAGAGTCAAATATACACTGTGATTTTTGCTGTGCACCACCACCACCACCACCACTGGCAGCTTCCAAAGAATTAAGAGAAACAGCCTTCTTTTCAGATTGAATTTTAAATGTACAATGGTTTTTGATGCCTGTCAGAGGTCTTTGTATCATAATACCTACCCAGAAGGTGAAACTTAAATCCACGTGATGAAAGTGAAGAAAAAGGTTACATGCTGTTACAAGGCTATAAGGAATCACAAGGTTTTCACACAACTGCACCAATTTACAACAATGTAATGTGTTTTCCTTCCATAAATGTCTGAAATACATTCAACTTGCCAAGCTCTGTTGGGAAGCCATGGCCATGAGGAAATAACAGGCTGAGACAGATGGGTTGGTAGGATTTCATGTGGTCATGATGGCTCAGCAGCTCAGTCAGAGGGACTCAAAGTCTTTCAACACAGGAAAGAAGAGATGCCTGCCCTCCTTCTCCATCTGCTCTGCCATTTCTCTCTCTCAGTACATATATATCATACATGTATATGTTGAGATAAGTGTGTGAAATGGGAAATGTGCAATAGGTTTAGACCAATATATTTGTTTGCTTATATGTCAGGCCAATATTGTACTTTTATTAACTGGTCTAGTCAGTGTCGTCAACCTTTGGTTTGACGCAGTTTGATTGATTGAGAATTGATCAATACTCCAATGAACTAAGAAATATACACACACAAAATGTGGGGTACAAAATGTTTACATTTACCACCCTGCTGGTACATTTACTATATTCCCATATTAACAGATGTATACTGTAATGTACAAATTGCCATAATGTGACTGGCCTGTGTAGCTGCCTTTGTGACTGTCAGTTCAGCTAAATTAAGCAGCAGTCTTCTCTGTCCCAGCCCCAGTTCATGAATTAGACTGATAAGGCGCTTTTACATAAACAAAAATTACATAATGCAGCTTTAAAGTTACTTCAAAGATAAGAGTCCTTTATCATTTTGTGTTTGTTATTTTGTCCATGCCTAGTATACTGTATATGATTTGAAGTTGTATAGGTTGCGGCATGAAGTCACAGCGTTACATGGTTGAACCTACCGGTTAAGCTTATATTGTTATGACTTCTTGTCTTACTAGGGAAATGTCGCGTAAAAAGCATGCAGACAGACGCGACAATTCAGTTCTCAAGCTCACAGATAATCAAACAAAGACACTTACAAAAGATGAAGGGGGTCATATAACTACAAGCATCTTATGAATGAGATGGTATTTGCCATTTCTTTGCCAAGACATCGGTGCTCTTCTTTCCATGCATACACACATCCAAACCATTAGGGTGGATGGACCGATATTGCAGTTAGTCTAGAGCCCTGTCCTACACAGCACTACATGCCCTCAACACCTCGTCTCAACGTAGACACATAATCTCTCTCTCTCACACACACGCACACACACACACACATTTTAAACAGGCCCATACACGCAAGCTACATACTGTTGGCCTAAGTATACATGTGCAGGCCAAGATCAGTGGGAGGATAGACAGTTGAATGGTAGTTCATTATCCACTTAACCAGTCGCTATGCTCCCATCAATTACAAAGAAAACCAAGGGACTCTCAAAATAGAAACCTGCTGCTTTCCTGTCTCGACTGGATTCGCTTATGCTCTCCACCTTTATCTCCTCTGTCTCTCTATCTTATTTTTATCTCTCTCTCCTCTGGTTTGTAGCTTGTCTTCTTTCCATTCCAACTCTCTTTCTCCCCCTGTGTACAGTATGTGTGTGTGTGTGTGTGTGTGTGTGTGTGTGTGTGTGAGAGAGAGAGAGAGAGAGAGAGAGAGAGAGAGAGAGAGAGAGAGAGAGAGAGAGAGAGAGAGAGAGAGAGAGAGAGAGAGGGTGTATGGACACTGAGGCAGGCCATTAAAGGGATGCTGCATGCCATAGAGACCACACACAGATGATGATGTTCTGATTAAAGCGGAGGTGTGTGGGAACAGATCGGCTAGAATGTGTGTGTGTGTGTGTGTATATTCGAGGTATATATGGCGGCCATATTGGAGGTCCTCTTGGACAGCAGCTCTTAACAGCTCATTGTATTTCTAAACATACAACTTGGCTGTCTCAACAGAATAGGTATGGATCATTTCTGTGCTGTTTTTGACTGGGAACTGATCAAGTAAAGTTAAGTCAAATCTATTCATGAAGCACATTTAAAAAAACAACTGGAGTTGATCAAAGTGGTCAAAAAGTCAAAAAATATATAAAATCACAATAAACAGAGAACATGCCCATAGTACTGCAAGGAAAGCACAAGACAAACATATACAACCAGACAAATCAAAAGCTAGAGAATAAAAATGACTGGGTGAATCAGTGAGGGGGGCAGATCTGATGGAGAGGGGAAGGCTGTTCCACAGTCTGGGGGCCGTGACAGCAAAGGCACAGTCACCCAGTTTAGACCTTGAGAGAGAAGTAGCCAGAAGCCACATAATAAGAATAATAAGAATAAGAATAAGAATAATATAATTATAAACTTTATTTGTATAGCACTTTTCAAAGCACAGTTACAAAGTGCTTAACAAAATAATTCAAGATTCAAGAAGTTTATTTGTCACATACACACACGAGGTGTGCAGTGAAATGTAAAGTGGCAATGCTCAGCAGAAATGTGCAAAGGGCACACACTGTTTACAATAAAAAAAAAAACACAATATTTACAATGTCACAGTAAGAGCTCTATATAAAAAAACAACACAATATTTACAATATTGCCTGCCTTGCCTTTCTCACCAGAGTGTCTGTGTGTGAGGACCATGTAAGATCCTCGGAGATGTGGACTCCCAGGTATTTATACCTGCTCACCCTCTCCACAGTAGTCCCATTAATCCCCAGTGGTGAGTACGTCCTCTGTTGTTGTGTCCTCCTAAAGTCCACAATCAGCTCCTTAGTTTTGGTGACATTCAAGAGGAGGCTGTTGTCCTGGCACCAGAGTGACAGATCAGCAACTTCCTCCAGGTAGGCCTTCTCGTCGTTGTTGGAGATCAGGCCCACCACCACTGTGTCATTCGCAACTTAATGATGGAGTTGGAGCTGAACCTGGCCACACAGTCATGTGTGTACAGGGAGTACAGTAGGGGGCTGAGGACGCAACCCTGGGGGGATCCTGTGTTCAGGGTGAGGGGGTTGGAGGTGTGTCTGCCCACCCTGACCACCTGGGGCCTGGCGGTCAGGAAGTCCAGGATCCAGGCACACAGGGGGGTGTTCAGTCCCAGCTCAATCAACTTACCAGCCAGTCTGGTGGGGACTATGGTATTGAAAGCTGAACTATAATCAATGAACAGCAGTCTCACATAGCCCCCCTTCCGGCTGTCCAGATGAGAGAGTGTGGTGTGCAGTACCTGGGAGACAGCATCATCCGTGGATCTGTTGGGACGATAAGCAAACTGCAGCGGGTCCATGGAGCAAGGGAGGAAGGCGCAGATGTAATCCTTTATCAGCCTCTCGAAGCATTTCATGACCACCGAGGTGAGGGCCACCGGTCGGTAGTCATTCAAGCATGCTGGAGAAGCATTCTTGGGCACAGGGACAATAGTGGATCTCTTGAAGCAGGCGGGGACCACAGACTCAGCCAGGGAGATGTTGAATATAGTGGTGAACACTGGAGCTAGCTGATTAGCACAGGTCTTCAGTACTCGCCCAGATATGCCATCCGGACCAGCAGCTTTCCTGGTGTTCACCCTCGTCAGAGCCCTCCTCACACTGTGCTCAGTCACAGAGAGTGTGTGTTCATCCCCAGCGGTACAACTCACTCCGGCTGCGCTAACGGTGATGTTGTTAGCCGGCGAGCTAGCGCTGTTGTTGCTAGCCTCAAACCGTGCATAAAATGAGTTCAGGTCCTCCGCTAGGGATGCGTCGGCACTCACAATTGCGGGGGGTCTGCCCTGGTAGTCCGTTATAGTCCGTAGCCCCTGCCATAGGCGTCTGGTGTCGCGCTGCTCCATCTGCGACTCCACTCTGTCCCTATACCTCCTCTTGGCCTCCTTCACCGCCCTTCTCAGTCCATAGGACGCTGCCTTGTGCTCGTCCATGCTGCCGGATACAAGACCGGAGTTATAGGCAGCAGTGCGGGCGTTCAAAGCGTCGCGGATGGATCTATCAACCCACAGTTTTTGGTTAGGAAAGGACCTAACTTTTACCGTGGGGACGATGGTGTCCACTAGCGTTGCTATGAAGCTCGTTACTACTTCCGTAAACTCGCTGACGTCCCTGGAACTGGATTGGAACATGTCCCAGTCGACGTCACGCAGAGCGTCCTGTAGCTCAGCCTCTGATTGGTCAGACCACCGCTTTACGTCCCTCGTCACTACCGCTTCCCGTGCTATCCTTTGTTTATACTCCGGTAGCAGGAAAATGGCGGCATGGTCTGATTTGCCGAACGGAGGGAGAGAGACAGCCTTGTAGCCTCTCTTGAACGGCGTATAGCAGTGGTCCAACGTTCTTTCCCCTCTGGTAGCACACGTAATGTGCTGATGAAAGTTCGGCAGGACTTTTTTTAGGTTTGCCCTATTAAAGTCCCCAGCCACCACCATAGCCGCTTCAGGATGCTTGTTCTGATGCCGACATAACACATCATGTAGGTCCGATAGTGCTACGTCGGTGTCCGCTTGTGGTGGTATGTAGACGGCTGTGGTGATGACCGAGCTGAACTCCCGGGGAAGGTAGAATGGACGGCATGAGATCGTCAGATGTTCCAGGTTCGACGAGCAGGAACGAGAAAGAGTCTTAATGTCCTTGGGGTTGCACCACTTGTTGTTGGTCATGAAGCAAACCCCTCCACCCTATCCGCACGGAAAACAGAGAAGGACTCGGTTGGGCATATGACTCGATCCGGCACCAGCGGGGTCAGCCATGTTTCCGTCAGACAAAAGATGTTACAATCCCTCATGTCCCGTTGGAATCTAATCCTCGCCCTAACATCATCCAATTTATTATCCAGAGACTGGACGTTAGCAAGAAGGATGCTGGGCAGAGGTGGACGGTGGGCTTGAACTCTCAGTCTGTTCCGAATTCCGTTCCGTTTTCCCCGATGTTTCCTCCTTCGTCTCCCCGTAGATGCCTCTCCACTGTTGTTGTTGTGGCTCGCTCGTACTATCTCTGCCGGCCACGCTGGGTCGATGGGAAAAGTGGACAAAAACCTTTGTTTTGCGCAAAAGTTTATGTCCAAAAGTGTGCTGCGTTCGTAGGATGTTAGTGCCGATGTGTTTGAGCAAAAAAAGATATTAAAAACAAACACAAAAACTAAAAAAACGCAAATAATCATATGAATAAATGCTAAAAAGTACAGCGATAAAACCTCTGATAAGGAAAAATAGAGTGTGAGTGTGCAAAATAAAAACATGGAAGTAAAAGTAAAATAAAACAACAATAAAACAGGAGAAATAAACACAGATATTAAAAAGGAATTTTCATAAAATTTCATAAATTTTGAGGAGAGATTTAAAGGAAGAAACTGATTTGACTAGTGTCAGTTTTTCGGGCAGGGCCTTCCAAAGACTAGGGGCCCTGATGGCATAGCCTGGTCACCTTTATGGCGGGTTCAGACTACGCGATATCAGGCCGATTATAGCCCGATTCGGCAGACGTAGGGCGTTGGGTCGAGTCGGGAACGACAGGGTGCGACAATCGATCGTTTTATGTTGTGTAGTGTGACATAGTGGACGACAACCGACGCCGCATCTGGGACGCCTCACGACGTCCCGACAAAAGACTAGCATGTTAGAATTTTTTTTTGCCGTCCAAGACGTGTTCCGTCTCGTCCATGACGTTGACCAATAGGAGCACGGAGCGCTACAAACAAACATGGCGAAGCGAAAGAGGAATGAAGTTGTTGGTGCCGCTAGGTGGAACTGTGAAACAGAGGAAAGGTTTGTTGAGTTTTGGCAACAACACCCATGTAGAGGCTAACCAGCTAGGTAGATTTAGGTTTCACTACAGGCTAAAACATCGTTATTTTTACCTCAAGTTCTCTTTGAAGGATTGACAACCCATACTGTTCTCTTCATGTGACCCAAGAATGGGTCCACAGTCGTTTTTTTTTGTCTTTTCGGAACACAAGTCAGCTAATATCATGCATACCGCTTCGGACGCCATTGTTTGTTTACATTCTCGTTGCCTAGCACCTGCTTTCCGATGACATCACGCACGTCAGCAAGCGATTATTGGTCGGTGACCAACGTGTAGTCTGTCATGTCTGTCGGCCAAGACACGGCACGAATTTATCACTCTATATCGCCTAATCTGACACAGTGACCATCGTAACAGACAAAAATATCGTGTAGTCTGATCCCGGCATTAGTCTTTAGTCAGGATTTAGGAACAGACATGACAGACCTGAAAGGCCTGGAGGTTGTATAGGGGCTTAAGAGGTCTAAAATATAAGCAGGGGATAGCCCATTCAGGGCTTTAAAAAAAATAACAAAACCTTAAAATAAATTCAAAAATGTGCTGGAATAGTCTAAGCGGGAGGAGATTAAGGCATGTATAACTTTCTCCAGAACCTAAAATGAGAGGAAAGACTTGATTTTGAAGTTGAAAGAAAATTGAATTTACTACTGCATTGACTTGTTTGTCAAATTTAAACTCAGAGTCAAAGCTCACGTCCAGGTTCTTGGCATAAGGCTCAATACAGGTGGATAGTTGGCCCAAATGAACACAAATCAATGTTATCGAGTGGAGAAAGCCAAAGAGGACAACTTGGGTTTTGCTCTCATTCATGTGGAGAATATTTTGTGCCAGCCAACATTTAATGTCTGCAAGGCAGTCCCTGAGGCTGTTCAGGTTTCACTGGTCATTTGAAGGAGGTAAAGCTGTGTATCATCTGCATACCAGTGGAAGTGCTTCTGTATGATTTGGAAGTGAAGAAGATAGGACCTAGGATGGAAACTTGCGGGACCCCACAGGAGAGACTGGACAGTGAGGAACAAAAATTGTCTATATGTGACGTGCTCTCACAGAATCAGTCGGAAGTCGCAATGGCTGATTTACGTAGAAACGCCTTTTAATGTCAAAAGTCTATTTTTGACCATTTTGGTATTTTGACTAATTTTAATAAAACAAAGGCTTGGCTTTCATAATCTGTATGAATTACTCCATATTTTAGAGTGGAAATATAATTTTGAAGTATAAAAGCAAGATATGGTAAAAAAGCAAGATTCGCGCCGGCGGCATTTAGCGATACTATCCAGCTGCCAGCTGCACTATGCACCTGTTGGTTGGTTGGTTGTTTGGTTGGTTGGTTTTTTGGTTGGTTGGTTAGCAAGCTATATCGTTCTCAAAACTTTCAATGGCGTGTCGGAAAGAAGACGAAATCGCTCGGCTGTTAAACAGCAATCCGGTGCTGTCTGTGGATTCCGGCGATCGGTGGCGAGAGCTTATCCAGGATTACTTTCTGGAACCGAGATCTGACCGGGAGACTCAAGACAGCGGCTCGGACAGCGGCTCGGACAGCGACAGTGAAACCTCCGGTGACACTTCGGACACGGACTCTGACAGGCCCGTTATAGACAGCGACGATGAAGATGTTGGCATGGAGCCACTTTTTTTCACAGACCCAACATCTGCCGTCCTTGAGTCCGTGCGAGATGATTACGTGTGCAGTGATGATCTTGAGAAGGCTCGTAGCTTCAAGTGTAGCTGCAAATTTTATCAAGGAAAGCCTTGCTACACCTCTCTCCTGAGGAGATGGTGAAAAAACGAGACCAGCTCCAAGAGATGACTGCTGGTAAGCACTTTTCCACTTATGGTAAATGGTAAATGGAGTGCATTTATATAGCGCTTTTATCCAAAGCGCTTTACAGTATATGCCTCTCATTCACCCACTCACACACTCACACACTGATGGCAGTGAGCTACCATGCAAGGTGCTGGCCTGACCATTGGGAGCAATTTGGGGTTCAGTGTCTTGCCCAAGGACACTTTGACATGTGGACTGGAGGAGCCGGGGATCAAACCTCCGATCTTCTGACTGGAGGCCGACCCGCTCTACCTCCTGAGCCACAGCCGCCCATAGAGCTAGGCAACATTAGTAAACAGAAGTGTGTTTATCTTATTTTCTATAAACCTTCTTCTCAGTAATAATGAACATGGTAATGTTTTGAGTTCTAGCTATCTATCTGGTCAACAGGACCCTGTAGTTGTATTTAACTACAGATAAGTGGTCTCACACTGAAATGACAAAATTAGTCCTAATGTTAATTTATTTTTAATTGTCACAACATTGAATGTAGGCCTAAGTTGTTTTACAGGTGTATGTGTGTGCACGCACACGCCATGTGAGGCCTGTAAGTGTATTTATGATATCAGTGAATAACAGTTGATATTTTTTTTCCTAGGTGAGAAACACATGTTCCTGTTAGGAAAAATAAGCAGCAGTATGAACTGCTCCAAAGAAACGGCTTGCTCCAAAAGGAAGCAGCAGAAAGACAGGATGCACCAGAGGACCTCTTACTTCATTGATGGTCATCAAATATGCAGAGAAACCTTCAAATTTCTACATGTGTAAGTATTCGTTTTGTAATTACAAACATTGGAACAAACATTATTGTCATTAGGCCAAAATAATGTCCATGTTTTGAACTTTGGGAAAATAATGTGTTTCAGAATTTCTCAAGACAAGCTTACAGCCACCATCAAATTTTATAAAGAGCATGGTGTGGCTCCCAGGAGAAAGCTGGGTGGTGGTCGCTTGGCCAACAAGAAGCTGCTGTCTTATGATGACATCGGGAGGATCGTAAGGTTCATCAACAACTTCGCTGATGACTGCGCCATGCCACTCCCAGGACGCATTCCAGGCTTTAAAAGGGCAGACATCCGCGTGCTTCCGTCAACGGAGACCAAGTCCTCTGTGTGGCGGAAATACAAGGCCTCTATGGATGGAACCGGTGTGTATGCCTTAATATTTTCTTTGTATTTAGATTTATTATGATCACATTTGTTGTGTAATGTTCTGTAATGTGCTTTGTCATATCCAATATTTATCTGTCTTGTTTGATCACTGTTTGTCTGTGCTCTGTTCAGGTTATCGTGCTGCTGGCAACAGCACTTTCCGCAAACTGTGGCACCAACTTCTGCCAAATGTGGTCATTGGGAAATCAATGACTGACCTCTGCTGGCAATGCCAGAAAAACAATGTGGCCATCTACAGGAGCTCCAACCTGCCTGATTGTGTAAAATCGGCCAAGCTTCAAAAGCAAGAAGAACATCTTCGCCTGGTGGGAAAGGAGCGTGAGGTGTACAGAGGGATGACCAAGAGCTGCAAGGTGGTGGTGGAGGAGCTCTCTACTGATCTTGGCACCAACCCACCATGCAGCAGAGACATAACTGTCCATTACAGTTTTGACTTTGCACAGCAGGTTAGTTTAATTACTGTAATACAATTATCATCCATTTGTGCTGGTGTGTGGTAACACACTGAATAAAGCCGAAGTATTTCCATAATAACCTCCATAATAACTTTATCATGGAGCAAGTTAACAAATGTACAGTAATCCTTCACCATCTTGTACTCTGCTCTTAATCTAATCTAATCTCCAGCATACCACAATTTGTAATTTGCTATATTTTTCAATTGATTAATTTGTTTATAATGTTGCAGGTCCACTACCCAAGTGACCCTCTTCAGCCAGGCCCCATGTATTTTTTGGTGCCAAGGAAGTGTGGAGTGTTTGGAGTTTGCTGCGAGGGGATTCCACAGCAGGTGAACTACCTCATCGATGAGGCCCACTGCAGAAGCAAGGGATCAAATGCTGTCATCAGCTACCTCCACCACTTTTTTGGACACCATGGCCTTGGAGAGAGGCATCTGCAGCTCCATTGTGACAACTGTCCAGGGCAGAACAAGAACAAATATATGATCTGGTACTGTGCTTGGCGCTGCATGTTGGGCCTCCATGACACCATCTCCTTAAACTTTCTTTTAGTGGGTCACACCAAATTTGCACCTGACTGGTGTTTTGGGCTTTTCAAGCAGAAGTTCCGCCGCACACCTGTCTCCTGCCTTGAAGACATCGCCCAGGCAGTGAGGGAAAGCACGGTCAAGGGTGTGAACATCGGTTGGTTGGTTTGGAGTCTGGAGAGAGTTTGGTGCCATCACATGATTGGCAAACTTTCTTTGCCCCCAGTTTCCGCCCACTACTTGGGATCAAGCGGTTCCACCACTTTCTCTTTACAAGAGAAAAGCCTGGTGTTGTCCTGGCCAGAGAATTCCATCTTTCACCAGGTGAGGAATTTGCATTGCTGCGCCCTGACGCACACATTATGTGTGAGGTTCCGTGTGAGCAGGAGAAGCCAGGACTGCATGCAAAAAGGCAGTGGTACCTCTTTGACAATATCAGGGACTTTTGCACTGAAGAGACCAAAGACATTACATGTCCCAGACCATCTGTTCCCCGGCCAGGTGTGTGAGTATGTATGTATGTTGTATCACTTTTCCACATTTCGGTCACTATTCATGTTCTGTTCTATTAATCGGTTCTGTTAATCGGTTCTATTAATCGGTTCTGTTAATCGGTTCTATTAATCAAAGTTCTGTTCTATTAATGTCTAGATTAATTATTGCATCATTTAAGGATTTAATTGGTGATATGTGTTATATGGTTATATCTTACTTGTATGTTGTGGATATGAAACCTTTCTTCAGAAACACTTATTTTGAGTTGCAGGGTCAACCATCACACTGGCCGGTAACTTTTTGAGACAATAACATTTGAATACCTCGGTTATATAAGGTGTTCTGGTTTTGCCTGTTCTCAAACTTTGTCTGGTCACCGTCTCTCTGATGGTGACCAACCAAATACTATACGATGCTGATTGACTGCCTGAAACACTGCTGCTGGCTCCGCTCACTCCTCGCTCACAGTCGACCCCCAATCCTCCCAATCGCCTGTGGACTCAGACACTCCGTCAGCCTCTCACACTGACGCGCTCTCGCTCACACATCCACACGCAGGTTAAAAAGGCTGTGCTGAGTCCAGCCTAGGCCTTACCATCCCCCCCCCCCGAGTCTGCCACAGTCCCTTTGACCTATACATTACTCTAGATAGGGCGGCTGAGGCTCAGGAGGTAGAGCGGGTCGTCCTCTAATCAGAAGACCAGAGATTCGATCCCCGTCTCCTCCAGTCTGCATGTTGAAGTGTCCTTGGGTAAGACACTGTATTCCCAAATTGCTCCTGATTGTCAGGCCAGCACCTTGCATGGTAGCTCACTGCCATCAGTGTGTGTGTGAATGGATGAATGAGAGGCATACATTGTAAAGCGCTTTGGATAAAAGCGCTATATAAATGCAGCCATTTACTATAAACTGTATAGGCTACTGTATACATTAATATATATTTTTTATATCTTTATTTTTTTTACAAATAAAGAATGTGTTTACATAAACACTTTAATGTATATCAGTATGTTTGTCTTTCTTTTTACGCAATTTAATTATTGTGTAACCATAATTGTGGGGGGTTGGGGAGGGGAGTCACAGATTTTTCACAGCGTCTTCAAGGTTCTTTTGAAAGATTCATTAGTAGTGGATAAATAGTGTAAGTGTACTGTGTGTAATATAACCTTAAAGAGCAATTTCTCCTCATTACATAGATGCCTAAATGTTATATCTGCTATTTAAAATAATCACTCAAGCAGCATTTGTTTGTGAGATGTCAAAGCGGCAGCCCCCCAGAAATGGAATGTTCAGAGTCATAATGGAAAGGTTTTTTTAAAGGTCTTTTTCTCAAAACCACACTTTTGTGTCTCTCGTTGTATAACGCCACATAACTTTCACATTTTTTGGAGGAGTGACATGGTTTTGGTCTCATTGGAAAGCCTACATTCTCCTCTTTCAAAATGTGTTTTGGGGTCAATGTGACTGATTCTGTGAGAGCAGGTCACATATTGACTGAAAAGGTTCTGTTGCTGAGATAGGAGATAAACCAATCCAAGGCAATGCCCACAACACTAGGGGCCCTCCATTGCCTCAGAGGCAGAAGGGACAGGTGATCATCTGCTAGGGCGATTGCTTCTTCTAGGCCGGAGGGGCGGTGCCACTGGACCTAGTTGGAGGTTGCTGGTCAGTTGGAGGTTGCTGGTCGGAGTCTCCTGCATACTTTCCATGATGTTCTCCTTTGGGAAATCCTCAGGCCGAAGCCATCGCAGATCCAAAGTCCAAACTGCTGAGCAAATGAATGATCCAAGACTGCCTTCCTCATTACAACGTATTGTCTCAAAGGTGGCCAGGAATGCCTCTGGATCGTCGCTGGCCGTCATCTTCTGCAAAGCGATGTTTCGGCAACTTCACTCCCGGAGTGTCCTGGCCTCCAGAGCGTATGGCCTGGCCCAGCAGTTGTCAGGGAATTGCTAAAGTATCCAAATACAAAATATCCCACAGGGCTGATACAATAACATAAAACACTACAGAAGTCACCAAGGCTCTGCCCATAGTTGTGGGGTTTATTGAACACGAGATCATGCCCTGATGTGTTTCTCTAGTCTCCAGTCTCACTGCAGAATAAAAACACATGGCAATTAGTGCTAACACTCTACAGGTGCATCAGCCGCTGACTGAACCGCTCCTGCCCACAGCCAAAGCTCAAAACGATACCCCAATGCCACAATCCCATTCTTCTTTGCTGTATCGTATTACTATTTGCTGCTGCAATAACCCAGTTTGCCGACAGGGATCATTAAAGTTTCATTTTATCTTAATCCCTTCCCAGACCTATTTCACTCTGTTATGAAAACCAGCCTATAATATTCCAGGTTACAGTGGTGGTCTATTTGTTTAGTGTCTATCTGTGATTTTCTCACCATGATGGAAAGTGTATGTTGAATGTTTTAGTGGGCAACAGATTTATATTGTATTTCGTTCATATTTTCCTAGGGATTTCTTGTCTATAAGCAGTGCATGATGTTCTGTTTTCTGAAAATATTTGTATTCAGAACGACTCTGCAGGAAAGAACTACCGCAAAGTTGCCCTGATTCTCTTTTGTGGAAGCAAAAGACCAGGGGACATTTATTGAACTGGATGTAAAAGGGAAACAAAAGTGTATTGATCACATGCATGCACACACATGCACATGTTCGTGCACACACACACACAACATTCTGCTCTGCTAATGGTCCAGATTGACTGAGCGCCTCTCTGCTGTTGGTTCTCCATTTAAACAGAAAAAACTGGCAGTATTTCAGATTCTCTCTTTTCATGCCAACCTCTCTCCCTTTCTCTCATGCTTTCTCTCTCTCTCATTGCCTTGCTTGGTGTCTCTCTACCATCCTTGATGCCAGCCTGCCAGCCAGTCCAGGGCCAATGCTTCAGGCTACCATATTAACTGGCAAAGCTGAACTATTCAGACATGCTTCATTGTTCAGAGGAGCTAATGATTATCTTCTGTCCAAGTGCCTGTCTACCGACAGTAACATCAGGTGTGTGTCACTTTAAAGTGCAAGCATATGAAGGTGGTGAGTCAAAATGAACGAGTTAATGAGTAAATTAAGGAATCAATAAAATATATTGTTATAAATAAACAATATCTCAAATTGATCAGTTTCTGTGGTTGGCTGTGGTTGGCTCCATACAATTTTAGTGAGCCGACAATTGAAGGACATTTGTTATCTGCCTACCTTGACGATGACTTCAATGCTGGCTGGGTGTTCTCCAGAAATGGGCTTAAGCTATGGGGTCAGTTAACTCTCAGTATTCATTTGTGAATATTGAGAGTTAACTGACGAATCACAAATATATTTTGCGATTTATATATAAATGTCTCTGTTCACAAATATATTTTTCAATGCACACACAAATATGTATCGTTGCATATAAATGTAAAAAATATATATATAAAATATAGCCGTAAGTGGCGAGTCACGGGTTCAAACCATTTTGTTACTCCAAACTCCATGCAGAGTGACAGAAGAAGATAAATAAACTCCGTTTTAAAACGAAAACGTATTAGTGTGGATGTAGCCTCAGAGAGGAGGCATTATTATGTATGAAACTGCCAATCAGATTTATTTACTTATTAATCGAAGGTGGCGGAGCGCCGTTCCGGATCGTCCGGCCCACTTTAACCCCTGGATGCAACCTATTTGCATCCAAACAGCGCAGCGCAAATAATCATAAGAGAGGCGATTGTACTAATGGTGGCTAAAGTTTACCGAGCCGGACACGTTCGACAGACTTATAAAACAGACACTGGTCCCAACAAATAACTTTAAGATGAGTCCTGACTCCAACCAATAACTTTAAAAGATGTGTCCTGACTCCAGCTTTAGTTTTCTTACTTCTTCCACACCCAACAAGGCCGTAGCTAGCCCCGCTAGCTCGTTAGCTAACCAGCAGTCGAATATACTAACCAGACTAACTTGCAAATATCAAAACATGGTGACACTTACAGATTCCAAGTTTGTAAAGTAATGGTGCATTCCATTGTACTCGGAAAAAACAAATTCCAAAACGGAAAAGTGCAATAGAACAGTCATTCAAGTCGGAATTCCCTGTTGGAAACTCACCGATATAAACATACCTGACGTCACTACCACACGTCAATATATCGGTGCACACCGTGAACAGTCAATTTTTACTTCATATGTTGTTTTAGTTATGAAAACATGTTGAAACAACTTTGTAGTTTACATTTGTAACGTAGTTCAGTTGATTTGAGCTCAACGTTACGAGATAGAAGTCTTTACTAGCATGCGTTGCTAGCCTAGATGAAACACATTTAGATTGGAAGTTTAGAATACCGACTCGAAATTATAGATTTCCGAGTACAATGGAATGCACCATAAGCAACAGCTTTGAGACGAGGTGGTGGGCATGCTCTGATAGGGGTTGGATTATGCTAACAGTGGCCTGTTATGACATCTAAACAGGGGACTTTTCAAAACGGCGCTCCCTATTGTACAATTTTAAGAATTTTACAAACTTAGTTCAACATAAAGTCCACCAAGTTTGGTGATGTTTGGACAAACTGTCATTGATTTAAGGCCAAATTTGCACCAGGCCCATGCACATGTTTGGAACTGGTGGCGCCCCCTATTGAGCAATTTCAAAATAATTTTACACATGTGGTTCAACATTGTTATCAAACATATCCTGCAAGTTTTGTAATGATTGGACAAAAAATGTCTGATTTATAGTCAGATTTGTGTTATGCCACGCCCATTTTCTGGCATTTGTAGCGCCCCCTAGTGGTAGATTTTAATGAAACTTTCAGGGTATGTTTCAGGTACTTATGTGGATATATCCTGCGAGTTTTGTAATGATTGGACAAACAATTTCTGATTTATAGTCTGATTTGTGTTATGCCACGCCCATTGTTTGCATTTGTAGCGCCCCCTAGTGGTCGGTTTCAATAAAACTTTCGGGGTGTGTTTCAGGTACTTATGTGGACATATCCTGCAAGTTTTGTGATGATTGGAGCAACGGTTGTTGATTTTGGTGTAGTTATGTGCTGAGCCACGCCCTTTTGAAATTCATTGGTCAATATTTTGAAAACTAAATAAGATATCACCAAGCTTTATATAACTTTTGATAAGCTTGGTCCAATAATGATCCACAGAAAATTTGGTAGCAATCGGACCTACGGTCTAGGAGGAGATGTCAAAAATGTGTTTTTCAAAAAATTCAAAATGGCGGAAAATCTAGTGGTTCTTGAGGCTTTTTTGTAGAGCACTTTGAGCTGGACTTGTGTGTCAAATTTCAAGTCAATCGCAGTCACTGTGTGAGGGGCGTGGCCTTTCCAAGATTGCACTTTTGGGCCTTAATTACAGCGCCACCATCTGGCCGATTGGGCTCATGTTTCTTGGGAAGCATTTGCACATCAAGTTTCATGGTTTTAGCTCATTCCAGCTCACGGGAATTTGAGAAACGGCATAAGACAAGAAAGAATAATAAACCGATACGAAAACAATAGGGTTCTACCCCTCCGGGGTTTGAACCCTAATAAACCGAGGTGAAAAACAATAGGGTTCTACCCCTCTGGGGTTTGAACCCTAATAATAAACCGATAGGAAAACAATAGGGTTCTACCCTTCCGGGGTTTGAACCCTAATGACAGAAGGCTCACAAATAAATTTATGTTCACAAATGTCTGTTTCCGATGCACACACAAATACGTCTCGTTTTATATAAATGTAAAACAAATCCACAAATATACTTAGTTAAAAACAGCTGCAGTGTTCATCTAAAACATATTTAAATGTTGTTACATTTATTTACAGACTGTCGAATCTGCGTTTAGAAACCTCCAGACGAGTTGTGAACCTCATTACATTTGTGTGTGGACTTTTGAGAGTTTCCTGACGTGGTTAGATTCACAAATGCATTTTTTCTAAAGGGCCTTTCTCTGTAGCCTATCAGATGTCTCTTTCAAGTTCAGCCAATCACACTAGCGTGTGATTTCAATGCTGCGTTCAATGTCCCTAATCCCGATGAGTTTGGCGTCCGGTAGCAGTACTCCAAGTGTAAATTAAACATAACATGTTTAGCCAATAGTCCCCTTGTTCGTGATTGAATACATTTGAATTATGATTGTCTGATTTTGCTAACAATGTGTTATTTACACAGCTAGAAAAGTTAGCTAGGTAATATTTGAACCATGTTAGGCCATTTCGCACTAGCACCGCCAAAACCATCTCAATCCGAAACACAGAGCAGTAGTCTATTTGAGTTGCTTCAGGATTGTCCACTATTGCCTGCTATTTGAGGAGCAAGAGGATGAAGAGAGAGAAGATGAAGAGATCAAACCGAAGACTAAATGTAGAAAAGACGTTGACATTGTTTCATGAACTGGGTGAAGGGGAATCTGTTGGTGGACGTTGCAGTACGTGTTTCCCAGTGGGACCTTTGAGGGAGTAACACAGGGGGCGGAGTCCAGTCAAAGACTGTCGCGTGAGTGATACAGTTGTACTGCCCGAGATATGTTTGATATCAGTCAGGTATTTGAAGATACGTCGTTGTTTGTAATTATTGCTATAATTAAACACTTATTGAAACAGTGGAGAAGCCCTAGTAGGCCTAATTTATGTTATTTCGGGTTTAGGGCTAGGTTGAATTAGTTTGCCGTCAATTAGATGGGATCGGACCTCTGTATAGATTACATTAGATGGCTATTTATTGTAATATAGGTCCTATACATTCATGGAAACACAGCTGCTTCAAAGTGCAACGTTGTGCAAAGTTTAAAAAAGAAGTCGTAAAAAGCTGTAAAATCAATAAGGAATAATAATGAATAACAATGTCATACACGTCAATAGTGGGACAGCAGGTAGCTGTGTAAAATGTGCCATCCACACCCGTGCCAGAAAGAGCACGCACCGCTTCTCCAGATGCAAGTAGGCCTATTGCAAATGCTGTGGCTATTCTCTCTCATTTTTTATTGAATTTCATTAAATTTTTACAACCAACAACAACAATTATGACAGCTTGCGCTAATTTCGATCTCCGGTCGGTGTTATTCCTTATTGATTTTTCCGCTTTTTACGACTTCTTTTTTAAACTTTGCACAATGTTGCACTTTGAAGCAGCTGTGTTTCCATGAATGTATAGGACCTATACTACAATAAAGAGCCATCTAATCTAATCTACACAGAGGCGCGATCCGTTTGACGGCAAACTAATTCAACCTAGCCCTAAACCCGAAATAACATAAATTAGGCCTACGTGAAAAAATAATAACCTATGCCTACCCGGTAGAACGGGGAGTACGGTCCCTCTGGCTCATAGCCGGAATCAGACGAACACTCCTCCTCGCTCCAGTCCACATCGCTCAAGTCTGGTCATAATTCAACTGTATTCAATCACGAACAACAAGGGGATTATTGGCTAAACATGTTATGATTAATTTACACTTGGAGTACTGCTACCGGACGCCAAACTCGTCGGGATTAGGGACATTGAACGCAGCATTGAAATCACACACTGGTCTGATTGGGTGAACTTGAAAGAGACGTCTGATAGGCTACAGAGAAAGGGCCTTTAGAAAAAATGCATTTGTGAATCTAACCACGTCAGGAAACTCAAAAATCCACACACAAATGTAATGAGGTTCACAACTCGTCTGGAGGTTTCTAAACGCAGATTCGACAGTCTGTAAATAAATGTAACAACATTTAAATATGTTTTAGATGGACACTGCAGCTGTTTTTAACTAAGTATATTTGTGGATTTGTTTTACATTTATATAAAACGAGACGTATTTGTATTTGTGAACACTAATTTATTTGCGAACCTCTGTCATTTATATATATATATATTTTTTACATTTATACGAAACGATACATATTTGTGTGTGCATTGAAAAATATATTTGTGAACAGAGACATTTATATATAAATCTCAAAATATATTTGTGAATCGTGTTGTATTCATTTGTGAATATTGAGAGTTAACTGACCCCATATTAATCAGCCACCATCGCAACAAACTCACAAATTCTCCGACTTCCGTGTCATTCATTCATTGTTGTCATCAAACTAGCATAACTCCCCATGGCTCAAGCACATTACTGTATTACCGTTCAGTTGGTTCAGCAGTTCAGTTGCTAGCATAGCTAGTGCTGCTAGTGGGTGAGTAGCTCATTTGCTGAACCAGACTGAACACATTCAGGCAGGGAGGCAGTGCCATGTTTTGTTAACCAATTCTGTAAATCGGTCAATCAGCATTTAAGTCATTTTTACATGAGACAATTTAATGGACACGATAGCAAGTTAGCAACGGCAGCTGAATCTGGGAGATCCTATTCTGCCAGCGTGTTGAGTTTTTACAACTGTAAATGAGTCCAAATCCATGGCGGTAGACAAAGTTTATCATCATTTGACATTCGTCTTGTCTCAAATTTGTCTTAGTCTGGGGACATACTAGGAGACTTTTAAAATCCTGACTGATTTTGAAAACACATTGCACCACACAACTCTCACCTCGGCACTGAGAAGGCAGTTTGCCGTTGTGGTTGACGGACATCCTGTGATGCCCATCAGTATGGCTTTTTATTAGTTCACAATTTGAACACAATATATGAGACCAGAGTAGCTATCGCTCTCTCTCTTTCTCTTTGTCAACCACACGTACATACACACACAGAGCGAGCGGCATTGCACAAACACAGGCAGGGCAGAAGGAAGGGTCATTTCACCAGCTTCATACTCCTCATATTTAGCCTTTGTTTGTCTTCACAAACCATGTGATCCTGCTTAACATTTTTCACCCCACCCGTACCTCCTCTCTCGCACCCCCAACACCTACCCCCCCCACCCACCCACCACACACATACACACGCACACGCACACACACATACCTCTGCATAGAGAAACCATGTGACTCAGTCACAAGAGAGACTAATGGCCAATTTATTTAACGTTTAAGAGCGTGTTTGCTTGTGACTTGTTTCCTACTTCTATAAAATGCCCCTAAAATAGTGGTGGTGGTAGACAACAAATCCTTCTGTTAAGCTTCTTAACCTGATTACTGTTGAGTGAGGAGTGGTTTCGTTCCTCCTGTATTCTTAAAATAAACCTCATTAGTCCCCACCACAAGTCACCCCATAAGGTTTTCATCTAAAGATTTCTTTAAGATTTGAAGATACATGACCCAAAGTTTTGTTCAACATCTGTAAATGCTACAGATTAGATTAGATTAGATAAAACTTTATTGATCTCTATAAGGAAAATGGGTCATTGCAGCAGTAAATAGTAATAGGATTCAACGGAAATAAATACAATATAAACATTCAAATGGAATATAGACAATAAAAACAAAGGCAATAAAAATATAATGTAAACAATTCAGAGTCGATATAAATGTGCTGCTGACAAAAAGTGGGAAGTATGGGAAAGAGTATTGATTGTTGACATATATGAATTTACTTACTGTTAAACCAGCGGACAACCTCGACATACGAGACATCACATATGTTTTACAAAAAGTCCTCTACTAAGAGGAATGTTCATATATTTCATATTTGGCCTCCCCAAAACCCCATCAGTTTTAACAAGCTCTCGTGTTCTTGGACTGATTTTCACCAAGGCTCAAATAAAAAGGAGGAATAATAACCTCCACGGCTGCATAGCTGCTCTCTAGTAGGGGTCCAATTTCCGCAAATGGCAGGGAGCAGATACATGTGAGAATAAATATAAAACAGGAATTATGAGTGGAGGAATTATGAGTCACTGTAGCTCAAATAAAGACGGAAAAGTCCGACCATAACTCCCTGGGGGAGGGGGGATGTACTGTATAATTCCTTAAGAGACAGGCTAATGTGTGTGTTAATGTGTGTGCAGAGGCCTCTAAAATAATAACTGCCTATAACAAATGCCAATAATGTAGTAAAACTGTATATATACACAGTATAAAACTCTTTATACTGGATATGTAATGTAATGTAATAATAAATTATTACATTAATTTAGTCAACAATTAATTTAGTCAACAATTTCAGTCAGTAAACATTCAATAATGTAATATGTTAATGTTATGTGACTGGTTATTGCATTGCTGATTTTGCTCATTAACCATTGTTGGCTGAATAATATAATAACATCATCCATGAAATAAGACATAGGAGTGACACTAACAGTAAAATTCAATTGGAGTAAATGTTTAGATTTTGAGGAAACAATCGGAAATCTCTTTACATTTATTAATTGCATCAATGTCAGTGTGACCAGGGTGGAGTTAACACTCACCTAAGTGAACTTTTAAATACAAATATACTATACCCTATCGGTCTCTGTGTTTGTCTGTGACTCTAATTGGCTTTTGAATAATGTTAGGGTAGTTTTGGGGCGCATACCTACCTTGACAATGACTTCAATGCTGGCTCCTGGCTGGCTGGCTATTCTCCAAAAATGAGCTTAATCAGCCACCATCGCAACAAACAGAAATTCTCAAACTTCCTTGTCATTATTGTCGTCATGATGTGACACGTGCATACTTCTCCACGGCGCAAGCACATTACTGTATGATTTGTTCATTTGCTTCAGCAATTCAGTTGCTAGTGTGGTCTAGGCGTGGGTTGAATGCAGCCTGCGGCCAAGGCAGCCGGAAATGATTTTAATCTGTGTTTTTGTGTTCCAGGCAAAACGGAGAATCAAAATACAGAGATGAGAGTGACCGGGACCAGCAGCGGCCAACCTGTCCCGGAGGATGCAGCCGGGGGGTTTGGAGCTGGAAAGAGTCCTGAGACTTGGCAGCTTTGGTGCTGAGCTGGTGGGACCGAAAGAAGGTGTGCCGGCCAAGAGAGATGACGCTGGAAAGCAGCAGTCAAGATCGGGTCGTAATCCCAGCTGCAGTGGCAAGAAGAACCAGCCCAACAGTTCCATTCTCTCCTGCATCCAGCCCACATCTTAACCACCAGTTCATATACCCCCCACTCACACACTCCAAACTAATTCTTCCGCTTTCCCCCTTACCCCTTTCTCCCTAGGTTCCCACCCCCATTCTGACCTTGTTTATGTCACATACACTCCAGGAACTACACAGGTTATTGGGTATACACTTAATCCAGACCAGTGTATACCATCCCAGAGAACAGGCTGGTGATAGAACATCACATGGTTTGAACATGAGCTCAAAGGAAGAAAATCTCGCCCCTCCCTCCCGCACTGCAAATAACAATAAGAATTCCAACTCAGGAGATGATTTGATATAGTTCCTGGGCAAAATGTTGCAGATATTGCCCCAATATCTGGACCTAATTAAAGAAAATTGAAAGGAAGGTCCTACCACAAGCAAAAATGAAATTCAGTACGTTATGGACCTGCGAACAAAACTTCACACGCTGGGGCGGCTGTCACATAAGAAATTGCTCCAGGCCCAGGAACGTGAGCATCAGCTGTACAACAGAGGGGACGCAACTGAGATGAGATTCTTGTATTAATCCCTTCATCCAGCTCCAAATTGCTCGCCAGGTGGCAAGGGCCCTTTGTGTTCACATGGTAAGTTGAGGATGTTGATTATGTGGTTGAGCGTCCTGATAGGGGTGGAGCAGCACAGATTTATCACCTTGTGGCTGACTGGGGGGTGTGGTTGAGGCGTGGGCTGGATGCAGGAGAGACTCAAGCTAGTGGGCTGGTTCTCCCTGAATCTGGCACTGGCTGCGGCTAATTAAGGCCAATTGAAGCCGGGACTTTTAACTGTGTGTTTATGTTCCAGTCAATGAGATCGACAACGAGTCAACTAGTGAGTGTGACAGAGTGGAGTAGAGGGGATGGAGGGGAGGTGCACCGGCCAGCCAAGACGATGCGGGAAAGTGGCAATGTTTTATGTTGCAGCGAATAAATAAAGCGGCCTGCCTCTGTCTGTCAAGCCCCATGTTGGGCGCCACTACACACTACAGCTACACACTCCTTTGGTGCCTTTTGTTGTTCTATTAATCCAATCTACTCTACTCTACTAAATCATCATTTAAATTGTGAACATAGGATCAGCCAGCTGGAAGGAAACATAAACATGCCCTTGACCTTCAACCCCTCAACGTCATCCTCAACAGCACAACCTGTTGCCATCCAACTGCAATCCTGTTCCTGTCTCCTACCGCTGTGTTTCCTGTCAATTAATCATATTTATCATATATCCATATGCTGGACATGTTAATGTTGTGATGATTCTCTAATGCACCACCGAAACATCCGTTAAGACACTTGTAGTCTGTGAGAACATCTATCAGAAAATCCCCTCAGCGGCTCAATTCCAATAAAAATAGTCTGGTTCAACCCCATCCTGTCTCTCTTTACTGTCAGTGACCATGCTATTCAAACGATCAATCAGCTGGAGCAAGCGTATGTTAGGGACGCTAACATATTCGATACTTTCAAGTCATGCTGCTCCACCCCTCCCAGTGGCATCTTTTGTGTTAAAGGCAGCCTAATTCTAGTTTTAAAGACATCCTCATTTTTGCAAACGCCTCTTCTGAGGAAAAAACCTTGGCCTTAATTTGTCTTGATCTGAGGCATCAGCTAGACACTGTCCTCATACCAGCACCGTTGCCAAGTGCCAAATCATCCCAAATAAGAGATGCTCTACTGTCCATTATGCCTAACACGAGAACCTAAATCATTACCGGGTCATCTCAACTCAGTCATGTGAATTATCCCTCAAGGACATTCCTTCATGTCTTATTAGATATTAGTTATTAGATAGTCTAAATCTGTCACCACTCTATGATGTTTTTGTTCTGGATGTAGGCTGCCATTCAGGGTCTCGTTCCTGGTATGGGGATAAATGAGTTAGCTGGAAAAGGATTTTCTCTTCAAGATAAAAATGCGTAGCTTGTTATCAGAACCATTCCTTAAACTCAAATCTGCAAATGCAGATTTAGTCAATTAGTTGGATTATGACCATACCTTTCTAAAATTACCCCATCCATGAACTCATTTCCAGACATGGCTGCACCTTTATATAGATAGTTCAAGGTACTGTTACAATTTGACAACCTTTTAGAAGAGGACGTGTATTGAGAAATGACAAGATCCTTTGATGTTTGAACATACAGGTTTAGTTGATTAGGGATTATTTACAGTTTACAATTTTATTTGCTCCCACGTCCCTCCCTCTTTTGGAGAGTCAGTGGCATCGGCTCTGAGGATGGAAGTCAAAAGAAATCATAAACTCATTATTTAAAATGTCAAGTAAAATTCTGCCTCTTTAAATAAATAAATCCCCAATGCGAAGTTAAATACCTATATAGGTAACTACAATAATGCATATGGGCTATAGATGCAAATGTAAATAGTCTACTTTAAATTTATCTGCAATTTTCTGCCATGATTGCTTTCTTTTTAAAAGCTTTGGCAGTGTCGTATTTCATAGTTAAAATATGTTTTTGCTCCTCATAGCTTTTAATTATCAACTATAGCTGAGCCACAGTTAAAAAGGTGCCAAGCAGCCAATCACATGATTGCTGATCATGGTTTTGACTCTCTATTCATGTTCCCAAATAGGAGCACACAGTCATCCAGATAACTACATCTGCGTTTGACAAATGCCCCGCCACCTGTGTTTGATACAAATTAGCAAGATAATAGGCATTGTATTAGCCTGAACAGCATCCACAGCTCTGTTTCATCGTGGTTCCCCATGCGGGATTGCTATTGCTCTTTAACTGCTCTCGCTTTTGGCTGGCTTTAAATACTGCTTCCCAGTGAGTGACAAAAAAGTGACAAAACAGAGCCTTGATGAGTTGTCTGACTGAAATAAGTTAGTAAGGGTGTTACGAGGTGGTTGCTAGGTGCTTACTAGGTGGTTTATAGGTGATTAAAAGTGGTTGCTAAAGTGTGACTAGGTGGTTGCTAGGGTATTAACAAGTGGTTGCTAGGGTGTACTAGGTGGTTTTAAGGGTGGTTGCTTCTTGGGAGTTATTAGGTGGTTGCTATGGTGTTCCTAGGTGGTTGCTAGGTGATTATGTCTGGTGCTAGGGTGTTAATAGGGGGTTGCAAGGTGATTACGTCTGGTGCTAGAGTCTTTCTACGTGGTTACTAATGAACAACAGTGGTTGCTAAGGTTTTACTAGTGGTTGCAAGGTGAATACTAATGGTTGCTGTTTCTAGGTGGTTACAAGGATTACCAGTGGTCTTGGTTGGCCGTTGCTAGGTGCTTAAAAGATGCTAGGGTGTACTAGTGGTTGCTATGGTCTCAATAGGTGGCTGCTAGATGCTTATTAGTGGTTGTTACAGTGTTACTAGGTGGTAACTAGGTGATTACTAGTGGGTGCTAGAGTGTACTAGGTGTTTGTTAGGTGGACTCCGTGGTTGCTAATGTGTTTCAAGGTAGTTGCTAGGGTGTCACTAGGTGGTCACTAGGGTGTGCTAGGTGGTTGCAAAACTAGTTAAGGGCAAGAATTTGGGCGGAAGAATAATAATAAAGAAGAAAGTACCAGTGTGCTGGTTTCTCAAATGAACTGTCCAAGTTTGACAGCCCTGCCTATTCCACTAGGGCAAATGTAGACTCATCAGTTTAACCTAGATGCATCCACTATCCAGCTGTATGGTTAGTTTTAATCTATTTTTGTATCTAGCTCTAATGGTATGACTTGTACACACAAAATTCCTCATCCATATTCAAACCCCAGGTAAGCCAAGGCTTGCTTCGCAGTGCTTTCATAGCACATACCTCTGGACCACTCATAAAACTGAGTGGGTGTAATCAAATTGATTCAATGATTAATTACACAGTTTGGTCAGATTGTGCCGAGAACACCAGGTTCCATTTATTGGATCATTCATTGGATTGTTACTTTTTTCATTGAGGGCCAAACACACTGATTTTTTACATTTGTGGACATACTCTCCCATAGAAAGAAAATCAGAAACAGGGCACTGCTTCTTTCTCTTCTTGGAAATGATATGGTAAGAAAACCTGGGTAGCACTTTTCATGAAATGCATCATGATGCATTAGCAGATTATAATAATTCCATTAAAAGCATACATAGACTTTCTTGCAATATACTAGTCAGACCAACATTATAAAATTACATTCAGTTTAATGTCATGTCCTCAACTACCGGGCAGTAGAAATCACACAAGCATAAGCAGTTCTAGGTTGGTGCGCGGTACATCCACATACCAGGAAGTAGCTTGGTGATTTAACTGTATTGGCTAAGTCAACACATGAATTAAATATTTTGTTGAACTATTCTCTTAATTCCAACATCATTGTGCTACCACAGCATGTTGGTGTTAACAGGTGGCATTCTTTGGCTCCACCCACTGAGGTTTAACTCAACCAATGAGATTATGATGAGATTATAATAATAAATGTCTGTAGAACTAAAACTACAATCTTCTACTGAATAGCTACGAATGTGATCACATTCACACAGTGTATTTATGCAGTATATAGGCTGAGGACAGCTGTAGCAACTCCCATTCAGTTGGATATAACATACATTTAATGTAAATTTAATATATTTTATAAGGTGAATAGTTTTTACAATGCACTTCTACACACCTATACAATTTCTGTATAGAAATTCTGTATAGTCATATGTATGACCTTCTGCAGACCGCATCGTTTTTGTTTGTATTCTCATTTTCCTGGTTATATTTTGTATATATAGATTTTTATAACTTATTTCATACTGCACATATTTCTTTTGTGGTATATTATCATATTGTAAATATTTTATTTACAATACAATATTTTTTTATTTATTCTTTTCTCACTTTCTTTTAATATATACCCACTTTCTCTCAACCGGCCTCATCTAGTTCTACTTCAGTTAGTGATTTCCTACATTTACCAAAAGTGCAAGGTGCATCGTCAATAGCTAAGTGTTTTAGGGTGTATTTTTCCTTTAATGCTGTCTCGTCAATCAAAGAATCAATCAAGTTTCTAATTATCTTACACTATATGGTCAAAAGTCAGTGGACAACTGACCATCACACCTACAGTATATGAGCTTGCTGGACATCCCATTCTAAAACCATGGGCATTAATATGGAGTTGGACCCTCCTAACAGCTGCCACTCTTCTGGGAAGGCTTTCCACAAGCTTTTGTCTGTGGGAATTTGTGCCCATTCAGCCAAAAGAACATTTGTGAGGTCAGGCAGTGATGTTGGACGAGAAGGCCTGGCTCGCAATCGGCGTTCTAATTCCTCCCAAAGGTGTTCAGTGGGGTTGAGGTCAGGGCTCTGTGCAGGCCAATCGAGTTCCTCCACACCAAACTCGTCTAACCATGTCTTTATGGACCTCGCTTTGTGCACAGGGGCACAGTCATGCTGGAACAGCAAAGGGCCTTCCCCAAACTGTTGCCACAAAGTTGAAAGCGCCCAATTGGCTAAAATGTCTTGGTATCCTGTAGCATTAAGATTACCCTTCACTGGAACTAAGGGGCCAAGCCCAAACCCTGAAAAACAGGGTGGCTGAAACACCTGAACTCAATAATTAGTAGGGGTGTCCACTGACCTTTGGCCATATAGTGTATTTTGTCTTATCTTATCTTATCTTAATTTTAACTTTTCCTAACCCTAGCCATATTGATCAAAAGAAAAACTAGTGAAAACACGACAGTGAAAACAGAGCCCCCCTCTCTGCTACATTCCAGACCAACAGGAAGATTTATGCTGCAGGGATTCATCATCATGTCTGCCTTCCTGGCATCAGCACTCACCTGTGTGTGTGTGTGTGTGTGTGTGTGTGTGTGTGTGTGTGCTATGGGTGTTAATATCTCTGTGTACATGAGTGCACATACATATGTCAGTGTGCATTTGTACATATGTGTGTGAGCCCATAGTGCGTGCGTGTCTGTGTGTGCATTTGTGCGCGTGTGTGTGTGTGTGTGTGGTTGACCAAGGGCATACTGTACTCTCTGTCTCGCCATGTCATGAAGTTCAGTGTACCTGTATCTAATTTATCTCAGCAAAAACGTGAACCACCTGCTGGAGAGACAAGAACACTGGAAAAAAATGTTTTATTTAACCTTTATTTAATTGGTTTATTCCCAGTGAGATTACAAATCTCTTTTTCAAGGGAGACCTGGACAAGAAAGCAGCATCAATACAACCAGAAAGTTATAACAATGTAAAAAATCAAGGTGGTTGAGCAAGGTAAAATAATGTAGAAAATCAAAATCATAGACATGAGATGAGCTGTGTGCTGTGCTTCAGACTTGTGGGCATATGAATGTACCTATCAGTGTTTCTTCAGTGTTTCTCCAGTTGGTATTTTGGTGACCTGCTGTGCCTAAGTGGGAGGAGCACAGGGGCGTAGGGCACAGTAGGGCGTGTCTTAGTAACAATCAAACAGTGCAGTGCAGTTTTGGTACCAAGGATTATGGGGATCTGCGCTTGTGCAAAAAAGCATATGCTATGCTATGCTATTTTCATGGCTTTACCAAGCGATGCGTGTAACAGATCGTGTTCAAAAGCTCACCAACCCGTTATACAGGCGAAACCATTCCAGACTGGTAGAATGGGTGGATTTCTACATAAAAAGCTATAGATAGCTATAGCTAAATAGATCTTGATGTAGATCTTGCAACTTTAAAGGGGTATTAAGTAATCTATGACCTCTACTGGCTACCAGTAGGAATTTCAACATCAGCAGAAGCTGTCCCCCCTTACACGCAAGTCCCTAGCACAGCCCTCCCCAACCCCCTCTTCCCCTTGAGTTACAGTAGCTTGTAATTGACACAGATAATAATAATAGAGTGTCTTGAAACTCCAATGGTGGGTTATTTTGTTCCAAGGCAAGAAAGTCAGAAATCTGAGCACCTGGCCAACCCTATCAAAATTGTACTTATTGCACCTTTAAGACTCAAAGGTAGTCTGGTTTCTGGGAATAAATACTGTAGTAGGTGTGGATGTAAGCCATGGTGTTGCTGCCAGCGAATAGGAAAAGCAGAGAAGCTTGGCCAGATCTCATCCAATGAACACTTGACAGCTTTCTGTAAACAAAACTCTCGCATGGCAACTTGTCCAAAAACTGAATAAGCAGCTTTATAAAATCTGTGGAATGAGCTCTCCAATCTGAGAGGCATTTTCACTCCTCATCAGATAAAATGATGATAGAAATGTTAGAAATGTTGCCAGCCAATCACACGTCGTCCTTTAACTAAAAGCACCTCTTTGCAATATTTGTGTGTGTGTGTGAGGAGATCACCTTGCCAGTCTTTGATTGATCCCCAGTAAACCAGGACTGTGGATCAGACCAGCTGCACTACAGACGCTGCTTTTGATCGTCAGCCTAACACAATGGAAGTCATCCCATGTTATCACCATTACCCATCTCAAGTGTAATGGTGTGCGTGCGTATGTGTGTGTGTGTGTGTGCCACAACCTAAGGTCATGCACCTCCAATCACCGTGGTTCTCAACCTCATCCACATGTGTTGGGGTGGTGTCCCTACACCAGTGTATTCCTAGTCAGTCAGACACACACACACACACAGGGATTAAACACACAAGCTTTCCTTGACTTGCAGCGGATAGCTTTTGCTCGCATCACTTCCCTTCATTGCAATTAAGTGAAGCTGAAACTGTTCTCAGACTGAACTCTCAGTTCAGAGCAGCATCTTGTCTGCATTATGTTTTATCTCCATGAGGTATTCAGGACAAAACATTAAAACTATCATCAGAGTACAAAGTGCTGCAGCCTAAGATCCTCTGGATCTTAGTGTTTCTGGCTGCTCCTCAAGCAATATTGAAGACTAAATTCTGTTTTATGGTAGGAGGACAAGTGTCGACAAGTGCCTTACGAAAAGTGTCGGACGACACTGAGGCATTTATGCTCAAGTGTCGGGAAACATCTGTGGCACGATCTGTCATCTCCATGGTAACTAGCTGGATGCTTGTGGCTTGTTTGTTTCTGTTAAGGCAATCAATGACGACGTCTGCAACCTCACAAATCTCTACAGGTACAAGAGACCATCATCACATACTTTCACCATCGGGGCGCGTAAACTAGAATGTGCTAGAATATTTTATATTTATTTTTGTATTTAGTATTGTATTTAGTATTTTATCATATTTATTTTGTTTTATCTCTTTATTCTGACTCCTGTGAAGCACTTTGTAACTCTTATTTTTATAAGTGCTATATAAATTAAGTTATTATTATTAACTAGACAGATAATACTTTGTAGGACCAAAAAAATACCAAGGCACTGAAAACTAGTATTATAAATGAACAACACACATGGCCTTCATCAGGGCGAAGTTATGTTGAGCATTCAGACATTTTTTCTGCTTGCCAGAAGGGCCATCTCCATGTGCTGATGTGTCCAAGAGAATGCAGTATTTTCATTCAGTCCTTGTTGAACTGATCTGAAATGTCTGTGGCAGTAACCTTTATAGACCAGCTGATGGCCCGTAAATTACTGCTCCTGCCGACGCTAGTTTTCACTGCAGATTAATTTTTCCTTTTCACATTTCTCTGCACTTCAACTGTATATTAATGACCTTCTCACTACATACTGAATGTTCCTAGCAAAACCCTCAGATCCTCTGACTCATTTGTTTTAACTACACCTACATCCAGGACCAAAACTTATGCTTTCAGTTCCTATGGCCCCATGATCTTTTATTTTTCCTTCTTATTCTATGTATTAATTTTCTGTTTTATGCCCCCTTTCTGTTTTTCTCTTTTTTCTCTTTTTTATTGTACCCCTGTTTTTATTGTAAATTTCCCTGTTATCTGTCTTTTTTAGGCACTAGGCAACGCAATGGCTTCAATTATATGACTGTGCTATATGTGCGATATATATGCTGTTTAACGTATAATATAACTGTATAAGATTGATTGATAGATGTGTTAGCTAGCTACTAAAAGATTAATTTGAATCAGATGAGACTAGGTTTCCCAATTAAGACTTGATTTATTGAAATTAATAAAAAGATAAGCTTTGGCATAGACTCCAAGAAATACCCACAACAACAACAAAAATATTCAGGCCATTTAATCAGTGCAAAACATCAATAACAGCCATATCTTATGCCCCTCTCTATTTTTAAAGTACATTATGTATTATTATGTATTTTAAATGTAATAACTAATATCTTCTGAAATATTTACATTATCATTAAAACCTGTGAGAGAGAGGAACATTGTCATTTCCATGATTAGTTAAGCATTGTTTAATTGATCTTTATTAATAATCATTACTGGAATCATTACAATAGCATATGAACAATTATAATTATTATAATGACATAGCCAAATAGACACTTAAAATCCTGTCTTTCAGATCATATTCTGAACATAAAATTTCATGTGTAATTTCATTATAATATCAGCTTCAGGTGATGCCCGTGGTGGCAGAAATTGCTGTTTGTAATTTGCCTTTGGCTGTTTCCTGAAGCATGTGCTCAATGTTAGCTCTATTGGTGACAGAAAATATCCTGCACCACACTTTGTAGTTCATCTTGTATTCATTTTCTCACACAGTGTCATGCCATGGATATTCGGCTTCACATTCATGATGATTTTTTACAATCTCTTTCCTTGAAGAAGGTACAGAGGACACTTTTATATCTCAGTCTGTCACGGTCTCAGCCGTGCCACCAGTTCCCCTATGTTCTCCCTCCCCCTTGTGTTTTGTGTTTCTAGTGAGTCTATGTCTGTCCTGTGTGTATGTGTTGGGGGGGCGTGGCTCCAGACTCCAGCACCTCTCCAGCTTCATCATCCAATTCTCTCCCACCTGCTCTACCTCACACACCTGCAGTTCATCATCATCAGCTCCTGTATAAGAACCCCGGCTTTCCACCCACTCTTCGCCAGATCGTTGATTCAGCCAATGTGGTATTTCTCGTTCCCGGCCCCCTTGAATTGTGGATTCTAGCTTGTCTCGCCTTGCTAACTCTGCTCTTCCTCTGCCCCAGGATCACTGTTCGTTACCAGCCATTCTGCTCATCTCCCCATCTGCCAGCCTGCCAGCCTGTCTACCTGCCCGTTCACCACCTGTCTGCCTTGCCAGCCGCGTCCTCTATCTGTTTCCCCGGCTTCTCCCTGCTTCCGCCTCCTGCTCCTTCCCTGGCCCCCGCTCCTGCCTTACCCCCCGGTTTCCCTTAATAAACATCCATTGTTTGTCCAACTCCGAGTCTGGGTTTGCATTTGGGTCCGACCAGTGAAATCGTAACACAGTCAGAATCGCGGAACAAATCACATTTTGCATTGGCTCATCAAGGAACAATATCTTATAGAAAGCCAAAGCGGAAGTCATCATTTTGTATGCCAAAGATTAGCATTTCTTCCATTTGGTGTGTAGTCCAAAATCCTTTTTGAAAACATGAATGGGATTTTAGAAAAATAACATCACCTTTGCATCATCTTTTAGTTAGTTTTAACATTGTTTTTTGCTAATGAAATGCTAATCATCAGGGAAAGTGGACTACAATAGCAGTGGCGGCCGGTGATTGGCTGACTAAGTGGGGCGGGTCATGACAGACACGGAGATCATAGAGTAACATTGTAGCCAACTCGAGTGCACAAACAACAGGGCTTTGGTCTTTTAACTGCTACAGTTGTAATGAGAATGGCTAGGGCGTTCTGCCCAGCGCCCCAAATGCTATCATAGACCTCAAGCTAAAGTGCAGTCCTTCCAACAACCGCTAGATGGCAATGCATGTCAATGTAGTGTGTGATGGACGCACGACTCGGCGCCCCAGAGCAACAGAGACGGTAATGAAGTCCGCAAACCAACCAAAGCCAATTATTCAGCATACATGTATTGACTAGAACACATTTATATGAATTATAAATACAATCTATGAAATGTGTTCAGATAAAAATATATATATATATATTTATATTTATATTTACACTGCTCAAAGAAATTAAGGGAACACTTAAATCACACATCGCGGATCTCGATGAACGAAATATTCAAGTTGAAAATCTTTATTGATTACATTGTGTAATTCGTCAAGAACAATATGACGTAAGAACGGTCAATGGAAACCAAAATCATTAACCATTGAGGGCTGGATTTAAAATCACACCGAAAATCAAAGTGAAAAATTGAGATCACAGCCTGATCCAACTCATAATGTGGCTCAGTAGTGTGTATGGCCCCCATGTGCCTGTATGCACTCCCGACAACGTCTGGACATGCTCCTGATGAGACGGCGGATGGTGTCCTGGGGGATCTCCTCCCAGACCTGGATCAGGGCATCAGTGAGCTCCTGGACAGTCTGTGGCACTACTTGGAGGCGGCGGATGCACCGAGACATAACGTCCCAGATGTGCTCAATTGGATTCAGGTCTGGGGAACGTGAGGGCCAGTCAATGGCATCAATGTCTTTGTCATCCAGGAACTGCCTACACACTCTGGCCACATGAGGCCGGGCATTGTCCTGCACCAGGAGGAACCCAGGGCCCACTGCACCAGCGTAAGGTCTGACAATGGGTCTGAGGATTTCATCCCGGTACCTAACAGCAGTCAGGGTACCGTTGGCTAGCACGTGGAGGTTTGTGCGACCCTCCAAGGATATGCCTCCCCAGACCATCACTGACCCACCGCCAAACCAGTCATGCTGGATGATGTTGCAGGCAGCATAACGTTCGCCACGCTGTCTCCAGACTCTTTCACGTCTGTCACATGTGCTCAGTGTGAACCTGCTCTCATGTGTGAAGAGAACGGGGCGCCAATGGCGAACCTGCCAATTCTGGTGTCCTCTGGCAAATGCCAATCGAGCTGCACGGTGCTGGGCTGTGAGCAAAGGTCCCACTACAGGACGTCGGGCCCTCATGCCACCCTCATGGAGTCTGTTTCTGACAGTTTGGTCAGAAACATGCACACGAGTAGCCCGCTGGAGGTCATTTTGTAGGGCTCTGGCAGTGCTCCTCGTGTTCCTCCTGCCGCTGGGTTGTTGCCCTTCTACGGCCCTGTCCAGCTCTCCTCGTGTAATGGCCCGTCTCCCGGTATCTCCTCCACGCTCTTGAGACTGTGCTGGGAGACACAGCAAACCTTCTTGCGACGGCAGGTATGGATGTGCCATCCTGGAGGAGCTGGACTACCTGTGCAACCTGAATGGGCTGCAGGTACCGCCTCATGCTACCAGTAGTGACAAGGGCACTAGCAAAATGCAAAACTAGAGAAAAATCAGTCAGGAAGGATAAGGAGAAAGAAATGGTCTGTGGCCACCACCTGCAAAACCATTTCCTTTTTGGGGGTTGTCTTGCTGTTGCCTCTCCTGTCCACCTGTTGTCACTTTCATTTGCACCAAAGCAGGTGAAATTGATTCACAATCGTTTACGCTTCCTAACTGGACAGATCGATATCCCAGAAGTTTAATTGACTTGGTGTTATACTGTGATGATTAAGTGTTCCCTTAATTTCTTTGAGCAGTGTAGTTATTATTATTATTATTTTTTTTTTTTTTCAAGTGGGGCGCCGCCCCTAGCGTCCCTATGGACGAGCCGCCACTGTACAATAGCATGCATTGCTTGCTTTGCCTACTAACTTTTTCGTTGCTAGAGCTTGATCTCCTGACTGTGTTGTGTCATTGAAGTGATTACTATTTTCATAGCGTTGCATTGAATAGTTATTGTAGTTGTTATTGGTAGCTAATCACATCAAACTGCCAGATAGCTATACAACTGATATAGTCCCCTTTCCCAAATGATTAGCATTTCATTTGCAACAATCAATATTAAAAGTAACTGAATGATGAAAATTCACAAAGGTGATGTTAGTTGATTTCATGGAACACAATATGGTAGAGCCTCTGTATAGTATAGGCTTTATTTTTGGCATTTTTTGCAAATCCCATTTGTGTTTTGGACTATACACCAAATGGCGGAAATGCTAATGCTACAGTAATGTTAGCATAGTAGGCTTTGTTAAGTGCATGTTAGCAGTAACATTATCAGAACAGTGGCCAACCTTCCAATTCCACACTCTCTGACATGATTCCTGGTCGAGTTCCCTACCAAAAGGTAAATGACATGAATAGCTGGTAGCCTCTATCTCACACCAGTGTTATCATAAGTACTAGCTTTTCTCAAAATTTAAGACCACCTTTCCCATAATGTCCATTGCTTCCTGTCCCCCCTCCCCCTCCCTGGCATCTTTGGCTTTACTGAAGTGAACATATAACAATGTTGGAAGTGATTTTTCCATCGGCATTTCACTACTTCCACTAAGTCCACTTGAGCTCTGTTGGAAGAACAGCACCCTCTTCCTGTTTTGTGCCGTTAAGCAATCTCCCTTTGTGTCACAAAATGTAAAATGCAGTGTAGAAGCCGGTAGAGGCTGGAAATCTTCTCAATTGTGGTCTCGTTGTTTACAGTAATTATACTGAATATACCCATGTCTCAAAATTAATTAATTGAAAATCATATCACCTGAGGAATATACAATGGGCTCCAAACGTCTGAGTCCACTACTAAAAACTCCTTTGTTTCACAATTTATAAAAAACTAAACAAGATTACTTAATTTAAAAAAAATAATGTAATTAGTAAGTTAAAATATTTTTCAACGGAATTCGCTTTTCAAAGTTAGCAGTAGCAACGATAGCACATAGAGGACCATATTAATTTAGTCAATATCTGGTATTAGTTGTGAAAATACCAATTCACACAGTGTATTAGGAGCATACGTGTGTTAACATTTGAATGAAATATATGGTGTGACAACAATTTGAAAAAATCTTACCAAATGGTGTGCGTACAAGATATTCAGATATATTTCCATTTCATAGAAGCATTTCTCAAAGATGTAAACAATTTTATTTGTATCAGTTCTAAATAATGGATTCATTAATAAGAGGTATGAACTGAGTTAAAAAAAAAAAGTATTCGTTTTTGATAAACACTTCTTGGTAGTGAGTGGACACAGACTTTTGGAGTTGCTACAAGTCATGTGTTTCTGTGTTAAGACTGACATCATGAAATTCTGTGTACAATATGCAACATAAAACAGCAGGCTCAATACAGTGCTTATCTATTCCAGACCATCAAATGTGACTTTGTTTTTAATTACATAACTGCAAAACTACATTGAAATGTAGCCCAATGCGTGGGAAGTAGGCTAGTGTTAGCCATGTGAGAATCTAATGTACTTATCATGTGAAAGTGTTCCTGCAAATTGACACCAAAATACAGACACCAAAGACTTGTCTTGTGACTTTGACCCTACTGTTTATTTCTACTGTGCCTGCATTCAGAAACTGAGTTGAAATCCTGGAGAATTTGACATCCTGTGAATTCCCACCATTCCTAGTCTGTGAGAATGGAGACCACAGAGGACACTGGCGGTGTGAAGGTAGTGCGGTTCCTCTTTTCCCATCTGGGAATATGGATTTGACGGGACCTGGTACACACTGGTGCTACACTTTGTACCAGTCCTGACACCCCACCCACCCTATACCACCCAATCTGCCTCCCCCTCTCTCCCTCTTTATCTCAATATGCCCCCCCACCACCACCCACCCACCCACCCACCACCACATCACCTGACATCAAGGCAATCTTGTCACGGCTAAAATATTACTTTATAGTTTCTGCACCCTGCAGATGCAACGTTATATTGGCATGGAGTGTAAGTCACTGTTAAAATCTTAACTAAAAGTGATCAAATTGATACAGTCACATCAAGTTGTACAAGTATATAGTCAGGGATAACTACCTAATCTTGCAAATTTCATGTAGAAATAGAGATTAATAAAATAAAAAGGGTGAAAATATGGTAGAAATGGTGTCGTTATCTAATTCCCGATGGGGTCTTTGACAACATAATGCGACACCCCACTGACCGCCATTCAAGTCAGTGAATCTTTCATTAAATAAGCTTAGTTGAATTTCCTTAACGTGCAGAGCCCACGTGCATTGTGGTCAAAAGAGGACAGCGTAATGGTGTGTGTGTGTATCCTAACAAGCATGAATTGGTGTGTGTGTTTGTGTGTGTTTGTGTGTGTTGATGTTGGTCTCTGGCTGTCTATGTGTGTATATGTGCCTGTGAATACCCCTTTGTCCTTATGATGTAGTGTCCCATGGGTGCCAAGTGGACACCGTATGTTTCAGAAGCCTGGTCAGAGTGCCTCCTACCCTCATTATGCGCCTGGCTGCCCTTATGCTCTGGGTCCACACACACACATACACACACACCCTTGTACTTCTATCATTGTGAGGACTTTCCATAAAAACTTTACGTAAAACTCAAATTGGTTCTCACAAGGATAGCAGTACAAGAAGACACACACACACACACACACAGGCTATTGGCTGTCCAGACAGCACCCAGCCAAGAGAGGCCTGGTCAGGGTGTTGGTGCCCATGGCATCACCAGGGAGGTGGCACCCTCACAACCCAGCACAAACACTGCATTGCTTCAGCAATGAAAGACCAAGCTTAGCAACAGCTTTGTCTGTCCTGATGGCCAACTTCAAGCACCACACACACACACACTCACACACGGATGTGATGTGATGGATAATGGATACACACACACAAAATGAGTACACTAAATTATAGCCTTTTCATGAATAAAACATGCAGGAACACTAGGTGCTGGAGACATTTAGGGATGCTAGGGGGTCGTTACATAACGGCGGCCATGGCGACAAATGAAAAAAGACCTTTAATGAAGCTGAATATCTGCCAGAATGAGAATCTGAGGCAAAACAAGCCCTGGAGTTTGACTTTCCAAAGAAAACAAAGCTCTCGTTCCATTCCATCCTGCTCAACATAATGCTCTTTCTCCGATGTTTTCCTCGTTTCTGTATCGGCGTAAGTGAAGCATATGTAATGGATGCATCATAGAAGAACGTATGATCTACTCTCTCTGTCAGAGAATTTCCTCACAGCATCTCTGGATCTCTCATTAGAAGGTTAAAGCAGTCGGGGAGTGTTATGTACCAGGGGTTTAAATGCTAAGTGAGGAGACTGGTGTGTGTGCATGTCTGTCCTTACTTCCTTCTTTCCTCCCGCCAAGGTCTTTTAGAGTTCCACATGTGGCAGCAGTCTGGGAGATAAAAACCTTAAACAAGGCCTGACATTCATATACTGCTAATATGAGCCTTTGTTGCCTGAGAATCAAGGGCAAGTAAAGCGAATGAGGAGAATTTCCTGTTACACCGTCGCTGTCAAGTTGCGTCCTGATCTCATGGTATCTTTTCCCTACACTCACACGTCTTATTTTTTGTCAGTTTTGGCCAACCACTACCAGTGTGTTTGAGTGTGCGTGAGTGTGTGTTTCTTCTTGAGGGTAAACCAGCTTTGAGTCAAATCTACAGGGGATTTGTTTACTTTTATTGAAGATGTCTGGTGGTGCCGCTGCTTTAAAGATCCCAGGAAATTAAAAGACTGGTATAACAGTTTCTGAGAGGAGCACAGTTGAGTTCAAAGATTTTGTTTGGAATGAAGACTCCGAAGGGAGGTTCGCGGAAAATACAGACAATATGACGTGCAGTGGGATGGCAGGCGAGGTTCTGACCAGTTTTGATCCATATGAAAATACCAGTTTTACATTACATGCTTTATTGAAACTGGAATAGTATAAGGAGGCACCTTATCTAGAAGATGAAGAGCTGTGCCTTCACTGGTCCAGTGGTAGTATAGTACTAGTGTTATTAAATGCTAAGGCTTCAGGGCAAACTGAGAATGTCTTGCTGTGAAATTACCATGCAGTACAGTACACTGCAGGCAGGTTTGCTCCCTGGATGGCTGGATTCATACTTAACCCCCTGTTAACCATCCTGTTAATGCTGGAATCCAGCATTGGAATTTTAGTTGTATTGCACTGTGGGTGTTTAATACACCTATTCTCCAAGTATTCTCCATTCTCCATATAGCCTTACAAAAATGCTAACTTGCCATAAAGTAAAGAAGTAACGGAGACACCTTTGCCATGATGACTACCTTCCTGTGATTGCCTTGATGACTGCTGTCCTAAACCTCCATTAGCACACCGACCTCCTGCCATCTCCACCCGAACACGTCCTCCCTGCTCCGGCCATCGCTGATGATCTGCTCCCCTTCCTGGTTTCAGTGACTATCAAAAGTAACACGGAGTGCACTTCTAATTTTATTATCAATGGATGTCAATGAAGAAATTGGACAGAAACTGGAACTGGACTGGAACTGGATGTCATCCATAGATGGCACACTGTGCTCTAGCATTCTGAAGCAGAAAACACTTACCTTTACTAAGATGTATTGAAGGGATCTGGTATAAGACATCCCAGCAAGAAACAATAACTTAAAGATGGAGCATGAGTACTAATGAAATGTTGAGGAAAGTTTAATTTGTGAGACTTGTTTCGTTTAGCCCAAGTGAGTCAAAGGGGTAACTACTTTTGTGTTATTAGAATTGTATAGTCATATAATTTCTTGAATCTGCATTCCACTTTTATAAGTCATGTCTGCTGTCTTTGACATTTTCAACCACCAGATGCTCCTCACCAACCTTTCTGATCTGGGGATCTCTGCATCTGCTCTCTCATGGTTTGCCTCTTACCCTTTGGAACAAAATGATCAGGTGTCTTGGAGGGAAACTCTGTCTTCACCCTTCCTCTGGGGTTCCACAGGGCTCAGTCCTGGGACCCTCCTTTTCTCTCTCTGCAATTGATTCTACCACTGCTATGCCAATGACACTTGCTTTTCTTTTCTATCCTCTGACACTCAGGTTGAGGCCTAGCTGCCCACCACCTCAAACTCACTCTCAACAAGACTCTGATCTTCTTCCCTGGAAAACCCCTTGCCCTCCACAAGACCTCTCTAACACTATTGACCATACCATGGAGACTCCTGTCCAGACCACCCAGTCTCTTGTGATTCTAGACACCTGACCCAGAGTCTCCTCACCCACAGCCCAATCTTGCAGGTTTACACTTTACAACATCTGTCACCAGGGACCCTGCCCAACTAACCCTACCCCTAAACCCAAATCCTTGTTCAAGCTCTAGTCATCTCCCGTCTAGACTACTGCAACTTCTTCTTAGGAAGCCTTCCGAAACACTCCCTCCAGCCCCTCCAACTCATCCAGAATGCTGCAGAGTACCTCATCTTCAACCTCCCCAAATGATCCCATCACTCCCCTCCTACATTCCTACTGGCAACCTGTGGCTGCTCGTATCAAATAGGAAACACTGGTACAAGGCTGCAAAGGGATCTGTTCCCCGACACCTCCAGAACATGGTCCAGTCTTACACTGCCATACCTCCAGACCATGGTCCAGCCCTACAACTCTACACCTCCAGGCCATAGTCCAGCCCTACACCCCCATGCCCCAAGACCACGGTCCAGTCCTATACCTCCATGCCCCGAGACCACGGTCCAGTCTTACACCTCCTCCTACATTCATCTTTTCAAGAAGTACCCTCACCCTCTTCCCACTGAATCATACCTGTTCCGTACTCTAATTTAATTAATTTTTTTTTAATTTTGAAAAATCCCTACATCTTTACTAAAATCTTACTTTACCTCATCGCTCTTACCTGATCATTCTATGGTCGCTTGAACATTTTCAGGGCACTAAGGCCTTGACTCTTCACCTCCTTCCAAATGTCTAGCTAGGAATACAAGCTTATTCTATTGTTTTTTTTATTGGAGCCAATAGGAGCAAATCAGCAATGGCTGTGCTGTTTCTCATTCCAGCGTCTCCATGCCTCTCAAGCCACCACCAGTCAGTAAGCTGTAGAACAGAAAAATGCATGACCCTGCAATGACCCCCAGACCCCCAGAGGTGTTCCCCTGGGACTGGACCACTTGAAGTGTGTATGCGTGTGTGTGTGTGTGTGTGTGTGTGTGTGAAGCCCTGTCAGTCTGCACTCCCTTGACCTCTGCGCTGAGTAACCTCTTGCTTTAAAACTGATAAAACGATGCCCTCTGCTGGACACTTTAATGGCCAAACCCTGCTTGCCCTTGTTCTGTGAGAATACAAACACTCTCTCTCACACACACGCAGACACGTGCATGCACACATGCACACACACACACACACACACACACAATCTGTAGAGATGCCGTTCAGCTCCAGTTTTTTCTGTCCTGTTTTTTCTTCCTTTTTAATCATGTACACCCTGAACAAACATGAACACATGGTAGAGATGAACACGAACAGATAGAAAGAATATGTACACACACAGATAGAAAGAATACACACACACACATACACGCACACACACACCAACTCTGAGGGAGAGAGGATTAGTTAGACACAGAGAGAATAATCTTCTCCAAGACAACCTGGAATCTCTTCTGAACGAGCCTCACTAAACCCAACCAGAACCAATCCACAGAGGATCCAAACACAAAACAGGCGACACAGGAATATTTCCTTTCCGAACAAGGTCAGGGCAGGCCGGTTTTGCTTTCTGCTATTGAGAATTATTGTGTTATTGTTGCTTAAGCAGAGATGAAAAGCCTTTGCATTCACAAAGTTTTTGGACAGCACATCTGTGTTTTTCACTCCCGGCTTTTAACTGTTCCAGTAAAAGCAACGGTTTATTCATGTCTGCAGCTCACAAACCGATATGAACTTGGCATACTGCGTAACTTGTTTCCATCCCTCCCTTTCTCTAGTTGATATTCAGAACATCATCAGGATGCAGTAATGTTAATAGCTGTGTGTCAATAAGATAAATAAGCTTGCTATCTTGCTTCCTTCATTCTTGGTTGAAGTTCTTTTTTAGCCTATGCTATAATGCTACTGACATTATTCAGCTTTTGAAAGGTCAGTTACCATGCAGTCCAAGAGGATATGAGCAAAAAGACATAAAGCTTCTGTCTTACTTTAAGTTTCAGCATTAAACATACAGAACTCTACAAGGTTTCCCCCTCTCCCAAAGCACAAAATTACCCCATTGAATCTGTTTGGTTGTTTGAGAGGCTTAATTAACATTCCCAGAGTGTTTACAGTCAATTATTCAACACAGCGGCTTTCTGTGGGAGCTACTCATTACTCTGATGCTGTCCTCTATGGGAAACATTCTCGCAGCAAGAGGGAGGAATCCCAAGGGAATTGATCTTTGCTCAGGGGGACTACATTATTTAAAGCTTAGAGTTAAGTGCCGCGCTGTATGATATCACCTGTTTCTCAAGTGATGTAGACAAAAAAAGAAAGAAAGAAAGTGACACCATCCATATACATGCATCAAGCCACGCACACACACACAAACCCTCCCACCACTAAACAAGTATGTAGCACTGCCCCTGCCAAGTAACATGTAATTACACCTAGTTTTCAGATGCATCTACTTCCTTTTTTACACGTTCTCTCTTCCTGTCTATTCATCAGCATCACCACAAGTTGTGTTACATGTGGCCGAGGAGACGCCGTGAAGGAAGATATACGCTGGGACATTAACATTCCTGATGGCTCACTCTGGTTACGCTAAAGGAGATCCTTACAACTCGGTTCAAGGGAAACCTGTTGTTTTGGACATGGAATAACAGGCATATGGAGTTGGTTTCACTCAGCCAGGGCTACATGAACATGATGAATTGAACTGAACGGAATGGAACGGAACGGAACTGAACTGAACTGAGCTGATCGGAAACTCAACTAAACTGAACTAGACTGGACTGGACTGCACTGAACTCATCTCATCTCATATCTCGTCTCATCTCAACTCAACTGTGTAAATGCTTAAAGATGCAATCATTTAGATTTTTGACCCTTATTTGACATAGATAATAAATTAAATAACCATATGCTATCTGAGGATACAGTTGAAACTTCTGGATTCAATGCATTAAAATAAAGTTTCAATGAATTAAAATAAAGTTCTTGAATCTTGAATTAGTGGACAGGAACATAGGAAGTAGACAGGAACACAGAACTAACTTGTAAAGATACTAAAATCTAATTGTTAAAGTACACAGGTAGCCTGAGAAACAGAAAGTGAGCTATTCAAGCGCATGGCACCAGCATGGGTGGACAGGCTGAACTGAACTGGACTGATTTTAATTTAACTGATCTGAACTGAACTATTCTGAACCTAACTGAACTGAACTGAACTGATTCGACTGGAACAGATCGATTTGAACTGATCTGGTCTGAACTGAACAGATGCCATCTTGCTCCCACAACATCTATTGAGAATACCTCTCTTTCCATTCTCCTTAAAGGAGAATTCCGGGATTTTTAAACCTTGCCTCTATATCCACAAAATCGCCTATTATACCGTAAAATAGGTCCAAAAAGTTTCGGAATTGCTTCGGTAGATCGGCTCAGTCGGCAGTCGCGAAACGGGCTCAATGGCTGCAACGTAATCCTGTGGGGCAAGTGCACGCAGTCAAAGTATGTCCACTAAAAGTGCTTGATTTTGCCACTGACAGGCTCAGATTGTTATTCGTGTGTCTGACAAGGGTCTGACAACATTACTGAAAGGATCGCTACAGAAATAGACCTTTTTTTAACCAGAAAACTAAAGTCTATCTCAAGGAGAAGTCCCGCTCTGAAATGGACGGTGGACAAAGGTAGTCTATAGCGAGAGGGTTCACTTGTTGCGGGAAGAGGACGGTAGAAACCTGACAAAGGTATTCTATGAAAGCTGCGCAAAGTCTTCCTCAACATTTTGTTGGCACAGTTCGGAAATGCGCAAAAACGAACCATTGTTGTTTTTTTATCTTTGGGAAAAAACAAATACTCTAAACTACGCTTTCTATACTCCAACACACACTCCAAACCACCTTTGTCACATTTCCACCATCCTCTTGCTGCAACAAGTCAACCCTCTTGCTTTCATAGACCACCTTTGTCACATTTCCACGTCCTCTTCTTGCAACAACTCTGAACTCTGAACTCTCGCGAGAGGACGTGGAAATGTGACAAAGGTGGTCTATGAAAGCAAGAGGGTTGACTTGTTGCAGCAAGAGGATGGTGGAAACATAAATCAGCATTGGAGACGTGTTGGAGTATAGACTTTAGTTTTCTGGTTAAAAAAAGGTCTATTTCTGTAGCGATCCTTTCAGTAATGTTGTCAGACCCTTGTCAGACACACGAATAACAATCTGAACCTGTCAGTGGCAAAATCAAGCACTTTTAGTGGACGTACTTTGACCGCGCGCACTTGCCCCACAGGATTACGTTGCAGCTATTGAGCCCGTTTCGCGACTGCCGACTGAGCCGATCTACCAGAGCAATTCCCAAACTTTTTTGACCTATTCTGCGGTATAATAGGCGATTTTGTGGATATAGAGGCCAGGTTTAAAAATCCCGTAATTCTCCTTTAAGAATGGAAAGAGAGGGAGCTACTTCAGACATCAGTGTGCATCCCAAAATCTCCCATTAACCAAGTCAGATCACAGTAATTTGAAATAGGATAATGAAATGAAGGGACTGTTCAAAATCACACTCACCTCAAATCTTGTATTGTGTCTTTGTGATGAGAAAGCCACCTAGTTGTGACTTATCAATCAAACAGAATGGAGGACATGTTGAGGAAGCCCATTTAGCTCAATGTTCCATTGTACATCTTTACTCTATCTTTAACAATCCTATTAGATTACGCACTAACAAGGAGACGGGAAGAAGGAGAGACAATAACACAGATTATTGACATGCAGCTTAAACCAGATCAGCAGTAATATGCTTTCACTTTATAGTATTAGCGCTGAGCCCCAAACTAGATCCCAATGTGACATTCTCAGTGGTATTTGCTGGTCCGATTGGATTAACACCTCAACACATATGCTGCCAATTAACAGGGACATAAATTGGGGGCAATTACACCCACTTAAAAATAGAAACATTAATGGTGTGAAACAAAACTGTGATTCCTTTAATTAGCCTCCTAAGTTCTTGCTTCATTTATTGATACAAGTTTAGCCACATTGTGTTGAGTATGGTACGCGACTGCCAAGCCTGTAAAACCCACTTTGTTTGACTCAGCCATGTAATCATTACTGGAGAGAATGGAACATTTGTGCAATAACATAATAATCTACAACATTTTCATATAAATAAATGTCTGTTTTGCTACTATCACCGATTGCTACTATCACCGATTCAACCTATACCCGGTTCATGCAACCTTCAACCTCTGGTGCACTGCTGGAAGTGATGCGTTTTGTGGTTCCGATTTGTTTGGAATAAATAGAAGAAGAACTGGGTAGTTAGCATGAGCAACAATAGCCACCGTGGTTGACAGACATAAAGAAAAGAGCGCCACCTACAGATACTCAAACATCAACAACTGACAACGTATACACCAAAAATAATCAAATAATACACCAAAAATCACAGTACTGGCCACACTGTTTGATTGACATGTGATCTCTGGGAAATGCACAGCAAAAAGCAGTGGCCAGTTAGCAACAAAGATGGAGGCTAAAAAAAACACTAACCCTAACAGCTTGCACCATCTCTTTCTGTTTCCCCTCACGCTCTTCTATGCATGTTAACACTGCACCAATTCACACAGAGCACAACCCCCCCCATCAACACATACACACACACATACACACACACACAAATCAGCCATGAACAGACCCTTCTCTATCCACTGAAACACAAATGCTAGCCAAGAGACAATCTACGTATTTATAGCCCCAATAACTCAATCTGCTTCACCAGAAGTCACAATCCTGCTGGAGAGGCCTTTTGATGGGGCCACAGAATCGGAGTCCATTGTTGACGTCTTCTTGATCTGGGGCTGTGCAGTACCAACTATACCATCATGCTTTAGCCATGTTTTGCTATGGCACTTGGCCATAAAAGCCCATCACAGTGAGTTGCCGCGATTGCATCACAAAGGTTATCATCTCCTGGGATTAATGTGTGTTTGTGTGTGTGTATCATGGAGTAGTTTTGGGATTGAGGGGATTGGAGGATGCGTCCACAATGTCCAAGGAACTTCACAATAGCGGTGCTCTGTGAAAACACCATAGCTCAGCCAAGACAAAGAGTGACCCCAGCTTTCTGAAGTGCACCCAGGGGTGGGAGGATGGAGATGGAAATGGACAGTGGGGATTGTGGGGGGGGGTTTGCTGACTGCATCGCTTCACGGCACTTTCAACACGTCTGGTTAATCCAGTGAGGATGATAGATGAGGGTGAGAACACAGATCTATGGCCAGAGGATTTCACAGTCACCTATGTGCTTGTGCTCAATGTAAAACTTGATGGCTTGCTGTTTTACACACACACATGAAATATATAACTAGAGGGAGCACACAATATGATTACACAATGAACTGTTTGAAAATCTCTGTCAACAAAACAGAAAAGCTAAACTTGTAGATCAGGTCTCTGTTCAGTCCTTAACACAGATATGGTTATACTGGACAGCTCCCAGTTCCCGATGACGTCTCAAACAGGGAGCTCAAGGCCAAAGTATGAAAAGCTGCACTGTTAGCTCTATCTCTGCTGATACTGCTGCATTTACTGGGCTACTGGTGTATGTGTGTGGACGGAGGACGAGTGGTTGCAGCTAGACTGTATCTAATCGCAGAAGGGAGAGTGTGTGTGTGTGTGTGATGCTTCTTTTTTGACTTTATAATGATAAGGACATACTAATTACAGTACTGCTACAAGGCTGTTTGTGCTGTTGTGAACTGTTGAAATTTCCAGTGTAATGAGTAAACCTGCTGAGGAGCTACAATAGAGCAATGAATCTACAGTTTATCTAAATGAAAAACAAGTTCATATAAACTTCCTGATGCATGTTGTTGCTGTAATTCTTCAACTGCAGTGAGAGTCGATACCTCGGTTGATGTTCATTGTCATTCTGGTTGAGAAAATCTCCAGTGCAACCAGCTCTGTAGTTTTGGCACCAGCGAAGAAGTGCCATTTGAAGGAGGATTTAGAGGTTATATAAGTGAGCTGGCTGGTTATCAGTAATTTCCTCACATACAAGAGGACAAAGTCTTGGAACATTTGCTGCCATGGAGCTAACAAAGCCATGGACACTTTTCTGAAAGCTTTTGTGAACTGCACTTAGCAGCATGCGCTATTGATTCACGAAAATAAAGCCCTCAGTCCATAATATTACAATTCACAGTAGGAGACGTCCTGTCAGTTTCTGATGTATGCTTGCTAGTAAAAGACAAAATGTCACAGAAATAATTCTTCAAATAAAAAAACATTACTGAAGATTTTCAAGGTACTAACAAAAGACATTTACCTCAAGAGTAATGTCATTACAGTACTGAAATTATTACTAATTACTAAAAGCATTTTTTCTTGACATTCACACAGTTCCACATATTCGCACTAGGAGCTGCCCAGTACAACCACCGTCTTCTACTGGTGGCCACTGAGCAGCTCCACAGCAGCACTCAGAGGTTCAGCACCTTGCTCAAAGGCACCTCAACAGTAGTTGCTGAAGGAGGGGTTTTATTCATTTACAAAGCTTCAATTATTGTTATAGTTTTGATACTTGGTTCATATTTTTGAGGGGAATTTTTTCCATTTTTATTGTTTCAGTGGTTGGTACTGCCGGTTTTGCCATTCCAGGCTCACTTTTGATTTAGCATGATGTCCAGATGATGAAAGAACCCCTCCTATGTGGCACTTGAGGCAGGTTATGATGCAGCCCTGTAGAAACTCATAATACAACTCAGAATGTTGTCAAAATAAAGTCCAAAATGTAATAATACATGATATTGTCAACATTTGTTTCCTGATAATGAAATACATTATTACATTTTATTACATTTTGACAAGTTAATACATTACCAATATTACCTGCCAGGTTACTTTAGTTTTGGCTGACTGATGAGGGCTTTTTATGCAGCATGGATGGTTTGTATTTGAGTTTAATTGTTCTCCTCTCCCACCATCTGCATGCAGTGTTGACCTCATTTCATGCATATTGATGCCATAGCCGTGACTTCAACCCTCAGTAATGACATCCTGTCTTTGTAGATCCCACCTGACTAAGCTTAGTGGGAACAGAGACAAGAGGGTATGGCACAACTGGATACCTCCATATGGTTTTGCTCTGCTGCTTTTACACCCCCCCCCCCCGACACACACACACACCCACACACACCCACACACACCCACACACACGCAAAGACAACCAAACACATACACACACATGCCCACACTACCACACAAAGACCACTGCATAAGTTTAACACCTCTGTATCCTATAACTGAAGCCAATATCCTCTCTAGTGGGGCTATACGTCTGGACATAGCTCTCTCCTATCAAGCACATCTGGTTCCATTGTGGAGGTCCATTAGAGAATTGGCTGTGCTGAAATAATGTCTAACAACCAGGCTAGAAAAAGGGAGATATCTGATATCCATTCAGTTACATTATAAGTAAAAGTGAATAGTCTGATGAGTCAGATTTGTTTCCACATGTAGGTTACTGTGACAAAGTAAACTGTCTTGTCTTTAGCTCTAGTCTCTAGTCTAACTTGAGATGAGTCACCTCAGTTAACCTGAACAAACTGTTAGCTAGCAAACTAGCCAGCAGGCTAATTTAGCAAAGTAACTGATATTAATGTTAACTTGCAACTGCTAGCCACCCCTAACATTTTGTTTAGTGTGCTAATCAGCTATTGATTAGAGATGATCAGCTAGCTGGCTAACAAGCTGCCATTATCTAAACACAAAATCAGTCAGATGTAGCAGTGATGAAACAATCCCCAGTCAAAAACAACACAGAAATGAAACATGTCTCTTCAATTCTGTTGAGACAAAATAATTTGTGCATTTAGAAACACAATCATTGTTGCCAAGAGCTGTGGACCACCAACATCACCGCCAGAGAGTGAGTTACATCAACTGAAAGTCCCCTATGGCCTCTGGTAAGTTGTTTCTACACATTGTTTTTCCACCCAGGAAATTTCACAAATTTGAAATGTGCAAATGTCTCGTGTATTGCTTTATTCTGGCTTGCAGGTAGCCTCAAATAATTCTCACCAAGCTGAAAGAAAAGAAATGAATTTAATGTTCTTTTGAAAAAGAACTTCCTCAAAGTAAGACAGAGTGAAAAAACTCTCCAGCTGGGAAGGTGTGTTTTATTGTTGCACTTTAATACATGGCCCTCAAAAATAACTACTTCTTTGGTGAGATCATTTAATTTCAATTTGTGTGTGTGGGGGGGATATTGAAACACAGCACCAATTAAGATGAAGAGGCATGCCTATTGGGTTACACTTAATCAAACATTGTTTGAAAGTGCAGTAAAACTTATCCCTTGGCAGTCTGGGGACCGCCTAATACCGGCGTGGCATACTCCAAAACATATTTATTCATTAAGCTAAAAAATAAATCTGCTGAGGTCAGCACTAATATAGTTTGTTTTTTCTTTGGGTTCTTTTTTGTTCTGTTAGACTTCAAGATTAATCGAATAATGAGAGTGAACAACAACTATAAAATGAGTGTCCAAGTTTTACATCCAATGGAAAATATCTATTCATTCCAACCACTCTCTGTTCCAGCTCCACTGCATAAGTCAGTCTCTTACCTGCACCGCAACTATACACACATGTGCGCGCGCGCACACACACACACACACTCTCCTTGCTCCATTCAGGCCAGGGAATGGGCATTAGTCAAGAATGTTTTGATTCAACTTGAACAATACTTTTAACTTCACAGTACAAATAAAAAGATAAATAGATAAACAGTTAATCAATCAATGAATGGCCCTTAAAAAAAAGAAAAAGAAAAAGAAATGAACAAATGACAAACAGACGGCCACAGTCAAACCACATACTTACATACATAGTGTCAGTGTCTAGCAGCATTAACTACAGTGTAATAACATTGTATTAACATGTTTATTAGAATTTTTCTCATTAGGGAAGCGGATGTGTTCAACCAGACTCTGATTATAATATGTCCTTACCAGTAGCCATAGATACTTATGAGAAGGAACAACATATACCAATATATACTGTATATATATTGCACTGGACTAGCAATGGTTCCTCTTACTGTAGCTCAGTTGCTATATATTTGGGTTAGCAGCCAATCCCAGCTGCTTCTTTTGATTTATTTCAGGGCTTAAAAGTGTCAGAGTAATGCAAGCAGCTATGTATACAGCTTGAGCCCAGAGAATGTGAAATAATATGTATAAACCCGTCAATTACATGGATATATGTCCATAATATCTCATTTTGATGCCAAGCTACATCCAGCTACATAAATATAGATGCATATATACATACGTATATACAGTGAGGTATGAACTATGACCATCATAATGCAAACAACCAATATGAACACAAATCAAATATATTTTCAGAAAAGCATTAATTCCTAATCTACTTCCCTTTAAAGATCCTATTCTTAAATAACTTAAATCAGTGCAATACTACTGACTATACTATATACTATGAAATCATGTCCCAAAGATGTCTGTCAGCCTAAAAAGGTGGAAAACTCTGCAGATGAAAAAAGTGGGTACATTCCTGACTACATCCCATCTATATATCTGTGTATTATGAAAGGAAAACTCCCCGCATATGTCATATGTGTGGTTTGTTATGCGCTCTGATTCCCCCTCCCCATAATCTCCCCTGTGTCAGAGGGTAATTAGGAAGAATGTCCTAATTACAGCCATTTTAAAGGAGCAGGGTGACGTCTTTTGATGTAATATTACCGTCCACCCCAATTAGCCCTGCACTTGTCAACCTCATTCAGCAGTGATGGCTACTAGCCCGAATGTTAGACTGAGCCATTCATTGTTGACTTTTTCAAATTCGACAAAGCCCTGCCCCTTCTGAATAACTACCCCCTTGTACTTCTCTCTCTATATCGTTCTCTCTCTACTATAGATTTATTTAGCTGTAAATAATGCTTTCTAAAAAGGCTGACATCATGCTTTTTCTTGACCGGCATTTGCATTGGGCCCCCTTTATACTCCACATTACAACCCCACAGAAAGCATCATGCCACATACAGTACTGTGCAAAAGTCTTTAATATGAATTTGGTCTTAAATGTTTATTTTTTTGTTTTCTGCACTAGTGTTTTACATTACTGCTCTTTATATTACATTTTGGTATTTCTAAACTTTTAATTTCATTATTTTCGAAAGCATCTTCACTTTTTTTTTTTGCACTTTTTTTTTTTTACATGTGCCTAAGACTTTTGCAAAGTAATGTAGTTTCTGTTGATTGTAATCAATAATCAGTAATTTAATCAGTAAGTAATCAGTAATTTAATCCATTCTCACAACATAGAATCTTTGTCAACCTCCAATTTATCACTAAACTCAACTACACATCAAGTGAAGTTACTTTAGTTCATATGAACATTTGAATTTCAAACACAAAAGAGAACAGAGAAGGAAGAAGAGAGAGGAGGCATTATAAATTGTAGAGGATTGTAGATGTAATGTATACGTACCGAATTCTACCGTCACATTATATTGTATATACACTGATACTACCTCGCCGCTTCCATTGACTGAGACACTTTTTTTTATCTTAGACACTTTTTTATCTTGACACTTTGTACAAACTTTATTCTATTTATATTTGAGAGAGAGATGAGTCAAAATCTAAGCATTTCATTGCCAGCAACCAATACTGTGTGTACTGTTACTGTGCGTGATAAATAAACTTTGAACTTTCAACTAAGGAAACCTCAAGGGGAATATCTACAAGAAGAAACTGAAATCAAAAGGAAAAGAACTCAAGGAAACACACAAAGACAAAGCTGGTTTGGACAACAGAAACTAAATGACAAGAAAATTCACAATAGCTTCTAACAATTTCACTGTAGCTGCTAACTTGTGGCCGGAAAGCCCTCAACCACTGAAATGACTATAAGAGCTGAATGATTCTCTTTTTTATTTCACCGACTTCCCACCCAACTTTACTAACCTTTTACAGGATATTCTGGCCTTGCAGATATTGACAAATATATATTTTTCACACACAATATTTCAGGAACTTCATCATCATTTCTACTTATGGCAACACAAAAAATATCCTCAGAGGGTGCAGCAACGGTGATCAAATTTAGCCAAGAAGAATCATTAGAAAAGTGCATCACAATGAGATGGAAATTAAAGTGAAAGGCTATTGAAGGGACGGGACAACAACTAAAGGTATGAAGCCTCAGCCGACTGGTAAATCAGCAAAGTGTAGTGAGATACAAAGTGCAGTTGCCCCTGCGGTCGATCTACACGGTCACGGCTTTTCTCTGTTCTGGCCCCACAGTGGTGGAATGAGCTCCCCACTGATGTCAGGACAGCTGAGTCGCTGCCCATCTTTCGCCGCAGGCTGAAAACCCACCTGTTCAGGAAACACTACCCTGACCCTTCCTCTTAGCCTTGTCTATTTGTCGTCAATTATTTGTATGAGCTCTTGTTTATTGGCTCTTGTTTATTTGATACACTTATTTGTCTTAGCTCTTGCTCATTTGATTTTCTTATTTGTCTCATTTGTTTAAGAAAAAGTAGGTAGCTAACTTATTGCACTTTTACCTTAGCACTAGTTCTGCTCTTAGTTGCTTGTTTAGGAAGGAAATGCACTTACGATTTCTGGTGACTAGTAGTTTTCTTGCCTACCTATGTTGAATGTAAGTCGCTTTGGATAAAAGCGTCTGCTAAATGCCTGTAATGTAATGTAATGTAATGTAGTACTCACAGCAGGCAGGTTGTATACAGTGGTGCTGGCAACAGGCAAGTTGTATAAAGAAACATTGACAGCAGGCAGGTTTTCTAATGAATCAAGGCTGACATCTAGTGGTCCAGGAGTTACAGTTGTTTGATTTTCTGGGAGCTGTTTTAACTCTGTGTGCCACGCTGACTCAGTGGTTAGTTCTGTCTCCTTGCAGGCATGAGGTTGCAGGTTTGATTCCTGATCCTTTCTCTGTGGAGTTGGAACGGTACCTTTATGTTCTCCTGGGTTTCCTCCCACAGCCAGGTGGATTGGAGAATCTGAAGTTGTCCATAGGTATAAATGTGAGTGTCTATTTATCTGTGTTACGCCAGATTCAGACCAGAAGTGGAACACTTATTCATCAGGAGTGTATTTCTATGCGATCCCGCAGCCTTCCCGAGTATAATGGTCTACACAGAGGTGAAAAAGCCCATGAAAATAGGCTGTACTTACAATATTGGCCAATAGCCGAGGCAACAAAAAGAGAACATCCCAAGCCTGAACTTTTTTAATGTTGTCTTTGTAGATTCAACACTGAGGGTCAAATAGCTCTCTGTATTTTGTGATTAGCTTTATGTCGTCTCCCTTCTTCACTTTCCAAACAGACTCTCCCGCATCACTGCAGTCACATGGATTTGTTTAGGGTTATTTTTCAGCCGGTGTTGGAACTTGTGATTGGACAAGCCCATGGGACCTATACATTCTCAGGTTCTCAAGTTTCTTTCTCCTTCTTCTTCTTTCTTTCTTTCAAGTTTATTTCTATAGCCCTTAATCACAGTGATAGTATCAAAGGCACACATTATGAAAACAATAAATGTAGACTCTTACTAAGAACAAGGAACAACTCCTACGAAAACCTTATTAGGAAAAGAAATGGAAGAAACCTTGGGAGGGGCTGCTCCACCAGGATGGTAAAGTGCCGAGAGTGGGCAAACAAAGAACAAATTTAAAAAAGTACACAGAATAAACAAAATAGTTTGCCGCTCAAATCGCAACAGGGAGACATTTCCAGAAAAAAGCGAGCATGGTGAGAAAAGGCTAGCTGGGATCGATTGGTAAAATTTCATATCTGACATGGACTGGGAGGACAGGATAGGCATTATGTGGTCTAATTTTCTTGTTTTGATTAGGATTCTGGCAGTAGCATTTTGTACAAGCTGAAGATTTGTAATGCACACATTAGGCAAACCAGAGAACAGGACGATGTAGCAATCAAGTTTCAATGATACAAAGCTATGTACTAAGATTTCTGCATCTGCCGTTTTTAATATAGGTCGAATTTTATCAATATTGCGAAGATGGTAAAACCTAAACTGTGGGAGATCACGCAGTTATCAACATTTAGAGTAGTATTCTTACACAGATACCTGTGTCTAGCTTGTCCAATAACCAGTATCTCTGTTTTGTAGGCATTGAGGAGCAGGAGCACCTCTACGTTAAGGGAGCGCTCATTCGGTTTAACAGGCATATAGAGTTTAGTATCGTCAGCATAGCAATGAAAATGAATGCCAAATTCGCAGATAATTTCACAGAGTGGTTGCATGTAGATAGCAGTAGGCCCAGAAAAGAGCCTTGTGGCACACCAAAGTCCACAAAGTCTACGATATTCTGAGGTCATATTGTTTGTACCAATGTAGTTTTCAAAATGATTTAGGAGTATGTTAGGGAGTAGAGTTCAGCTGTAGGTCACAGTAGTATGTACAGTACATTTACTTCTACTTTCCCCCCGTTTGTCCTGACAACACACAAATGCCCAAAGCATAAACCTTATACATTGGAACTTGGAACTTACAACATCTTGGTGAAACTTAATCAACATTGCCTTTACTACCTGATCTAAGACAAATTACATTACATTACAGGCATTTAGCAGACGCTTTTATCCAAAGCAACTTACAATAGGTGCATTCAACATAGGTAGGCAAGAGAACTACTAGTCACCAGAAATCGTAAGTGCATTTCCTTCCTATACAAGCATCTAAGAGCGTAACCAGTGCTAAGGTAAAAGTGCAATAAGTTAGCTACCTAGGATAGGATAGGATGGATAGGGAAATAATGGCAAGCCTCCTTCAGTAGTATGGGGCATATGTGCACAAACATAACAATTAGACTTATTATGATTCTTAGCATGCAGCCATAGTAGTTGATAGAATGTATTAGTACCAGCATAATTCAGGATGAATGTGGAGTTGGGTTGGGTTAAGGTAGTGAGTAGAACTTGAACTTTGAACCACTGCACTTTGTGGATGATACAGGGTGTGGAAAAAGTACATCCCAAATCCTTGAAGAAGTTCTGCATTACTGATGCTGTGAAGTGTGTTTCTCTCACTATGTACTCTGTGGGGTATTCCCCATTTAGGAACTAAGTGTATCAGCAGTATTTTTTCTACTGAAATAGGTGATAGACTGAGACAGGATGCTTTCCTGCATGGAAAAGCTTCAGTCCAGAAGGCATGGAATCAGAACTGGGATCCAACCTGGACAGGGACATAGGAACCAGCAAAGAAGTGGACATAGCAGAGGATTTAGCTGTGGAGTCATTACCTCTCGAGACCTCATCCTCACCATTGGTGTGTACCTCACACTTAACCACAGCAAAACTACTGGGAAGGAGAGAAGCCTTCAACAAATTAGAAACCCACAGAACATTTTTAATTTTAGTGCCGGAGGATGTAAGGAACCCTCTTTGAGACCATAGTTTACAAAAATCACATACAGCAACAAAGGCATAGAAAACACCCTAACAACCATCTTGTACACCATAGCAACCACCTAGAAACACTCCAGCAAACACCGTGTACACCCTAGCAACCACTTAGAAACACCCTAGTGTAACAGAGAGAAAAATGACTTACCTTATTTTTCTATTATATTTCTTTTTATTTACATATTTTATTTCCAAGTCCGTTTTTCTTTCACTTATGTATTTTATTTTACCAAAATCCCTCACTTTGTTTTTATTATAAACAAGTGTTTATGATTTTGTTTTCTGGCGCCATCCGGTGACGTAGGGTATTTCCGCTCTCTCGTGACTCCTGTCAGTTTACATTGGTCTGACGAGAGGTGAGTTACGTTCGTGTGGGCAGTGTCACTGAGATTATATGGTTCATGAAATAAAATGTGTTTGAGTGTATAATGTTTTTATTGGAAAGATGTAGTGGGTTGATGCTACAATTATTTAGTGTATGTTTCACAGGTTTTTATAGATTTTTCGGGGAGTTTGACCGAGTTGAGGGGTGTGCATTTTCTTGCATTTTCTTGCTAGTGAAACATGTCATTTTTGCCTGTCGTAGGTTGAATAGAGTGTGTGCCAGACATGAGGAGGACCTTTTTGTTTTTATGTTAAACAAATTTACAGGTATGTGAATGGTTACACAGGCACAGTCATACAGTATAATTGTTATGGTATTTCTTTTGTATTTCTTATTTTTGTTTGTATCCTTGTTTTTGGGGTATATACTGTATGTAATTTTGATACGACCTTTTGTGTATTTTCAATACATTTTATTTGTTCAGGCCAGTTTACATTGATCTGACGAGAGGTTGAATAGAGTGTGTGCCAGACGTGACGAGGACCTTTTTGTTTTTATGTTAAACAAATTTACAGAAATAAAAGATCGCCAGAAGTCGTGGTGTATTGTGATCATTCGTGCGCCAGAACACAACGCAGTGTGGCTGGTTAGGACCGACTACAGTGGTGCCGTGACCCGGATTTCATCGGACCACCGCCAGAGTGTTTGCCGATGGTTGCTGCATGAATATGAATGCATGTTAGGGATGCTGAAGTTCTAAGCAGAAATATTATTGTGAATATTCAACGTTTTTGAGACTATTGAGAATATTTTTTTTTTACAAAGATATTGTCCCAGTGCAATTCACTTACCTGTTGTTGGTTTTAATCTGATGTTAACACCCATTTTAAAATGGATGATGAAAAGAAGGGAGGGGTGTCATTTGACCTTGAAGAGGGTGTTGTAGGTTTTGGAAGGGGAAGGCTATGGAGAGATATGGTCTCTACTCCGGTTGGGGGGCCTAGAGCAGTAGGATCACCTGCGTTTACTTCCACCCGCATACGTACTGCTGTGTCTCCCCCTAGTCAACACACACCCCCTCCAGACAGGAGTGGTACAGACATAGGGAGTCTTATTACACAGTTAGCTTAACAAATTGGGGCTCAAATTGTTAGCCAGCTACAGCAAGGTGCTCCTAGTCACGTTAACAGCACTTCTCAGCCACAGAGTGTGAACGTAGGTCAGAGTCCCTCCGAATTAAACCTCACAGGGGTTAGGCTGATCATGCAGGCAGATGCTAAAGAACCACCGCACTTCAGGGGTGACGGGACCGACAAATACACAGTACACAAATGGGAGGAGAGCATGGATATGTACCTGAAAAAGAGAGGCATTCCACCTCACAAACACTCCCACAAAATAATGTCAAGACTGATGGGAAAGGCTAGAGACATTGTCAAAATCACCTTGCGTAGCACTCCAGCTTTGAAACCCGCTGAAACCCCCAAGCTTATCATAGACATACTCAAACAGCATTTTGGCAAGGTGACATATTCTTCAATGCCTCTTGCTGATTTCTATAACATTCTTCCTCGGTCCAGGGAAAGCCCAATGGACTATTGGATTCGGTTGAATAAAGCAGTGGACGTGACGGATGAGTGTCTGAGGAGACAAGGAAGGAATATTGAAGATCCAGCTCGCAAAGTTACTATGATGTTCGTAAAACATTGCCCTGATCCAGCGCTTTCAAGTGTTTTAAAATTCAAGACAGCAGAAAGATGGACGGCAGCTGAGATCCAGGAACATCTGGATGAGCATCAAAGGGAAACCAGGGCAAAAACTGCTCAGTCACCACCGTTAAAGCAAGTGGGTGTACACATCCAGACACCTGTGATTGAAGACGCTGTTGCTGGTGGTGTCGCGGAGCCTACTATCAACAAGAGCGGATAGGGGGCAAACGCCTCCCCTCAGACAGAGAGCGTCTGCATACAGTCTCTCATCGGCCTACTGGATCGTGTCCTGGGGCAAGGGGTACAGTCAGCGACAGCCGCACCACCTTTCCGGGGCCAATCTATTGCCCCCCGGAGGAGATGCAAGGTATGTCAATCAGTTGATCATTCCACCGGTACACATTGCAGACAGGAGAATCTTTGCATGAACTGCTTTCAGCCTGGTCACTGGAGAAAGGAATGTCAACAACGCAGGCCAAGAAATACAGCCCCGCAAAGACCCACCCAGACATGAACAAAGTGGGGCAGATTTAAACTAGGCAGCCCACACTGGGAGAGGGGATGTGTGGGTGTCCAAGGGCCAACCCTCAAAGCAGATGAAAACTTGGAAGAGGTGTATGCGAATGTTTGCAAGGTAATGCCAGAGGATTGCACAGTTATTGTCCAGAACATACACAGAGTCGAGCCATATAGCAAACTATTTTATACGCCAGTAATGGTGAATGGCTCCTTCCAACTTAGAGGAATGCTTGATACAGGGTCTATGGCCTGTACAATTAGTGTAGAAGCAGAAAAGGCTCTTTTGGCTCAGAACATTCTAACACAAACAGAACAGATGACGGAACCGTCAAGCTCACACAAGCAGTAATGCTTATAGCGAGGAGTGAACACCTGGTTTGGGGTAAGCTACCATACTGCACCCCACTGTCACCAGGCAGCACCGTGATCGAACCAACCACATCCAAGACAATGCCACGAAACATCATGGTAGGCCGCGTCATCACACTTATGTGGGGGGACAGATGGGTCCCCATGAAGGTGACCAATCTATCAGACAAGCCCATCACTCTGAAAAGAAACTGTAAGCTGGCAGACGTGTCTCCTTACCTGGCTATGGAGGACTTTGAGGTGTTCCAGGGCTGCAGTCAGCATATGAAGGCTACTTCAGAGGAGAAACAGTCGACAAGCAAGCCAGATGACCTGAAACAGAGGATGAAAGACGTTGGACTCGGAGACGTCAACATCGACCCCTGCCACCTTGACCACTCTGGAAAAGAGAAACTGGTACAGCTGCTTGAGAAATCCCACAATGTCTTCTCCAAGCATGCTTTGGACTGTGGTGAAGCAAAAGGCTTCATTCATCGCATTTGGCTTACTGATGAACGCCCCTTCCGTCTGCCATATCGGAGAGTTCCACCTGCTCATTATCAGAAACTGCGCCAGGTCCTCACAGAAATGGAGGAGCAGGGGATAATACGAAAGTCTGTTAGTGAGTACACTTCTCCCCTGGTCTTGGTGTGGAAGAAAGACGGCAGCTTGAGAATCTGCACAGACTTCAGGTGGCTGAATGCGAGGACCCTCAGGGACGCCCACCCACTCCCACATCAAGCGGACTGTTTGGCTGCCTTAGGGGGAAACGTCTTCTTCAGCACCATGGACTTGACGTCCGGGTTTTACAACCTACCCATGGCTGAAGAGCACAAAAAGTACACAGCATTCACAACACCCTTAGGGCTGCACGAGTACAACAGGATGCCACAGGGGTTGTGCAATAGTCCGGCATCCTTTATGCGTATGATGTTAAGTATATTCGGGGATCTTAACTTCAGCAGCCTTTTGTGTTATCTCGACGACCTGCTTGTATTTGCACCCACAGAAGACAAGGCGCTAGAGAGGTTGGAGGTGGTGTTTCAACGTCTGCAGCTCCATAACCTCAAGCTAAGTCCTAAGAAGTGCCATTTCTTGCGATCCTCAGTCAAGTTCCTAGGCCATATAATAAACGGCGAAGGAGTGGCTGTGGATCCAGCTAAGACTGAAGTAATATCAAATATGTCCAAGTCTGACCTCATGGAGGACGACGGGTGTACTCCTTCAGTATGACGGATCAAGTCATTCCTTGGTATGGTATTTTATTACCAGCACTTCATTCCCAACTGTTCAGCGATGGCAAAACCCCTCTTTGCTCTCACAGCTGGTCAGAAACGCAGAGGAAAAGCTGGAAAGTCAAACCCCAAAGCTGGCACTTTCCGTAAGCTCAAGCCTACTGACTGGACTGAGGAATGTGAAATCGCTCTTCACTGTCTCAAGGATCAACTGCTGAGCTGTGCTGTCCTCGCCCACCCAGACTTTTCCAAACCACTGATCTTGTCCATCGATGCCTCCCTTGACGGCCTCAGAGCTCTGCTGTCTCAGATGAAGGAAGGTGAAACCAAGGCCCGTCCCATCGCCTTCGCGAGCAAAACTCTATCTGGCTCGCAGAAGAGGTACCCAGCCCACCGACTGGAATTTCTGGCACTAAAGTGGAGCGTGTGCGAAAAATTCAGTCACTGGTTAAAGGGCCATCCCTTTACGGTTTGTACGGACAATAACCCATTAACGTATATTATGACAAAACCAAAACGGGATGCCTGCGAGCAGCGCTGGGTGGCCAAGCTGGCTCCCTACACGTTTGATCTGAGACACGTCCCTGTGACGAAAAACATTGTGGCGGATGCCTTGAGTCGAGACCCCTTTTCCAGAACAGTGAGCCAGAGGCTAATCAGCGAACCGTATGAAAGTCTTCTGGCACAAGCCGAGGGAACAAAGGAGGATGGGATCCAGGACACTTTCCGGAGCAAGGTTAAATTCCTCACAGCAGATGGAGCAAGTTGTGCTACAGGAGATGCTTCACAAGTTAAGTCCATCTGTGAAGCTCATGTTGAATGGGAGAGAGCTGCGGAATTCAGAGCGGTCCAATTTATCAACTCCCTTCCTAGACGTACTCCCAGCTTTCTCATTCAATGAGCTTCGAGACAGCCAGGAACTGGATCCAGTCATCGGAGAAGTTCTCCCGTTCGTGGACCAGAAAAGGCTTCCATCTAGAAGAGAGAGAGCAAGGTTGAGTCATCAAGCCCAGACACTTCTCAAACAATGGCACAGACTTAAAGTCCAGGACAGGGCTCTCTATAGAGTAACAAAAGACCAACAGACTAAGCAGAAGAAATTTAAATTTGTCCTCCCAGTGAACATGCGGGAAAAGGCACTTATTGGAATGCATGATCAAGCTGGACATCAAGGCCAAGCTAGAACTTTGCACCTGGCCAAACAACGCTTCTTCTGGCCACAAATGGAAAAAGACGTCAAGGAGTATGTCAAGTGCTGTCAGCGATGTATCCTTACCATCCCATGGGAAATGGGACAACCGAAAGGTTCAATAGGACTCTCGGGAGTATGATTCGGGCCCTGCCATTGAAGGCTAAACAACATTGGGCACAACAAATACAAACCCTGACATTTGCCTATAATGCCACTGTACACGAAACAACAGGATATGCCCCATTCCATCTAATGTACGGTCGAGTCCCTAGACTCCCAGTGGACGTGGTCTTCAAACAAGTGATGAAAGATCCAGTTGTCGTCGACTACAAGACCTACGCAAAGAGGCTGGTGACAAACCTTCATGAGGCTGCCGGCATTGCTCAGCAGCATGCAAGTAAACAACAAAAACACCAAGCGACTGGCTATAACAAGAGAGTCCGTGGAACTCACCTGGAAGTGGGTGATCGAGTCCTGCTTGCAAATAAAGCAGAAAGAGGGAAAAGAAAGTTGGCAGATAAATGGGAATCCACAATCTATACTGTCATAGACCGTAACCTTCAGACTCATGTGTACAAAGTCACAGATGAAAACCGAAAGACCAAGGTCGTGCATCGTAACTTGATGTTGGATGTCAGCTTTCTACCGGTTCCAGAACAAGTAGTGAGCCTGATCACACAATTCCAGACGAGGTTAGCGAGCTGTCATCTCAAGCCAGTGACTCTTTGAACAGTCTGGAGGTAGAAGCCTCTGAAGGCCGTACCTCTGCATGGATATGTGCATCATATGATGATGGTGATGGGTCCTCTGAGGGTGGGAACAAGTCAAGAAAGGTGGATGAGATTTCAAGTTTCTCACTAGGGGGTTCTGACCTGCCAACACATGTAGGGCCACAGTCCGATTCAGTCAACGATGATAAAAGCATACAGGATGAAGAGGAGGACTTACCTGAGGCAGACTTACCTGAATCTAGTGACTTTTCAGACTCCTGCATGACTGATGTTGACATTGACCCTTCAGCCGATGTTTCGGCTCCAGACAAGACAGGGTCCCATGACATTCTAACTCCCACACCAACGCCTGATAGTCAAATACAAGAGCCAGGAGGCAGAGGGCCGGAGGTTAGAACATGAGCAGGCAGGGCAGTCAAGGCAGTTAACAGGTTGATAGAAAATATGGTACAGAAGCCTTTCACAAAGAGTATGGTCGACACGTTTAACAAAAGGTCTCAATCTTTACTTACCTTATTTGGGAAGGAAAAGGTATAGACACTCATACATAGACACAGTGTCGGTATTTTTTTATTTTTTTATTATAACAGTGACTTTATTTTGGTTTGAGTCAGAATGTCCATGTAGGGACAGAAAAATGTTTACCAAGTTTTATGTGGTGTACAAGGCATCACGTGTACTAGGAGCAGCAGAAGCTTGATCAACTTCTGTCTTCTCTGAACTTGCTTTGCAAGTTGCTTACTATGCAGTAATAGGATTGTATTCTTATGGGTATTTTGGTCCAGGTTCATGTGATACATTTTGATTTGCATAGAAATCTCATACCATTAGAACTAAAGTTTCTATGTTCAGGATTTTGGCAAAATTAGAGAGGGGAGAATGTAACAGAGAGAAAAATGACTTACCTTATTTTTCTATTATATTTGTTTTTATTTACATATTTTATTTCCAAAGTCTGTTTTTCTTTCATTTATGTATTTTATTTTACCAAAATCCCTCACTTTGTTTTTATTATAAACAAGTGTTATTATTTTGTTTTCTGGCGCCATCCGGTGACGTAGGGTATTTCCGCTCTCTTGTGACTCATGTCAGTTTACATTGATCTGACGAGAGGTGAGTTACGTTCGTGTGGGCAGCGTCACTGAAATTATATGGTTCATGAAATAAAATGTGTTTGAGTGTATAATGTTTGAATATTTTATTGGAAAGATGTAGTGGGTTGATGCTACAATTATTTAGTTGTTTCACAGGTTTTTATAGATTTTTCGCGGAGTTTGACCGAGTTGAGGGGTGTGCATTTTCTTGCATTTTCTTGCTAGTGAAACATGTCATTTTTGCCTGTCGTAGGTTGAATAGAGGAGGACCTTTTTGTTTTTATGTTAAACAAATTTACAGAAATAAAAGATCGCCAGAAGTCGTGGTGTATCGTGATCATTCGTGCACCAGAACACAACGCAGTGTGGCTGGTTAGGACCGGCTACACTAGCAAAAACCTAGTACACCGTCTCAACTACATAGAAATACCCTAGCAACCACCTAGAAACATCTTAGCAACCACCTAGTTAACCCTAGCAACCACCGAGTAATACCCTAGCACCCACCTAGTACACCCTTGAAACCACCTAGTACACCCTAGCAACCATCTTGTTACTTCTACTACTCACTACTCTTCTCAGTACTTCTACTACTTGTTTTCCTTTATGTTTATACACATATATATATACAGTACTGTGCAAAAGTCACCATAGGCACCCTAGGTTTTTTTTAAATATAATATAAATATATATATTTCTATTTTTGTTTTCTGCATTAGTGTTTTACATCACTACTCTTTATAGTATTTTTTTATATTTAGAAACTTGAAAGCATCTTTGCTTAACAGACTTTTTTTTACATGTACAATACTTTTGCACAGTAGTGTATATATATATATATTCTATGCATATTTGTACTGATTTTTATGAATTTCTAGATAGCTACATCAATGAAAAACTGCACGCTCTTTTCGTTTGCATGGAACTCCACGTGAGGGCTCTTATTGAGGGCACGTGAGGGCTCAAATATCTAATTATTTGACCAATCCGCTTCCGTCCTCTGGAACCGGAAGTTGTGAAGCATTTCCCTCAGAGCGTCAGACTAGTTCTGCTTTTCATCCTCAAAACACAGCAAACATTGCGCATTTTGGATCAACTGTGTTCGTCAGTAAATTTGCGAGATGAAACATAACTCTAACGTCCCCGCTTTCCTCACAAAGCTCTGGACGCTGGTCGAGGACGCGGATACCAATGAATTTATCTGCTGGAGTCAGGTAACGTTAAAAGCTGTGCCCCGTTAGTCAGAAAAGCTACTAGCAACTAGCTGGGGAGGTTAGCCTTAAGTTAGCAGGAGTAGCACTTCGCCACACCACATAGGGGTAAAAATAACAATTCGCTATCACCCTGCCCACCCTGTCAGCTCTGCATGCTAACCTCACCTGCTAGTTACAAACCAGTAAGCAAGCATTAGCTAGACCTAAGCATTAATAGTTAGCTCGCTAGCTAGCCATTTTCGTTCATTGTTTACCTGCTTGCTTGCTAGCAGGTATGCCTCATTAGAAATTACATTACTCCTTGCGGCCTGAGTGATAATGAATCAGTAATGATACTGATGATAATATATATGACAATAAGTGACGGTGACATAACAAATTAATATGTTGTTATTGATACATCAATGTAAATTTCAAATCCTTTGTTCTTCCTGGTAAACACAAGGGAAGATACATCACCATCTTAGTAAAGGTTGCTGTTTGTGTGCTTTCAGCAGTCACAGCCCTCTAGTCTTTTACATCAAAATAGGAGCAAATGGTTTTAATGAAGATTAATTAATTAATTGACACATTAGTTTCATTGGCTCTTAAAGTATGTGTAATGTCTCTCATGTTGATGATTTCCAGGAGGGCAACAGTTTCCTTGTGCTGGATGAGCAGCGCTTTGCCAAGGAGATCCTCCCCAAGTTCTTCAAGCACAACAACATGGCCAGCTTCATCAGGCAACTCAATATGTGTATGTCCATCTGTTTTTACCTCTCTCACCACCTGCTCTGGTTTTAGTTTAGGCTTTGCAGTTGTATTGGAATGCCCCCAAGCTGACTGGTGGGTGGGGATGTTGTACCATCTGTTGGGTCTGTCTGTGGGTGCACTTCAAGGGCTCAAGGGCTCCCGGTCGGGTGGTGGTGTACTGGCTGGGTGGAGCATCCCCCTTCTCTTAATCACTGGTGACAACTACCAACAACCTGGGGTTTGTAACAAATAGTCAATTGCATGCAACATTGACAGATCCAGGGCTGCAGATTAAACACAAGATGAAACTTTATTGATCCCTGTGGGGAAATTAGGTTGTTGTAGCATCAAAAGTAAAATGATTCAGCAGGGAAAATGAAATAGATTATAAGCACACATATAGAATATAAAGTTAGTAGAAAAATAAAACAATAAAAGCAATAAACTAGACTATGAACAATTGTGAGGTTATATAAACATAATGCTGTTAAGTAGACTTAAGTAGGAAGTAAGGGAAAGAAATTAATTACTAACATTTAGAAATGGATTACTAACATTTATTTTTCTATTCTGTTTTCTAACTATTATAATATGAGCAGTACAAAAATATAACAGCGAAAAGTTACAGTTGCTGCTGCCAAGGCTAAAGAGGATTGCTGTGAAAATTGCAGATAGTGTAAATGTAAAGTAAATAGGTTTATCACTGCCCGTGACTTAAACAGTGGATATATTTCTCTAATACAATCTATTGCACTGATCACTCTCAGGAATCCTAATATAGTTCAGCACACTTGTATGCAACAGTAATTTCCATTCATTATTTATTAACTATAGCCCAACTATTGTAAGCTACCCACTATTTGATTGAAGAGTGGGCTAATCGCCTGGAAACACTACAAACAATTATTACACTGTGGGGTCTAAAAGTCTGAGTCCACTACTATACTAACTGTTTGTTTTCATCATTTATCATTTGATACTTGTTATTCATAATACGTTTAGAATTTAGAACTAGATCTTTGAGACAGGCTCGTATGAAATTGAAATATATCTGAATATCTTGTTCGCACACCATTTGGTAAGGTCTTTGCAAATTGTTGTCCCCATATATTTATTTCCTTCAAATACGAACACATGTATGCTCCTAATACACAGTGTGAATTGTTTTGGTCTTTTTACAACTAATACCAGATAATGACTAAACTAATATGGTCCTCTGCGTTATTGTCATTACAGCCAGAGATTTAAGTTTGAAAAGGGACTGCTGAAACAAAAGAGTTCTTGGTAGTGGACTCAGATTTTTAGTATCCCTCTGTACATTGAATGTAATGTAAATGTATAAGTTGCTCAGGCTCCATCAAGTTGGATGGGTGCCATTGGTGAACAGCAATTTTTAAGTCTTGCCACAGATTCTCAATTGGATTGAGGTCTGGACTTTGAACGGGCCATTCCAGGATATCGATTTTTTGTTTTTAAGCCACTCCAGTGTAACTTTGGCTACATGTTCTGGGTCATTGTCCTGCTGAAAGATGAATCTTCTCCCAAGTCCCAGGTGTCTTGCTGACTGTTTTCCTCCAGGATTTCTCTGTACTTTGCTCCATCAACCATTTCCTCTACCCTTTTCTACCTTACGTTTTCTGGTCCCTGCTGCAGAAAAGAATCCCCATAACATGATGCTGCCACCACTATGCTTCAAGGTAGGGATGGTGTTCTTAGGTCTCGTCAGACCATAGAATCTTCTTCGACGTGGTCTTAGAGTCTCCCACATGCCTTTGGGCAAACTAGTCAAGATTTTATGTGAGGTTTTTTTTCTTTTTCTTTTCAACAAGGGCTCTCCCATAAAGCCCAGATTTGTGGAGTGTCCTAACCCTCCAGAGTTGCCATAGGCCTCTTGGTGGCCTCTGCATATGCCCATCTTGCCAGGTTACTTAGTTTTTGAGGATAGCCTGTTTTAGGCAGATTCACAGCTATATTCTCTAAAAAAAATTGAATGATGGACATTCAATGCCTTGGAAATTTTCTTTATATCCTTCCCTTGATTGTTACTTCTCAACAACCTTGTCCCGGATCTGTTTTGGAATGTTCCTTGGTCTTCATGGTTAGTTTAGAAATGCACTAACCAACTGTGGAATCACCCGAGGACAGGTGCATTTATTCTGAAATCATGTCAGTTGTACACACGTGGACTCCATTCAACTAATTATGTGAGTTCTGAAGAAAATTGGTTATGCAAGATCTTATTTAGGTATTTAGTTCATAGCAAAGCGGGTGAATACTTATGCAATGAAGTATTTTCTGTTTTTTATTTGTAATGAATTTAGAAAAATATGTAGATTTTTTAAATTTTGACATTATAGAGCACTTTGTGTTCATCAGTGACAAAAAAGTAAATTAAATCGATTTTGATTTCGTGTTGTAACACAATAAAATGTAAATATAAGGCCAAGGGGGTTGAATACTTTTTATAGCCACTGTACATGTAAGATTGTGTCCGTGACTTAAGCTGTTGCTTGATTTGATTACCTCTGTGTGTATTTTGGCGTGCAGATGGATTCCGTAAAGTGATGCACATTGACACCGGCATCGTGAAGCAGGAGAAGGACGGGCCGGTGGAGTTCCAGCACCCATACTTCAAACACGGACAGGACGACTTGTTGGAAAACATCAAGAGGAAGGTCGGCATCTGTATTTGCCTCTTAACTATCCTGAGCTTGTATGCCTCCCCAGATTTAGGGGGAAAACTGCACTCAGACAAGTTTTTCAACTGTAAATATTTGAATGGAACACAGCATAAGTCTGAACCTGCATTCATCAAAGTCATAAATTCCCAGCTGGTAGGTTGTAATTACAGTTAAGTCTGTGTGTTCCAGGTTACAGGTTAACTTGCAATACAGTGCAAAACAATAACTTGCAGGTTATTTTGTAATAAATTATTACATATTGCGGTGGTTATTACAAAATGCGGGAGTTGCACTTTTTTTCATGAAAATGTAATAATAAGGTGCATTATGTAATAACCAACCAAAATGGATGTCTTCATTCATGAAAATCGTTATAACATAACAACGTTTATTTTATGCATTCTAGCATGAATCATACTGAAGGTGCATTATGTAATAACCAACCAAAATGGATGTCTTCATTCATGAAAATCGTTATAACATAACAACAATGTTTATTTTATGCAGTCTAACATGAATCATACTACTCAAAATTAATTGTACGCATTGATTGCTGTTGTCCATATCCCATACATAAGACCCAAAGGTTACAGGTCACAATAATGGTTAATTTCAGATCTGTCAAAAAATAAATAGCTAAATTAATTGAATATATATCAAACATTCCTTTTAAATATACTGCATGATGATGCTCATGCATCTAGTCCTAATATGTGGTAATTTAACACATTAACATTGTGAAAATGTGTTCTATTCACTTAATGTTTTCTGTTTTGTGCATACATTGTTATACCCTTCCACTTGGCTGGTTAAATGACCAGACAGCATATGCATCAAGAATGTTGATTGTATTATTAATATTATTATTATTATTAATTTCCCTCTATCACATTGTAAATGTATGTAATACTTTCTAACAGGCCTGGTAGCTATTGCTAATTTTCTCTAAAATGCTCAAAAAAACTGTCAGCAACTTAGTTTGTTCATAAATGAGTCAATAAACATGGAAATTTGTAAAATATGTGAACTATTCCTATGAATACATTCCTATGATGTTAAACAGAGTGAAGGAAAAAAAAACATTCTTGTCAGAAACCTTCTAAGACCAATATTATCTGCTAGGCGAGTGTTGTCATTGCTAACCAGCACATTGTTATTAGCATAAAGGTTTGAACTTTTATCTTTACACTTTTCATATTAGTTGAGAAGCTACTCTACAGTAAACTCTAAATGAGAGAAACTCTAAATCCAATGCTTTGCAGAGAAATAACATTTTATTCACACTCAGTATCATAACCTACCTTTCAACATGTTGCCTTTCAACTAGTGGCTAGTGATAGACACTACAATTTATTCCCCCTCTTCCAAGGCAATTCAATAACTTTATTTATAGCACTTTTTTTTTAGCACGGTGGCAATTCAAGGTGCTTTACAAAGATTAAAAGACAGAGGCAATTGATACATAGACAATTTATAAGAAAAGACAATTGATTTATAAGAACAATGAATAAATAAATAGTGGTGTAGGGCCTAGATAAAAACTAGATTTAAAATAAGTTTAACATTTTTTAAAGAACTCAAATAACTTAACTAAAAGCGTCCATGAACAGTGTGGTTTTGAGTCCTGATTCAAAAGTTTCGAGGGTTAGGCTACTTTTAAGATCGACAGGGAGTCTGGTCCAGAGATGCGCAGCATAGTGAGTGACTAAAGGTTGCTTCACCAACTTTAGCCCTGGCACTGGGCACTACTAGCAGCCCACTCCCACTTGACCTGAGAGACCTGGCAGGAGTGTACTCCTTAAACATGTCTGTAATGTATTTTGATCCCACTCCATGTATTGTTTTATGAACAAGCAGCATTTCCTTATATTCAATTCTGTGGCTGACGGAAAGCCAGTGTAGTGCTGTGATGTGGTCTGACCTTTTGGTCCCTGTAAGAACTCTAGCAGCTGCATTTTGAATAAGCTGAAGCTTTTTGGTGGTCTTTTGGGGAGCCCTGTCAAAAGACCATTGCCGTAGTCAACCCTGCTAGAAATAAAAGCTTTTATGTGGCTATTTAGACTAAGATCAGAGTGAACTATAATGCCAAGGGGGGCACCACAGGTCATAGGGGTCTAATTTAATATTTAGCTTAATTGTTAAAATTGTAACTGTACAGATGAAGACATCCATTTTGGTTGGTTATTACATAATGCACCTTATTATTACATTTTCGTCATAAGAAAGTGCAACTCCCCCATTTTGTAATAACCACCACAATATGTAATAATTTATTATAAAATGCGGGGAAATTTATTACATATTGCGTTCAGGCTGTTTATTACAAAATGCGGCAGATTATTACAAAATGCGAGTGTTATTACATAATGAAGTGAAAATGTATTACATTTTGTCGAGTTATTACATAATGCGGTGTTATTACATAATGTGTTGTTACAAGTCTGTTCCGGAGATAGGCAGCCCGGGCTGCTGGGATAGACAGGTAGCCAGTGTCCTGTGATCTGAGGGCGCGCAGCGGTTTATATGGTTTAAAGGCGGAGGGCACAGTGCCAGTGGAGAGCGACCGATTGATCATGTAGAGAATGGAGGGTCCTAGGACAGGGAAAAGTTCTTAAAGCAGTTTAGCAGGCAGATGGTCAAGCATGCAAGTCGTGGTTTAGATGACAGAATTAACTTGGAGAGAGTGTCTAAGGAAACTGAATCAAACTGTGAGAAAAGACATTCAGCCCGGGAAACACTAAGTGAACTTTTCAGGGGTGAGACGGCACCACCAGTGGAGAGTATACTAGTGATCTCCTCTCTAATCAGCGTGATTTTTAAAAAAGAGTAAAAAAAGACATGAAAACAGAGGTATCAGAGGGGGAGGGATTCCGTGTTAGCTTAGCAACAGTGTCATATAGAAACTTTGGATTGTTTTATTTGCACTGATTAACCTATAGAAGTGTGCAGTTTTGGCTGACGAGAGTGCACGTTTATAATTTAGCAGTCATTCCAGGCAAGCCAGAAGACTTCGAGTTTGGTCAATCGCCATTTACGCTCTAGTTTTCTACAGACTAGTTTAAGTGCACAAGCGTTGTTAGTAAACCACGGTGCAAACATCCTAGTGTGGTGTTTTCTAGTGACTAATGGGGCAATTGAATCAAGCGCGTTGGTAAGGCTAAAGTTTAGTTCGTTGGTGAAATTGTCAAGTGCGCCAACATGACCAGAGAGTGGTGCGAGAAAACTGTTTTTCAGATAGTAACGAGGCCATGGTAGCATTAATACGACGGCTGATATATGTATGTGATATATGATTATGCCTTGCAGGTTTCTAATGCCCGGCCAGAGGAAAGTAAGATCAGACAGGAGGACCTGACAAAGATCCTGGCCAGCGTCCAGAATGTCCACGGCAAACAGGAGAGCATGGATGCCAGGCTGGCAACACTGAAAAGGTCAGTGTGAAACCTTGTACAGTTTATTTTCTAAGGAATGGATGGAGGGAAGTTGGAAGAAATGTTATAAATATATTGTAAATCTGGACCAAAATAACCTACGTACACATCTATACTGAAATGCTCTCCTCATATTTGCAGTATACATGCTCTTAGTTGAATAAATTCCAACAATAAAGCGCAACCCATAGAATAAATAAATAAAGTCTAAATAATCTAAATTTAAGACCTTTTAGATGCATTAAAATTTCATAAATCCAGTAGTAAGGAGTGTAAACCGAGAGGCGTATCTTAACCCAGCACAGCCACAAAATAGCAGTTTTAGTGCAAGGTGATTAATTGGTGCTCCCAAAAACCAAAGTGCAAAAAATGAGTGTCCAAACAGGAAAAACTATTTCCATAAATGTACATAAAAAAACAAACAAGGATCACATCCACAATGTTAACAGGAGCAGCAATGGCAGTACTTTCCTGGGCACAACTAGACACCCCCTCTCCCTGGAGACGCACCAGTTTAATTAGTTAATGCCCCACCCCAGGAACATACCAAGTATGAAAATAACTATGCATGTATGGTTATAATATCTATAACATTTAAAAGACACATTTATTTACCACAAACAATAAATAATGGTGAGTTCCAATAAGAGCATGCATGCACAAGGTGGAAAACGGCACAATATAGCCAGCCCAGATGTGGCGGCTCGCTTTAGGACCCAGCGGAAACCACTCCACCACAACAGAAGAGGTGAATGACGTTGAGAATCTCTTTCTGAAGCCTCTAGAAAGGGGGTGGCCAATCATGTGCCATGGAGGGCTGAGAGTATGCAGGTTTTCATTCCAACCAAAGACTACACCAGGTGATTTCAGTGATTAGTTCCTCCTCTAAATCAAATCAAATCAAGTCACATTTATTATGTATAGCCCTTAATCACCGTTACAGTCTCTAAGGGCTTCACAGTGCCCAACATGTGAAAATAATAAATGATTAGTACACGACATCCCCCAGCCTTAGACCCTCATAGACAAGGAAAAACTCCCACAAAACCTTATAGGGAAAATTGGGAGAAACCTTGGGAGGGGCTACTCAGAGAGGGATCCCCCTACTAGGACGGTTGGGCGTGCAATAGATGCCGAGTTTGGGCAGGCAGCGTATACACAATGCATAAAATTTTATTTTGGTGAGACATCCAGATCTGATGGGGCGGCATCACAGCAACGGCAACTCAGTCAGCGTCATCATAGGACTAGGGGACCACGCAGGCGCCAACACTGCCCAGATAGGAGAACGCAACGTCCGCTCAGTCTGACCAAAATCATTTTCGAATATTCTACCCCCCCCAACCCCCCAACCCCCTACCCCCGAAAAAAGAACACAAAAAAAACGAAATTCAGCGGTATTGCACATAAATAGGCACTTCAGATAATCCTTCAGAACGTTGATCGGCTCAGCTGACCGACAATAAATCAAAATGACACCATTCACCATCGTAGCCTATAATAACAGCATTGCATTGGCCGTTTTAATAAACAAACAGAAACAAAAACAGTAACGTGTGCATCTTTTAGATCAATTAGGCTACCTCTAAATATAAAAATAAATTAAATAAGAGTGGCTTTCTTGCTTCACTTAAAAAAAAAAAAGTCTTTAGACTTTAACATTCTTGTTTAAAAAGATCAGCATGTCGACGTGGTCAGGATGAAGGCGAGAGCACAGTCGGTTAACGATAAGTCCTGCCACCGAAAAAACCCTTTCCGATGGCACAGACGTAGTGGGCACACACAAGTATGCCTTCGCGAGTTGGGCCAACCTCTCATACGTCGTCTCGTTCACCTTCCACCAAGCAAGGGGATCCAAGTGAGGCGGGATACACTTTTCTTTGCAGTAGTGACTGAATTCCATTTCAAGCGTCGTAGAGGTCTCCGAGTGGTACTCTTCGCAGAATAATGTTGCAATTGCAGACTCGTTGTCGGCCGCTTCCTCCGATGTCCTCGGTTCAGGGTCGTCAATGTTCTCTGGTACATCGGTGCTTTCAGGTAAGGCTGAGATGAGCTCTTGAACTCCGGCTTTGAGAGCATCCCTGACCGCATCATCGGCAAACTTCAGGTGTTTGTGCCGTGGGTCAAGAAATTACGCGATGAACGGAACTTTAAGTGTGCTGTCCACTTCATCGGGTGCTAGCCGCCGATTCAGTGACACAGACACGGCTTCCTTGTACTGTGAGACTTTAGCGGACTCTCCTGGAGCAACGCGCAGGTGTTTGGACAGCAGAGTTGCTGTGAGGGGGTATATCATAGAACTCGAAACTCCAGATTCTCCGCACAGAGCGGTCATTGCACATTTCAGAGAGCGCAACACCGGTAGCAGCTCTTCGATGACGCTCTAGCTGTCATCAGTTAGATCAAGGGTTCTGGCGTCTGACAGCTTTGTGACTCCTCGGTCAGAGAGGACCGCAACAACTGCCCATCGCTGCTCCAGCAAGCGCTCAAACATGTCGTGAATTGAATTCCATTTCGTACGACAGTACTGTATTAGACAGTGTTCTGGAAGGTTTTGCTGTTGTTGTTTCTGTTTAAGCGCCTGTGTTGCTGTAGTGCTGTGGTGAAAATGCGAGACCAGTCGGCCAGCACTAACGACAACATGGTTTATGGCCGTAAGCTTAAAGCCATCACTAATTGCAAGTTGGAGTGTATGGGCATAGCAAGGACTTGAATCCCAATCCAAGTATTCAGTGTTGGCGAGGACAATACTACTGGCGTTGTCATGTACACATGCAATTACTTTGTCCTGTATTCCCCAGGACTCAGGACCCCAGTAGCGCGGCGAAGCACATTTGCTAAGTTCTCGGCAGTGTGCCTTTCTGGCATCGCACGCGTTTGTAGCACCACACTTTTCAACTCCCAATTAATAATATAATGGCAGGTGATGGTGACATAAGATTCAGTAGTAAGTGCCGTCCATGCGTCTGTGGTTATAGCCAGCTTTGGGACAGTTGATAAGCTTTTGCGGAGATCTTGGGCAGTCTCGGCATATAGCTTTTCAATTTACATGGTAACAGTTTTACGGGACGGGACCTGTATTCAGGTTCCGCAAATGCCATGAGCGCACAGAATCCCTCTCCTTCCACGAAACTAATTGGCAGCATGTCCTTCGCTACCATCTTTGTGATTAGCGCTGTGGTTTCCCCTGCACGCTTGTCATCACAACGACGCAACCTCACAGTGACGCTAGTAATGGGCTGCTGTTGTGAAGTCTCTTTAGCTATCGCTGTTGAATGCTTCGCCTTCAAATGCGTGTGCATTGTTGTTGTTGATTTGTGGTAGGCCAACTTGGCATTGCACAGTTTACATTTGACCTCGCTTTCATTGGTTTTGTCGAAATAGTTCCACATGGAACTTTTCATGCGTGCCATTCTCTCCATGTTTGTAGGCTATCGTTAAATGTGCTGCGCTGTATTGCCCTCTCACGTGAAAGATGCATGTACCGTTTGCGGCGCTGCGCTGCATCGCCCTCTCTTCACTCAAAGTTTAAATATCCAACAGCCGGCGGTGTGAACAATAAATCAATGGCCATTTACTCTACAGTAGTATTAGCATATATTTGGTTGTAACTAAACCATTCATTAAAAATAAATAAATAATAATAATAATATATTTTTTCCCCGACTCTGACATGAACATCGAATGTGGAGACACGACTATTCGAAAATTCTAACTCATCCCTAACACACACCCATACACGCACTCTCACTCACACAGACAAACATGACCAGTGTCAGTGGACAGGAGCAGGTAGACCAGGAGAATAGGGCATGTAGGCAGGATGCTAGTATCCATCGGCAGGACCCTGAGCTAGGATGAGCTAACTGGTCTAGCCTTACTCTGAGAAGAGACTGAGCCACTCCCTCAAGGCTGGTCAAATGACACAGAGAATAAATGGGTTTTTAGCCTTGACTTAAAGACTTCGATAGAGCCTGCCTCTCTGATTGAGGCAGGCAGACTGTTCCATAGATAGGGAGCCCGGTAAGAAAAGGCTCTATTACCTGCAGTTTTCTTTTTGACTGCTGGGATAGACAGGTAGCCAGCGTCCTGAGATCTGAGGGGGCGTGGTGGTTTATATGGTTTAATCAAATCGGATAAATAGGACGGTGCCATCCCATGTAATGATTTATATGTAAGTAAAAGCACCTTAAAGTCACACCTGGCCTGAACTGGTAGCCAGTGTAATGAGGATAGAATGGGAGTTATATGGTGGAATTTCCTAGTTTTCGTCAGCATTCTGGCAGCAGCATTCTGGACCAGTTGTAGTTTTTTAGTGCGCCCAGCCTCTCTGGTTGAAGGTGTGCTAATCAGTGAAATCACCTGCTGTAGTCTTTGGTTGGAGTGAAAACCTGCATACTCTTGGCCCTCCATGGCACATGATTGGCCACGCACAAATGGATAAATAAGTTTCTACTGTATATAGAACAACTCGTGTTATTAAATTTGGTCCCAATGTGACTGGGTCTGGCTGATATTTCCCATATGATTAAGACCTAGCTACATGGCATTCATGGCCTGACTGGCCGTAGCCAAAACAAAGCATAATGTAAGCTGACTATACCAGGTTCCATGGTACAATTTACATACATTATACATACACTCAAAGGGGAGCTGGGATTCAATTGGAAGCAGCAGTGGAAACAGACCCAAAATAAGGTTCAGGATTGAGCACCTTCTCCTTCTGTGCTTAATGTGCTATGTGTTTGGTTTTACAGGGAGAATGAAGCACTATGGAGGGAGATCTCAGATCTAAGACAGAAACACGTCCACCAGCAGCAACTCATTAAGAAGGTACGTTAGCACTACGTGTATTGTTTTCACCGTATGCATCACAGAATGAGAATTGCTTATAGCATATTATGTTTAATCTAATGTACTTTTTACTTTTTTTTTTCCAGCTGATACATTTCATTGTCACGTTGGTGCAGAACAACCGCATTCTGAATTTAAAACGAAAAAGGTGAGATTACAGATTATGTTACAAGGGTTGTGAGTTAAAACTCCACTTACTGCTGGGGCCACCAAGGACCCCACTTCTGCACCTACATATTTATATTAGGAATGCACTGATCAATCAGCCGCCAATCGTAATCGGCAGATAGACTTTCTCAATCACCGTCTCAAAATCACGGAGCTCTCATATATTGATTTCTGATGTTGTGATATGAATTTCATATATGATTAGAAGCAGCTGAATTTATTGAACACGATTGAACACACTAACATGTAATAACTCATTCAGGCTGTTAAACACAGTACTAGATCGCCCCGTTAATGTTCCTGCTTGCTATGCAGTTCTACATGATGTGTTAGTAGACAGTAATGAGCCGATCACACTGTCGGAACATCATTAATCAAAATGAGCCCTTAAAAGACGTGATCGGTGCCGTAATATTTATTGATGATTCAGAATAGATTGGTATTTGTGATAGTTCACATTCATATGCCAATAACAAACTATGTGTCGCCTACTAACCTGTGAAAGTGGCTGAAATCTTGTCCACCATACACGTTCAAAAAGGGGTTAGAGCACAAGGCAAGCAAGTTTTAGCTTGGGTCATTGGTTTTGAGTCTTAAATATGCTTTCAGAGGTTTTCTCTGCACTACGTTTCTAGTGAGAAATGTCCTGGGTTGCGCAGATGTATACTTGACTTTTCCTTTGTTTTTTTTCACCCTTCAGGCTTATATAGGGATGAAATTGTCTTATTTTGAAATGGCATTAAAAACGTCTTAAAAAGTTTAGTCACCCTATTTATGGTTGAACTGAACTGTGAGCTTAATGTGTCTTTGCAGCCCTAGTAAATATGCATCATCATTATTCTTCCTTGCCAGGCCACTCCTTATGAACAGCAATGGAAAGAAACCCAAATACATTCATCAGATCTATGATGACAACGTGTGTGTGGAGCAGGTAAGTACACAGCAATACCAACAATTACATAGACATTGTAATTACTGCCCACAGTAAATGCATATGACCCAATGTCATATGGTTGCACTGACAAATACTTGTATGTGTGGAGTTGTGTTTCTACACTGGCTACAATGCCGTTAAAGAGAAGTCTTTCCCACTAGAAGGCCTTGTATTGAAGAGCTGTCGTCCACGAATGTGGCCTTGGCTTATTGGGACACATTTTTCTGTAGGGAAACATCTCTATAAGTCCAGATTTTGACTTGTTCCCTACTCCCTAGTCATCTGTCAACAGTCTAAATGTGAAGACCTCAGAAATATCGGACGATGTTATCATCTGCGATGTGACGGATGAGGACGCCGAGGTAACAGCTGAGATCACCGAAGGTTTATCCAGGGTCCCCGACCAAGGGTAAGGACTCCTTAGGTGGTGTTCACACTAGTTCTTTCAAACTCCTACCACATTTTATACATGAAAGAAAATAGGGTGCGATTGCAAAGCAGGTGGAAAGTGGCTGCTCTGCCTTTTTAGGCAACAGCATTTCACAGCTCACAGTTTGCTAGTACAACAATCAGAATGATAATGGAGAAAGTACTGGGTCACTTATCAGCGTAAAGGTGCTATCTGTATCATTTTAACACTAATGAATCATTAAAATATTCATTTTTAGACATTAGTGTAATTATGGTGAACAAGACCATCGCCGAGAAGATCTGCTTGATTGCTTTCCAGCACAAAGGGAGGAAAACACAGGAAGAGGGTGCTGTTCTTACAGCACAAACTGAGCTAAAGCTTTCAGAGTTTCTGGCAATGGTAGATGGTTGAAGGCGAGAAAGGAAGCAACAGGATTTATGGGAAATGTGGTCTTAATTATGAGAAATACTAGCACTAACAATACAATTGGTGTGAGATAGAGGCAACCAATCATCTCCACCATGGTCTCATATTACGGCAATTTTACCATGGTATCACAGTTGATTTGACAATGATATATTGATGCTCCACGTAGGACTTTTGATATTCTAATACAAAATAGAAAAATTGAAAATTTTGTGTAGTATTCTAAAATCAAATTTTCGAATTTGTTGAAAAATATGAAATATGAAAAATATCTCAGCTTAATGTCTGAGATCAGTTTTTCAATATTATTCATATAATATTCAACATAAAAATAACTGATTTCAGATGCCAAGGAGTCAAATTTCCAATGAAATTTATCCGCATGGCAGCAAATCGAGATTTTATAATATTGCACAATGTTTTATTTTTATTTTCTGTTTTGAATTTGAATATTAAGCTGATGATGAGGGTTACATGGACTGTACCGGTAGACAAGTTGGTAGTAGAAACTCTGATCATAAAGAGTCAGTATGGAAGCACATTAGCTGCATTGTGGGAGTTCCTGCTAAGTGTTGACCTGCTTTCACTATCAGCACAAAATAGCATTGGAGGCAGCACTTTCTCCATGAAAAAAGCGGGATAGTGAGAACATACCATTACAGTTAATTTAGTTTGGTTTCTAGTTTATTCTCTTTTAGAAAGGCTCAATAAATACATACATATAGAAGGACATTTCTTCATGCCAGTGCTTTTAATTTCCCTCCCCTCCCAGTGATGTAGAGATTGTGGAAGTGGAGTTAGACAGCTGCACAGTGCTACCGGCCGAGACAGAGGTCAGCACCACCTGCACAGAGGACATGAAACGCACAGACCCCGGCGCATCAACAGAAGAAGAGGAGGGCTGGAGGAGCGCCTGTTTAGACGGCAGTGTACTAGCCAGCAGCGCTCTGCAGCTCAACAAGCCTTCAGGCCTGAGTCTGGAAGACCCGATGAAGATGATGGACTCAATACTGAATGAAAACGGAGCCATATCCCAGAACATCAACTTGCTGGGGAAGTAAGTTCCATGGTAGATAGTTTATGGTAGGCAGTTTTAGTGAATGATATTAGGGAGAAGCGTGTGACAGGAGGAAGACATTTTGATTGAGAACAGCCATACAGGGGGTCATCAGGGGGTCATACATAATGTTTCTCTTCCCAAAATGGCCAGAATTCATAAAGAAGCAAGATACTAGGAGTGCTTCAGTTTTCCCCAAACAACCACACAGTTGTGTGGGACAGACTAAAAATAGAACGTTTTCAGCAACTGGTGAAACATGCTGTGTCATCTAGACATCTAAGGTAGGACCACCTAGGTCTGTGAATAATTCACAGCATATTTCACCAGTGGAAACATTCTATTTTTAGTCTGTCCCTGTGCCACAGTGCCCCGGTCTTCCCTACTCTTTTGAGGCCCTAACCCTCTCCAATTAAAGGCTCATTAACTTTGAAATTCATTCAAATAATCATTCCACATTTGCCTAATTCTGTGTATGAATAGCTCTGCTTTTCACTGTATCGGATTAGCTTGATTGGCACTGGTAGATGTCCTCAGCATAGGTCAAGGAGAATGTAGATCTTGTGTACCATTTCAATTTGACATATAATTCTCAGCCTGGTCTTTTCGATGCATGTGTCTCCTCAGGATGGAGCTCATGGACTATCTGGATAGCATCGATTGTACTTTGGAGGACTTCCAGGCCATGCTGTATGGAAAACAGTTCAGTTCTGACGCCCTTGAGGTACAACGCCATTACGACACCCTAAACTTAAAATTGGTTCGAATCCACCTAATCAAAATCTCATCAGATTTTAGCACAAAATATCTAATTTGCTGTATTCGTTTTCAACTTTAAAATTTGGAGGTCCCACATTATTACTGCACTATGGCACATAGTGAAAGGATTTATATAAACATACATAACTGATAAATTCAATACTATAGACCCACATAAACCCACAATAGCTTGTATTTCATTGAGCCAATTTCCCAAGGAGTTAAGCAGAGTCATCCCATGCCATTTCACTGTGTATTAGGGGTATAACAATCCACGAAATCTGGTCCAATGACTTCAGTCTACTTTGATGTTCCAAAGAGACTGGGGAAAAAAAGTTGCACAGGTTTAAGATTACCCGGTGTCATGGAGACAAAGGAGAATCATTCGATCCAGCTTTTAATTTCAATTATCCAAAACAAACACGGGTGAATTTTTTTAATATAAAATCAGAATTGTTAAAATTGTTTTTTGGCCTGGGTCTAGGTTTAATCCATTTCTGTGAAATTGTTTCTTAGGATGTTTCTTTGGTTTTATTTCTTAATTTAATATTTGTTGTTGGGTTATGTTTAAGGAGAGTCTCGCATCCAAAGAAAACGCTGCGCAGCTAAACCGAGGCAGGACAGAGGACGACAACACAGGTGAGTGAGTGGAGTCTACCCACATACACGTGGCTTAACTTACCTGGAGAACGACTGAGGTCGAGTACTGAAGCACCGATAAGCTCCTGGTTATCAGCTCTTAACGGTCTAATTCATTTTAATACGTTCACACATAACTTTTTGGGCATTTCCTTAGTAGCCCAGCTAAAATGTAATATTTAATAATACCACTGAAGAAACCATCAAATATCGGTAGATGGCACTTCACCGCAATTACCATCACTCAGTGTGGCCTTCCTCCGATATCTGAAACTATCCAAGGCATCATTTGTTCCTTGTTCCTCCAATTACCTTAAAGGAAAAATCCACCCAAAATGGGGTTTTGTTGTTGGGTGACGCAACGTCACATCGAGATATTTCCAGCGCGGCTACAATTCAGTTTGATAGGAGACACATTTTCAACAATTTAAAACATCAACGCTAAGGTTTTGATTTCAGTCCCTCAGAATTGAAGAGAAAGGGCTTCTTTATTGACCCACCATTTTGCATTGAAATCCAACCAATTATGCAGGGAGAAAATACGGAGACACCAATTTCTACACTGACAGTAGCCTCAATAGACCAGAATGCAAAGTAGTTGCTAAGCTAGCCCTGATACAGGACCCTTTGGGAGTCTTTCATCATATGGCTGCTTACCTCTCCCATAGGGTCCTGTATTTCTACATTGACTTTTTATCGCACAAAATTCAGCGAGTCCAATAACGAAACCAATACGTCTAATTTCACGTACCTAAACAGATGTCCATAATCCTTCACTTGTCTACTTGCATGGCGGTGGGTGGCGCTCCATCTCCCATGCACAAATAAACTTTTATACTTTGTTAAAGACAGGTATACTCCAACATTTCCATTGTAATGAAATCCAAGATGGCAGATAGATAGCGTGCACGCAAAGTGCCGAAGAAGAGTCAGCCATCTTGGGTTAGTCATCTGGGCCATATGGAACTTAACTTTTTCCTGGTTTAGATTGGTCTTTGGTGACCCTATCATGAGGGTCAGATGACATCACATGCTAACTACATAATAGTGGCATCAGTCTGCAAGTTTCATCAGGATGAATCTAAGATGTCTCGATAGAAAAATAGAGCAACATAATTAAGTGAACTGAATTGAGGGTTTTATTTAACATTATTCAAGGACTTTTGAGGCTATATGATATTGGGGCAAATAGAGCAACAAAGTTGACAAGTTTGTTTTTAGCCAATCGCAGTCATGCCTACACAACCGATGGGACACCTGCTGCCATTTCCTCTGCTTACTACCAAGTTGTTGTGTTATTGCTCTCTGCTGGTTAAATGGTTACATTGCACCATTTTCTCCCCCCAGTTTGTTTTTCACTTCCTGTGTCCCATATTGTAGGAATTCAAATGTTCCTTTATTTGTATACATACAGCTCTGGAAAAAATTAAGAGACCACTCCAAATTATCAGTTTCTCTGGTTTTACTATTTATAGGTATGTGTTTGAGTAAAATGAACATTTTTGTTTCATTCTATAAACTACTGACATGAGTTGTGCCTGTGTTGGAATTCAACAGACACTGGAATGGAATGGCTGCCATACATGTAGAGATGCTGATTTAAGAAAAATTTGGAGTGGTCTCTTAATTTTTTTCCAGAGCTGTATATGATCAACAGTGTTTAATGAAGACACTGTTAAAATTTGATTTTGTGTAAAAAATCATTAATTGGGACTATTTGTCATGGTGGCACTATACAGAATCTGTATTTCTTCCTTCTTGACTGTCTTTCAATTCCTCTTCCATTTTTGTTCAGATAAGCAGTTGATCCAGTACACCTCCTGCCCACTGCTGGCCTTCCTGGACGGTTGCACCCCGGCCACAGAGCTGGACCTAGGCAGTACCATCTCCTCAGCCGGTGTGTCAGTGGAGGCCGAGCCCCCTTCAGAGCTGCTGGATGGCGGCCTGGAGTTGGAGCAGCGCCCCCGCAGCTCCCTCATCTGCCTGGAGCCGCTGACGGAGGCCGAGGCCAGCGAGGAGACGCTCTTCTATCTGTGTGAACTGGGTCCCGACGGGGCAGCGGCCGACCCCACCCAGCTGGATGGGGTCTGAACCCGACGGACAGCATTTGGCTGCCTTGTCATTCCCCTCCAGAGATTAACAACGTAATGGTGTTGTGTGTTGATTAATTTTCCACCTCTTTTTGCCTGAGGTGTGTGTTTGTTGAGAAGCTCTATGCTGGTGTGAGCACAGGCTACCCAAACTCCACCACACAGCCTCTCCATCAGCATTTCTTCTGCGTTCATTTCTTTATTTTTGCCAACAGGCGTTGATCTAGGATCAGCAAATCAGTATCTTCACCATCGATGAGGCATGGATCAGTTTTGGTCCTAGAACAGCTTTGACTTGTATTTTCGACTGAGCCTTTGTATATACTCATGAAAACACAGTTGAAACAATTCTTAAAATAGAAGTTATTGCGTTCAAGGTTGGGCTCTGTTCATATTTTGTTAATGATTCCAAAAGGATCCAGTCTGAGAATGTTTTTGAAAACTGGGACAAAATAATTTTGAGTTGTATTGACCCAAAGGAAATTGAAGGATTAAACACACAAACAATTCCAATAAAATGCTAAAATGTGTACCAATTAACTAATGATAAATATTTTAAATAGTGACCAACCAGTGAAAATGTGGCATTTTCGCAATGCTGAAATAACTTTTTTGTCAACAAATAAGCAAGTGCTAAGAGGAAGGGTCAGGGTAGGTAGTATTTTTCTCTTAAATTATGAATTTTTGTGTAATACATAAAAAAAATTTTTTGCCTTTTGTTGGACAACAAAATTTCATTAATTTCAACCAAAACAAGATATTTTGTCCCAGTTCTCAAGAATTACCGCCATAACAAAATAAAATTATTTTCCTGGGGACAACAAATCTAATGAATGACCTGCATTTTCATTTCATATTGTATATCATTTGAACTGAAAGTGAGTTCACCTCTGTGTATACACACCACCTTCCACGGAACTGTAGATTATTTCACAAGACCAATAATATTTCCTGATGAGTTTGTTACAATGTCTTCATGTTGTGACTGGAAGTGGCTCCACTGCTGCTTCTCTGGGAATTAATTTCTCCACAGGTTGATACTTTTAGTTTGAATGATCACATGATGCTTATTGTTCAATGTAGAAGTGCCTGCATCATATTCCCCCCGTTTCTTCGTGTAGAGCCACACTGTTTAGAACTTGAGATGCTGTTGTAGTTTCACGAACAGTGACATTTATCCCTGTGAGCTTTCTGTCATTGTTGCAAGCCTCGCAATAATAAAAGGAAATGTTTAAAGTGCCTGCACACTCCTCACATCATTCCTCACGTAGTTTAGTGGTTCTCAACAGTTTGACTTGTAAATTGAGCCCTCAAGTATTCAAATGTCTGAATATTTCTAATAACTGGATTAAATCTTTCACCATGCAATTACTTTTTGGTTGCTGCATGTCCACTGTCCATAAATACAGTACAATGGGTCTCCTGCTTTATTAAAACGCAGTTGGACTCTTCTCTTGACTTTCTAAGCACATGGCCCATAGGTTTCAAAGGAAATGATGCTGTGGTAGAAGCAAGACACGAGAAAACATACTTTTCTCACTTTTATTACACGAGTTATAATGCCCTTTTACACGTCAAAAGGGCAAATTAATTCTAGGGTAAAAGCAGGAGTGAGACACGTCCAACAAATGTAATACATGTCTGGTCAGTCTGTGAAAAAACGACTACACACCGATGCTGAAGATGTCAAAATACAAAATAACTCACCCACAAGTTCTCAAACAAATCACTGTTTTACAGGTAAGATCCAACTCCAGTGCAAATCATAACCAAAAACACAAAACAGGAATTTAAATATTAAATATGACCTATGCAGCATGACATGGCTGAAATACATCTCTACATCATGCGGAATGCTACATCTAAAATTGCCCATGCTTGTTTGATGATACTACTTATTGAACTACAATGAGTTGCTCTCCTAGTCTAATCTCTAGTCCTAAACTCCACAGCTATTATCATGCTCATACAAAACTGAAAGCACAGCATGTTTTAAAAGCGGTTTCTCCTTTTATTTTAGACATGTCACCTCATTAATAATCTTGTCATAAAAAGCTCAACTGTCAACTAATTTGTTGCCCGTAGGACAAACTTAGCAAATGTCACAAGTCAGAACCAGCTACCGTTAATGTCACACCGAGTTTCTAAGCAAAAGCATGCATGTTTTTGTTTTTTTTTTACATAAGAAAAAAACAAAACAGGAAAGGTGGGATGGGAAATCCACTGGGAATGCATGTACACAGTATATTTGCAATGGCAATGGCATGGATCACCACTACAACAGGTTGCTGATTCACAATGACATTCTTCCATATGAGGAGAGACTGGGGCTGCATTCAGGACATTTCAGAGATGTTGCAGGTTAAATAGCATTTAAAAAGGTGCAATAAGTAACGTTTTTTTCTGCCCCACAGCACAGAATGGCCATAATACATCTGCAGGAGGTGTTGATCAATACCAATGACTTAAAATTACTTAATGCCCCTTTAAATGTCCTTGTTGAGTCTCAATTTTTTCCCCTCCATTCTTTGCCAACCCCACGTTCAACTACTCCTAAATGTCGCTATGAAGACAGAGCTTCCTAGCTTCATACCCCGAGCATTTTGAAAAGAAAGGCAGCGAGGGCGTGGTAGAAAACTACATAGAAAAGATGCTACCCCCTCCAGCCTTTCTACCAAAACATCCCCGACACTTTCCCCACTGCCCTGAACGCAGCCCCGGGCCACATCCACTCGGTAACAGATGAAGGGTTAGCTAGAACTATGAGCCTGAACACATTCACCCACCTGTTTTGGGGTTTGTTTGTTTTTTTGTTTTTTTGAAATCTATTTTTTGCCCACTCCACTTTTCTGAAACAAAAATGGCTAGAACGGATGATGAAATTGTGTGCGTGGCATTGGTGGTGTTTCAATCGAAGTCTCTGTTGACCAGGACCAGCGGGGCGACCAGCGTCCAAACATAGAGGGCGATGCAGATCCAGCTAGACGAGATCTTCACCCAGACCGACGGCCACTTGCTGGTCATCGTCTCATAGTTGGAGTCGGGGCTGGAGAAAGAACAGAAAACACCGGAGAAATGTCAAGCTCCTCCCGTAACATTCTTCTGGGTAAAAAAACCCATAAGATTTAACCTCAGTTATACTACATTGGCCAACTCTTCGTAATGTATTTTAACGATATGTCATCTTTGAATTTCGTTGCCATTAGACAAACTGGTCGATAGGGGGCGTACACTGGCGCTACTGTCATTTCCACGCACTTTCGTAGAGGAAGCAATGTCTGAGCGCTGTCTACCAAGCGCTGCCAAGTACCAACGAGCCAGGCCAACCAGAGATAAAACTTTTTAAAATAATGTTACCAACCTTTTATTAACAATTTTGTTAATTGTTTTTCCAACCATCTGCCAAACAAATCTTTATTGGGGGGCCTGCTGTCAAAAGTTACAGGCATCAGTGTTCACATATGGCCTGTATGGATCGCGCAGGTACCACCAAAAGCTTTAACTGATCCCCGAACAGATTCCGGTCAATCGTGCATTGCACACTGATCCATATGAGTGGACGACCACCGAAGCCCCATTCTGAGCCAGGAAAAACTCTGTCTTATATAGTACAGGCACGTCGACCGACTTCTTGGAGCCTGTCTGAGGCTATAAACCACTTATCCACAAGTAGAAAGGCAGTGTGGAGCCAGTCACTCTAAGTGGGGCTACTGTAGAGGAACGTCCACCAAGGATTGTCCTCCAACATGTGCTGGAGAGACGTTTCCAATACTTTCGGATATCGGCATAAAAAATTGACGACCTCTTTCCTCGCATCGTGCTCTGATTGGCCATGACAAGAACCGGTGCAGTCTGATGGCAACTGGGATCAGTCAAGAGGCATTGGCAGCTAGTTGGCCACTACGATGGTTGATGGGGGCGTTTACACTGTAAACTGGTACTTCTTTGTTCGTAGTTGTTCATTTAGCAGTATTTGCCCTTGCAACATTGCATCAAAAGAAATTGGACTGCACATTTTGCTATGCAAGAAGGCAAGAAATGCCCCTTGCGTTGCCCTTTGCGTACGTTGCTTGCATTGACTACGTAATGGGCCTTGGTCACTATACTACAATACTACAATCTGCTTTTCTTGTGTGACGCAAAACATAAAATTGCAGCTTGGTGAGGGTCATTGTGACGTGGAGCGATGCCAGGATGTGAAGCCTACCTGTACCAGTTGGTGAGGGTCATCATGATGTACAGCGACGCCAAGAAGAGCATGAAGTGGAAGAAGGAGTAGGAGTAGGTGACCCCGTCCTTCTCATTGTCCACAGCCCGGTTCACACCATCGCCCTCCTCAAAGTTGTCATTCTGAAGGCCGTCTTCGATCAGCGCCGACTCGTCGCTGGTCAGAGTCAGCTTGCTGACCTGAGCGTTGGACGAGTTACGAATACTGGTGGACAAGAATAAGAGAGGACACGGTGTTGTCAAAGGCTTTATCAAGAAAATAGAAGGCACACATCTATTTATTTGTTCTGTAGGAATGCACCGATACAACATCCAGTATCGGAATTGGATCAGACCCCACCCCAGCGAATTTTCATGAAGAAATAACAGGATTATTGAGTTTACTGCACTGGATGACCAGCTCCGAAACGTGGGTTTTGGCGTTTGCCTTCAAAGCTATGAGTTTCTTCATGACATTGCCAGCTCCCTTGTTTGGAAAGTGGATAAATCGAGAGAGAGAAGTGAAAAGTGCTTCCTCACCTGGAGTACAGGACACACATGAGGAAGAGGATCAATCCCACAATACCCTGGGCGTCCCACCACTGGACCACGTGGTCCTGACTGGCAGGACTGGTGCTGTTCAGCCCAATAATACCCAAAAGACTTGGGTTGCACTTCCTGTCTGTGAAACATAAAGCAGGGAGTCAGATGTTCTGGTCATTGGAATTCATGAAAAGATAGACTTTAAAAAGTCTTTGTTAATCACTTACAAGTTGCTTCATATGTATTTTACTTTCATGTCAGTACCCATTCACTTTTTTCAAATGGTGGAGCTCTCATTTTAGAACAAAACTCTCCAGATGGTTTATACAGAAAGCCTCTTAGAATGTTGCGTCTGCATCTTAGAAGGACTGTAAAAGTGGGTACAAACTTTCTATAGCTCAGATCACTCAGACATTTCATAAGGTAGGGATGGTGTCTTACCAGGCTCGTTGGTCATGGCTGACCAGGTCAGGTACATGGTGTACAGGGTGACCAGGGAAGACTGCAGCAAGCCAGACCTGGGCTGGGACTCCTTCATATAGAAAAAAAATTGCGCTTTAGTAGAAACAACTCTGTCCGTTTTATTTCAATGACAAAACTGTAACCATGTCAACTTCAGGAGCAAATCTGAGTCAGACAAGAACCAAAAACCTGGCCGGAAACAACCCAAACCAAAACCATGTTGCCGACATATCTGCAGTAGAATCTGAAGTTGCCTCATGTTGGAAGTGGAACAGGAACAGCGGAAACCAGGCACACTACTACATTTGCCTTGTGGACGTGATTTTTCAATCGCCCACGATCATTCTAGGGTCACAGTGATATTTGTCTATTGTCTGAGAACTGTGACCTCTGACCCTTGAGCTCCTTACTACTGGTTGCTTGTAATACTGGTGATCTAAGAACTGAAGCTTATTCTACTGTTGTAGTCACTGCCACTGTATGTCGGCCAATTGCCTGGATAAATGTGTCGGCCAATTGCTTTAAGTATAAACCCTACGGTGCCGATGGTGTTCACCTGGATCTGAGGTAGGATGGACAGGACAGACGCGGCGATGCAGAGCAGCATGTTGACGCTGATGAAGGCCTTGTTCTCAGTGCAGCCATCAGAGTGTGTGTAGTACACATAGAACATGACCAGAGCCACCAGAGACAACAGGTAGTTCACTGCTGTGGCCGACAACAGAGCTGTGGAGGGACACGGGGTCAAAGGTCAGTGTAGATCAGCTTGGTAAAGCAATATTGATCCAGTTTGATTTGACTGGTCGTCTATGGGAAGCCCTTAACTTGAACGGATTCTAATAGCACATAGCACACATTTCACCATACCTGCATACCAGCAGCGAGAGTTTCCTTCTTCCATCTTCTCCACCCAGGACTCGTTCCAGGAGTGGGCAAAGTCAATGAGTAAGACGAGCTGGATGAGGATGAAGCAGAAAGCCCCAGCCATGCCCACATAGAACCACACTGCGGGAACAGGACAGAGGAATATTCTTATACTTATTAAGACGTGGAACTGAACTCCGGCCCAGTTTAAAAAACAAAATAAAGAAACAAAGCTGGCAAAACCAGCCTATTTCTCATTGAACATAGCCAGTTGAACATACTAAATGGGAAGTATAAGAAAAAGGACACGCAGGAAGTAACGCAGATCAAATGGAGGGAAAACATGGTTTGCAGCATAAAGAAACCCCTCATCGCATGGTGCAAAAATAGCACCACTAATAACAATTAGTAATACTAAATACGGATAATTTAAGGCCTTAAACCTAGATAATGAAGATTGTGGATACCCTGTGTATGTCAATAGAACCACAATGGCATACAGAAGAGCTTCAGCACATTTAGCACCATTACCAGTTTACCATCTGATACTGGGGACAAACTACGTGACTGAACAGTTTGAAAAAATAAAAATAAAAAATAGCACACTGAACATGAACTGACAAAGATCAAAAATGTTGTAGAGGAACACACACTTGACAACTAGTTGGACCTGGGGAACACACTACCTGAGTTCTAACGGTATCTAAACCCCAGAACCGTGGTGCTCAACTCTAATTTATTTTACTGGTCTTTGTTCAAGTTAGAGCAATTGACCAGCTCAAGGATGGATGGATGATACAAATCAGGCATGTTTGAAAAAATGGGGATGTTCCTGACTGGATCTGGAGGCAAGTGATGCACAAACAGGCACCAACTCATATCGGACGTGATGCAAAATCGTGGTAATAATCTGCCTTTAAGTCATGTAGTGTGTCCTCAGCCATCTCAGGTAAACTTTCTCTACTTCTACTTGGAGCCAATGTCACACTCCTGAGTACCTTTGAATCTTCTGAAATGTCACAGAAGAGAGAGTTAAGACATCAATAATTACCCGTAGTAAAGGGACCTTCTGGGATGAAGAAAGCTCCGATGGTGATGGCAGCAGCTGCAGCAAACTTGAAGAACCAAAATCTGAAAGAATAGCAGCATCAAATAGTGACCTTGATCATTACTACCAACAGTTCTTTGCTATACATCCACACAGCCAACTCACTAGCTATTCTGCCAGCCTCTCTTTACCTTCTTGGCACTGCACAAGTATTAACTCTTAGCATTTTATAGTGTTGACAGCAGAGACAGCCAAATATAGAGGGCTTACAAAAGAATATCTAGAGTAGCATTCAATAATATGGGTTGTTGGAAGGCTGATAATGTTACTGATATTTTATCTGAAGATTCTGATTGCCGATATTCATTATCTTATCATTATACCATTAGAATTTGAAATCGATTAGTCGACAAATCGATTAGTCGACTCGGGCAGTGACGTCGAATAGCTGATATCAATAATTATTGTTGTTTTTTTCTGTTTGTTTTTTTACACGACCGAGAAACTATTCATGATTTTGTTTCCGCCCGGACTCTAATATGTGTAGCACACGCATCACGTTATAATGGCAGTGGACAGCTAGGTGGGTGGAGCAGAGAGACAGGAACTACCTGTAAGGTAGAAGGAAGTGCTTGCTTGTAAATAAGAGAATGATGGCGGCGAGACAGAGCGAAGTGTGGCGTTATTTTACGTTGAGAGCAAAGTAGAGTGCACGTTGTGTGGGATGAAGCTGTCTTACCACGGTTCTACTAGTGTGATGCGGAGTCATTGAATTGAAAGTATTGAAAACTGAAAGACGAACAACAAAAAAGTATGACTGATTTTGTTACAGCTAAACGCAAATGTGATAACAGCCGAAAAGAACAAATCACCCAGCTAGTCGCTTCAATGGTTTCTGGCGATATGCTACCGTTAAGTTTTGTGGAGGGAGCTGGCTTTCGTAGGTTAATGGAATTTGTTGAACTGGAATAATCACGAAAGACGATTACCAGCCGAATTGAGTACGAGGAAGCAGCTATGTTGCTAAAGACTAATCTGAATGCTGCCAAGAGTGTAGCCATCACGACAGATGCATGGACTGCTCTCACGACAGAATCTTATGTGACTGTTACATGTCATTACCTGGATCAGTGGCCGAGTTCAAACAGACAGTGGCAGCTTCCCTCAGCCACTGCATGGACACCGCAAATCCCGGTAAGTGGAGCGCAAAAAAGGCAGTGTTTTTGTTCAACCTAGGCTACTTTATATTAACTGAAAATAACTTTAATAATGTTACTTAATACTTTTATTTTAATGCAACATTAATGTTAGGTAACCTAAATACAATCGTTTGTGTGTTTTAACAGGCAAAGCGGTCCTGATTGCCTCTGCATTAGGCCCGAGACACAAGCATCTGCGCTTCGTGGACCAGCCAGCATTACGTCTCGGCATTTCAAGATTCAAGATTCAAGGAGTTTAATTGTCACATACACACACGAGGTGTGTAGTGAAATGCAAAGTGGCAATGCTCAGCAGAAATGTGCAAAATAACAGGTTCACACTATTTACAATAGACCAACACAATATTTACAATATTTAAGAGCTCTATATAAAAAAACAACACAATATTTACAATAAGAGCACTTTATAAAAAAATATAGTAAAAAAAGGGAAAATTGTATGTGTAATATAAATTATAAATTATGTGTAGTCTTTACCTAAGTGTGTGTGTGCATAAGAGGGGCAGTGTGTGTGTCTTGGTGGGGGCCCTGGTGAGGTCGGAGTTCACAGTCCTGATGGCCTGAGGAAAGAAACTCCGTCTCAGTCTCTCTGTTTTGGCAGCGTGACTACGGAGGCGCTTGCCTGACCGCAGCAGCTGAAACAGTCCGTTGTTAGGGTGGTGAGGATCCTTCATGATCCTGCAGGCTCTGGTTCTGCACCTCCTGGTGTACAAGTCCTGCAGGGTGGGGAGTGTAGTTCCAATAGTGCGCTCAGCCGAACGCACTACTCTCTGCAGAGCCTTCCTGTCCTGAGCGGAGCTGTTGCCAAACCAGGCAGTGATGCTTCCTGTCAGGATACTCTCCACAGCTCCAGAGTAGAAGGACTGAAGGATCCTCCGGGAGACTTTGAATTTCCTCAGTTGCCTGAGGTGGTAAAGGCGCTGCCTCGCCTTTCTCACCAGAGTGTCAGTGTGTGTGGACCATGTCAGATCTTCGGTGATGTTGACTCCCAGGTATTTATACCTGCTCACCCTCTCCACAGTATTCCCATTAATCCCCAGTGGTGAGTACGTCCTCTGTTGTTGTGTCCTCCTAAAGTCCACAATCAGCTCCTTAGTTTTGGTGACATTCAGGAGGAGGCTGTTGTCCTGGCACCAGAGTGACAGATCAGCAACTTCCTCCAGGTAGACCTTCTCGTCGTTGTTGGAGATCAGGCCCACCACCACTGTGTCATCCGCAAACTTGATGATGGAGTTGGAGCTGAACCTGGCCACACAGTCATGTGTGTACAGGGAGTACAGTAGGGGGCTGAGGACGCAACCCTGGGGGGATCCTGTGTTCAGGGTGAGGGGGTTGGAGGTGTGTCTACCCACCCTGACCACCTGGGGCCTGGCGGTCAGAGAGAAATTGAAGTTGTACAATGGAGTTGTCCTAGAGTATGCGCCCAGCGGAGAAACGGCTACTACCGCCATCTTCTTGCCACCATGGAAGATGGCAAAGAGGCAGGGGTTGATTGGGCAAACACCTCGGCAATCAGTGCTCTACTTGGGGAGGATTACAGTGTCGAGGACACCGAGCAAGACGAAATGGATCACTACTTTAACGAGCCATGCGTCTCACCTGATGACAATCCCGTGTTATGGTGGCAAAACAACGAATCCCGTTTCAAACATCTCTGCGTCCTTGCAAGGCAGTACCTCACCATACCCGCCACCTCCGTTCCAGCAGAGAGGGTTTTTTCAACTGCTGGACAGGCTGTCAACAGGATGTCAACAGGCTGCGCACACGCCTATCCCCAGAACACGTTGACATGCTGGTTTTCCTTTATAAGAGCTAATCTGGTAGGACTGATGTTCATTTTGCCATCTCTGGTAAGACTTATTTTCGTTTTATCACTGTAGCACTTTTTGCCTATTTGGAAAAAATAAAATATTTATTTCATATAGCACCTATTTGGTAGCCATTTTCGTTTTGTCACCTCTGCTAAGACTTTTGTTCTTTTGTTCACTGTAGCACTTGGTCTATTTGGAAAAATAAAATAATAATTTTAAATGGCACGTGTTGTAGTTGTATTTATGTACTGGTAACTTTGTTTCATGGTAGTTATGTGCGGTTAATGGTCTATGTTGGGCGGGGGGTGATGATGTCACAGGGGCGGGGTGATGACATCACGACTAGTCAACTAATCGACTGAAGTTCTTGTTAGTAGTCAACCACTAAAAAAAATGAAAATGCCCATCCCTAAACTGGATCCCTTTCCACCTAAACTGGTTGAGAAGTTGGGGGCCAGGAGCCAAATATGGCACATCAAATTTTTTGATATTTTTAGAAGTTCGTATTGAAGGCAAAATTCTTGTGATTATTAAATGAACCATGTTATTCATTCAAATAAACTAACCATGCTAACAGGTCTGGGTGTGGATCTATGGTTGACTTACCCATTGTGTAGCGAGGACCGTGGGTCCTGGCTGCTCTTGACTTTGATCATCAGCAGAGAGAAGAGCAGGAAAAACATGGCCATGCCGAAGCAAACACGATAAACCGCCTTGTAGCCGACCAGCACATCACAGTTCACGTGACCCTCCACACCAGGAATGGAAGAACCCATCCCTCCTTCACAAAATCCGGGGATCTACAGGACAGCACAGCAAAGAACGGAAGGTTAAAAGCTGCACTAGATCTTTCCCATATTGTCCTTTCTCATTCACTCATATTCCTCTCATTGTTATGTATTGCATCTTTATTGAAATATTATACCGGGACCCTTGCATACCTTCTTGAGTTGCCCCTCCATGCCAGGCATCAACATGACACATGCAATTCCCACTCCCAGCAGCAAGAAGAAGGCATAGATGAGCCGGGTCACTGTGGAGTTGTTTCCACTAGGACAGCAGCGACACAGCAGGCAGGGGGCGCTGCCACACAGGCAGGGGAGCTGGAGAGGGAGGAGGATAGAAACAATTCAAGAAAAAGACATCAGTCACCTGACTTATGAGGCAAATTAGTGATGGTCTATTACAAACCAATGTTAGATCAATAAGAAACCATTTCAATTTGTTATGTTCATGTTGAACCAAAACATGCTAGGCACAATTTGAAATTGAATGCAATGCCTTCAAATTGAATGTGATTAATACTACATTTACAAATACACAGGATTTGATGTTACAGTCATAGGTACCATAATTCAGGGTGAGCATTCATGCAGAAACACAGTTCAGATGTCAAAACAATGACGTGAGGTGGCTCACTCAGCTCATCAGAAACTGGATTGTATTAGCAAACAGTTATACCAGTCAGTACTTCATCCAGCTAGTATGTATATACTGTCATATGATATGAAACTACTGTCTTAATATTCATATATTTCATATTCTCTTAATCTTAAAATAGATTTTGGATGCCAGATGATAGTTTCTCTTCAGCCAGAGCAACCATGCTGCTAGCAAACAATATGTCAACTAGCATGCTACAGACAACCGAAAGCTAACAAGCTAGCATATCAACTTTCTAAAGAATTAATATACCAGCGACTATGCTACTAACAAACAGACAGAGCAGTTGTACAAGTACCAAATGCTCAGATAACATGGTATAAATACAAGCTAAGAAGCCAAAATAACAACAGCAAACATGATCCTAATAAACAACCAAAGCACCCATGCTATTAGCAAATAATGTTAGCTGGCCTGCTACAAACAAACAAGAGCTAGCAAGCCAACATTTCAACCTGCTAAGAAACCTACAACTATACAATGACTAATAATTTAACTGTTAACTATAATTTATTTTTGTTTAAATTCAGATTCGGGGAAGGGTAGAGAAGAGTAGGCAAGGCCTACTATAGGCAGCCTTGGAGGAGGCAGACTCAACACTCAATAATGAAAGATTAATGTTGAGACAAAAAGTCTTAAACAAATCTAAGTACATTACATTTATTAGCACTGTCTCTGAGGTAAAGGGGGAGAAAGAATGCATTCTGGCAGTACATAAAATGGACTGATCACTCATTCATTACATTTGCAATGAAAACTGGGAAGTGACCAAGCATACATTTACTAATTTCTACTGTAAACCCACCCAAACAGTTTACCAACTTTTCATTTGCAGAATAGATGTAAACCTCTTTGAATACATAGTAAGTAGTATAAAACTGCTAAATTGCATGGGGATGGGGAAAGCAAAAGCATAACTTTATGAAATGATCTGTACTAAAAACACACTAGACAATAGCCACCTTGGCTGTACACTGCTGGCCCTCAGGAGGTAGCACGCCAAACTCCATTTAGAAATCTGGCAATTGAATGTGGCCTTGCTTATCGCCTTGCTAATCCACCATGCAGCATTTTATCAAAATACACAGTGGAGGGCGGTAGTGAGCACAGTCCATAAATTCTAAAAATTGAGATTTTACTGAAATAAAATGATAATAATACTGCTTGGTGGATCATCCATGTATCGAATTTACCAGAATGATTCATAAAGGTTTACCAAGTGTGCAAGTCTGCCGATAAGCAAAGCAGCATAAAACTGACAGATGCAATAGAACGGAAGGCATCGGGACTGTTGGTTAGCTTGCTATGACTGTGGCAGGCCTTCTAGTCCAGATAACTCTTATTCTTAGATTACTCTGTTGATGTGTCTCCTTTGGCAGACATGTTGATGGCAGCCAGTCAGTGTACTTCCGATTAGACTGACGCACATTTCGTAACCAAGGCTGTAGCAGCTGATATTGGAGTCTGTTTTGAAGACTGCAGTGTTGCAATAGTGTCCAGTTCTGTCTCATCACTGACACCGACAGCTGCTTGTTTACTATGCTCGCAAACAGGTAGCTAACACACAACACTTTTAAAAAGACAAATCACTCAAAGCAGAATGTTTTTGTGGCCCAAACCAAGTCAGACCACCGAACCGAAGCTAGCAAGGCCCGACATATTCGCAGTCATATTTTGGTCAAGAAACAAAGACAGCCTATCGATGTACCTCTACAGTTAGGTAACCGAACCAATATTTATCTTAATTACCAAAATCCTGGTGTCAAACGGGAAATGTTTCTATACGTGATATGTTTGCTTGTAGAAACACTGCGCCATAGGGAACCACCCTGGCCTGCCGCTTTGTATAACGTTAACGTTAGTTGCGCAGTCATGACAGCACTAGTGAGGACCGAGCGCCTTAATAAAAACATATAAACACTAACTGCAGTCACTAGTTCCGACACAAAGATGTAAACTACTTACCCAACTCGCCATGGAGCACAATCCGAGAACGGCTCCCATGATGGGTTGTTGTGTTTGTCTTTCCTAGTCAAAAATGGATGATGCCTTTCAGAGGGCGTTCACACTGCGAGCGTCTTGGTTGATGGGTCGCTCTATTCTGAGCGGTTGTGGGCGGTGCGAAACCAGTGCCCCTAGCTGCAAGCACGCTGAATGGGGCGGGATCAGATGTTTGATGGGCGGAGTCAGTACACTAGCTGGTTTTGACAAATAACACCATCAGCTGGATATTGTATCCACGTGTATCCAAGCTAAACCCTACTATGATTATGTGTGTGTATGCCAATTATTCTTTACTTTGGTTATAGTTGAATAATTGTTCAATAAAAATCTTACTTCTACTTATATTCATTACTTCAGTTATGGTTCATAATTATTAATTATCAAATTAAAATCTTATTTCTACTCATGAAAGTTTCAAAACAAGAGACAGTAACAAATATTGACTTCAAACAGCAAATATGTATTTATTAATACAGATCATGCCTCCCAGGATTATATCTACTTCTACTAATAATGGTATGTCTGATTTAGAATCTCTGCAAGATTTGAAAACACGTCATGGCCTAGGACTATTGCACTTAAATATTAGTCAGGGGGTCATTCCGTGTCAAATCACCCAAAATACCAGACATTTTAAACCCGACCATCTCAGAATTTGATGAAACTTGGTGTACTTGTTGGTTGGGATCCCACAGCACCAAATCTGAAATTTCAGGTCAGTCGGACCAGTGGTTTGGGAGATACGGACCCCCAAAGTTTGAGATTTTGTGCAAAAAGGGGCATGGCCGCCAACCTTTGAACCCTCATATCTCAGGAACTACTGGGCCAATCAAATTGGTAGTGTTGGAAAGGGAATTTGACAGAGATCTGTCATTATTTTGTCAGATTCGAGTATATTGGGGTACGTTGACCTCTTGACCATTGCTATGACCTTGAAATTGACCTTGTGGATCACGAGACCTTGAGATGACCTTTCCTGAAATTTAATCTCCCACATGTTAACTAAAACATATAAAAGTTTCAGAGGTGTAATATTCTTTATTTAGCAGCAATAATTGGTAATTGGTAATTGGTCATTTCAAATTCATTCATAGTCCTTTCAATGGTAAAGGGTGACAAAGTCAATATTTGCACACGCATAACTGAAGGTCCGATTTTTCTGATGAGTCAAGGTTACTTTCAGGAGAATCAAGTGGGACATCATAGACTTGTTCAAGCTGTCGTTTCAATGTTACTGTAGCTGATGCTAGTTTTTGCTGTCCTTTCATTCGTTTACTGGAAGATGCTAGTGAATGGAGTTTAACAGGAGTTTCACCTAAACTTGATAGGGTAGAATTCAAATCGAAGTCCTTTGCTGGGGAAACAACAACCGGAGGTTCGACTGGGATGTCATCATCAACCTCTCCCATACTCCCACCCATACTACAGCTCTCCTCTGCAGGGGCTTTGACCTTTGATTTCTGAAGGCTAATCAGAGAGTCACAGCACAATTTTTCTCCTGGCACTAGTGTCTTTGGAGGATTCACTAAGCCTTTGTAAGTGTCCATGCTAACAATTCATAAAGATCTAGTGTGTGCTTTCTTGGGATGACGGTTAAAGGGATCATAACACTTTTTCTGCAATGTTGAAAACTTGGTTAAAAGTTCTTGTTCATGATGTGAACAGATGTTCCTGATGTCTTGTGTTTTGGCCCCACTTCGAAGAATAAGGAGTTCAACTTCTTCAGTTTTCCATACACTTCGCAAGGACTTCTTTCTGGTATGATGGTGTTGATGGCAAACATTTTCAGGAGAGTAAAAGCTGCAGTTAGCCCTTGAAGAAAAAAACAATATTTTTAAGTATCAACCACCTCATTTAAAACCATTGGCAAGGCTATATGACATGATATAATGACCTAATATGTATTATGAGGAAAACATTGATACTTACATATCAACATTTGCCATTGTGTCCAACTTGAAAGCTTCAGATTTTCAAAGAAATGCAGATCAAGAAACTTCTTTGTCTTAAATTTTTAAATGCCATGTGCTCAATGGGGATGGGGATTTCCCAGGGCTGCTTGAACTGAATTCTGAAACGTGATTGGTCAGTTCTTTCACAATATAAGGCCCACTATGACGTAAGAATAGGCCTACAGAGTGTGTCTATGATGTAACAATTGGTGCCCAGTTTTTCTATGACGTGACAATCAGCACCCAGCGTTTGTCTCGGACATGACAATCACCACATTCCCATGTACAACGTTATAAGTTTGGTTTCTTTTTTTTCTTTTTTATTAATCTTTTATTTATACTGAAAGGATACAATAGGCAATATTTTACCTGTTTTCATTGTCTTTCAGTAGCTTGAAATAGTTCATATTACACTTAACATCGTTAGTATGTAACAGCGAACATATGTACAATACAAATGCAAAATTAATATACAGAATATACAAAGATATATGGTTGGACTAAATTCACAATTTCCCAGGTAAACTTTTCATATCCTTCAAGCATTCCTTGTCATGTCAGGTGGATTTTGACTCCCAAGATGGGTTTTGGTCATGAGAGGAATCTATGCATGTAGAAAATATACATTATAATGCATTTTATCAATCATCTCTGTGGGTATGCATTTTTTGAATCTGTATTGCTGCTAAACAAAAAATATTACACCTCTGAAACTTCTGTATATTTTAGTTAACATGTGGGTGATTAAATTCCAGGAAAGGTAATCTCAAGGTCACATGATCCACAAGGTCAATTTCAAGGTCATAGCAAAGGTCACGAGGTCAACGTACCCCAATATACTCGAATCTGAAAAATAATGAATCGAATCTGTCAAATTCCCTTTCCAACACTACCAATTTTTTGACGATTGGCCCAGTAGTTCCTGAGATATGAGGGTTCAAAGGTTGCCGGCCATGCCCCTTTTTGCACAAAATCTCAAACTTTGGGGGTTCGTATCTCCCAAATCACTGGTCGGATTGGCCTAAAATTTGAGATTTGGTGTTGTGGGATCCAAATCAACAAGAATACCAAATTTCATCAAAATCTGAGGTGGTCGGGTTTAACTCTTTGGGTGATTTGACCCGGAATAACCCCTGATCCTTAAATTGGTCTTCTTTCATGTTATGATTAATGAAACCTCCCCAGAAATTTCCATTACTTACTAGAAAAGTATCTAACTCAGACATAAATATAGATGGATATAATCTATTTAGATGTCATAGAAAAGCAAAGGAGGAGGGGTATTGATATTTGTAAAAGAAAGTCTTACTGTATGTGAGCTTGCCGCTACCTCAGTGAAGAAATTTAAATGTGGCCATCTGTTTTGGGGGTGATGCCCATGTGTATGTGGATGTTTGTGGATGATTTGTATTATTCTGATTTGGAAAGAATTTGTTACATCTCTGATCCTGACCTGGCTATGGGTCATTTTTGTAATGTATTTAATTATATTGCTCATAAACATGCTCCATATAAGTATTTCAGGAACAAAAAGGATCCAACCCCTGGTTCTCTCCTGCAGCTATATCTTAGAGACAAAGCCTGGTCCAAAAACGTGAAATCTTCCCACCACTTCTCTTCCTTGTCAGATCCTCTGCCCATTGATTTGATAGATTGTCTGCTGATATTCCTCCAGATAGCTACACCCCTGGCCCAGTAATAGGAACATCATCCAATTAATTTTACTGTCCTGACAACAAATTTTCTTTTAGTCCTGTAAATTATGCTGAAGTGTACAATGCATTGATAGGCATAAATACCTGGAAGTCAATAGGTGAGGACACTCTTGATCCTTGCCGTTTTACAGCCGCAACAATCAGGGTTAAGACCAGGCCATAGCATAATAACAGCTGCAACTCCTGTAATAGATGAGATTTTCAAGTCTCTGGAAAAAAAACAACATTGTGCTGCACTCTTTGTAGACTTATCAAAGGCATTTGATACTGCTCATCATAATATTTTGTTTGTTGTTGTTTGTTGGATTGGATGATCTTTCTCTTAACTGGTTTCATGCACACTAAGCCGTTTAAATTTGAAAACAACGTTTTCGGGTCTAGCGTTTTCAGAAAGCTCGCCATCCACACTAGACCACCAAAAAACGCATACTCCCTTCCATGGGTATGCACAGACCACTTGGCCTCTCCAGCTGAGAGGCCGGGCAGCAGTAAAGCAGTGAAACAAGTCTCCATTTTCGACGTCTACACTAAGCTGTTTAAATTTGGAAATGCATATTAGTAGCCTACGTCAACCTCTCTTTAAATTAAAGGTGTCCCACAGGGTTCTATTCTTGGTCCACTACTATTCACTATATAGATACCAAAGCATTTTCAACACCAAGGTCCATTTTTATGCAGATGATACAATCTTGTCTGCCACTGGCTCCATGCTTACCCAGGCCGTTACTAACTTACAGTCTGCCTTTGATACATTTCAGATATCTCTCATTAATTATAAACACATTTTAAATTCTTATAAAACAAAATGTATTTTATTTTCAAGGACTCATTTTGGCAATACTCATAATGTTGGTATTCATACACTTCAAGGCATGGCACCCTAATTGAAACTGTAGATTGTTATAAATATTTAGGAATTTGGCTTGATAGTAGACATTCCTTTAAGACCCATGTGGAACACCAGTCTCATAAACTTAAAGCTTAAATTGGATTCTTGTATAGAAACAAAATATGTTTGTCTTTGGTTGATAGGAGAACCATTGTACAACCTGTATTTGATTATGGAAACATTCTGTACAAATAATCTAATTGCCACCCAGAGCATTGTACACTCTTTTCAGAAATAGACTAGTTTTTGATGATACATTTTAAAAAAACAAAAACTATCTATGATGTGATTCCGTACACCCAATTGTTCTGTCATCAGGATTAATGACCCTCAATATGCTCAATTGGTTGCACCACCAGAAAATTGTACAGATTTGGTGGATTCAATTTGATATTTAAATTTAATATTTGTGCCAAATTTGTGACATTTTATGGTAACGTAACCAGTTGAGCACAAAAGAAGTTTAATGTTTAAACTGTTCAAAGTGCTGTTCTCTAAACTCTATGCTACTGATCTGAGTATAACATGCAAGGGGCTCTGGATTTCATTGACTTTATAATAGAACTATATATAAAAGAAAACATGTCTAGCTAAAGTTACAGGGACTACTTTATTTTATATACTACTTCTAAAAGACACCTACTGTATATGTCCTAAATTTGTTTTGATCGTGTGTGCAAACTTACTTCGCCAATGTTGAATAAAACCATTAACTAACCCCCCGCAATTGTGAGTGCCGACGCATCCCTAGCGGAGGACCTGAACTCATTTTATGCACGGTTTGAGGCTAGCAACAACAGTGCAAGCTCGCCGGCTAACAACATCACCGTTAGCGCAGCCGGAGTGAGTTCTACCGCTGGGGATGAACACACACTCTCTGTGACCGAGCACAGTGTGAGGAGGGCTCTGACGAGGGTGAACACCAGGAAAGCTGCTGGTCCAGATGGCATATCTGGGCGAGTACTGAAGACCTGTGCTAATCAGCTAGCTCCAGTGTTCACCACTATATTCAACATCTCCCTGGCTGAGTCTGTGGTCCCCGCCTGCTTCAAGAGATCCACTATTGTCCCTGTGCCCAAGAATGCTTCTCCAGCATGCTTGAATGACTACCGACCGGTGGCCCTCACCTCGGTGGTCATGAAATGCTTCGAGAGGCTGATAAAGGACTACATCTGCGCCTTCCTCCCTTGCTCCATGGACCCACTGCAGTTTGCTTATCGTCCCAACAGATCCACGGATGATGCTGTCTCCCAGGTACTGCACACCACACTCTCTCATCTGGACAGCCGGAAGGGGGGCTATGTGAGACTGCTGTTCATTGACTATAGTTCAGCTTTCAATACCATAGTCCCCACCAGACTGGCTGGCAAGTTGATTGAGCTGGGACTGAACACCCCCCTGTGTGCCTGGATCCTGGACTTCCTGACCGCCAGGCCCCAGGTGGTCAGGGTGGGTAGACACACCTCCAACCCCCTCACCCTGAACACAGGATCCCCCCAGGGTTGCGTCCTCAGCCCCCTACTGTACTCCCTGTACACACATGACTGTGTGGCCAGGTTCAGCTCCAACTCCATCATTAAGTTTGCGGATGACACAGTGGTGGTGGGCCTGATCTCCAACAACGACGAGAAGGCCTACCTGGAGGAAGTTGCTGATCTGTCACTCTGGTGCCAGGACAACAGCCTCCTCCTGAATGTCACCAAAACTAAGGAGCTGATTGTGGACTTTAGGAGGACACAACAACAGAGGATGTACTCACCATTGGGGATTAATGGGACTACTGTGGAGAGGGTGAGCAGGTATAAATACCTGGGAGTCCACATCACTGATGATCTGACATGGACAACACACACAGACACTCTGGTGAGAAAGGCGAGGCAGCGCCTTTACCACCTCAGGCAACTGAGGAAATTTAAAGTCTCCCGGAGGATCCTTCAGTCCTTCTACTCTGGAGCTGTAGAGAGCATCCTGACAGGAAGCATCACTGCCTGGTTTGGCAACAGCTCCGCTCAGGACAGGAAGGCTCTGCAGAGAGTAGTGCGTTCGGCTGAACGCACTATTGGAACTACACTCCCCACCCTGCAGGACTTGTACACCAGGAGGTGCAGAACCAGAGCCTGCAGGATCATGAAGGATCCTCACCACCCCAACAACGGACTGTTTCAGCTGCTGCGGTCAGGCAAGCGCCTCCGTAGTCATGCTGCCAAAACAGAGAGACTGAGACGGAGTTTCTTTCCTCAGGCCATCAAGACTGTGAACTCTGACCTCACCAGGGCCCCCACCAAGACCCACACACTGCCCCTCTTATGCACACACACACTTAGGTAAAGACTACACATAATTTATAATTTATATTATATTATACATACAATTTCCCTTTTTTACTATATTTTTTTTTATAAAGTGCTCTTATTGTAAATATTGTGTTGTTTTTTATATAGAGCTCTTAAAAAACTGTGACATTGTAAATATTGTGTTGGTTATTGTAAATAGTGTGAACCTGTTATTTTGCACATTCTGCTGAGCATTGCCACTTTGCATTTCACTGCACACCTCGTGTGTGTATGTGACAATTAAACTTCTTGAATCTTGAATCTTAAAGATTAAGAGTTCAGAGTCAAGTCGTGATTTACTTGAGTATATTTATTGGCAATAGCTGAGCGCACAGGAGAGATATACACACAGTATGGGGTATGCAGATCTCTGAAGGAAGAGCAGTTAGAGATGAGGTTTCATAGAAAACACAAGGTCACTGCAAAGTCATACATTACATTACAGTCATTTAGCAGACGCTTTTATCCAAAGCGACTTACAATAAGTGCATGTCATAATAACAGCTGCACAGATAACATGACTATCAGTAGTTCCCCACTAGCAGTTTGTTCAGTAGTAATACAAAATCGTACAGTACAAGTACAATACAAAGAGGTAGTGATAGGAAATGGTTGACATAAGAAATACTGAAATGGTGCATACATTATTTTCTTCTACCACAGTCAATAAACCTGTTTGATTATTTTAGCTGGTTAATACAAGAAAATACCCTTCACTACAGCTTTCAACTGGTAAATGGGAACTCGGGGTTTGGCGATGGATTCCGATTTCTCTGACTTCCTGAATAATGACTTCACCAAGTAAATAGCTGTAGTGTAGGGAATTATATAGTCATTTCAAATAAAAAAAGAATCATTTTGATCACAACTCATAAAATGTCATGGCAGGGCACAACTACTTTATTTTAGACTTCAAATGAGACACTTCCAAGACATTGGCATAAGTTGTTCTGATAATTATTCCCATATGAACTGCATGCAGCAATAGAGAGACAACCAGACAGATTGACAGTCTAGTGGTGCGGGTTGGGCAGACAAACCAACAGATGGTCCATCGGACAGAGAGGAATAGGTGGGTAATGTGGGTATAAACAAATGGGTGGCGACAGACGGTGATGTGGTGAGGAATGATGACGTTTTACACCTCGAACTACATTGTCATTAAAAAAAAAAAATATATATATATATATATATATATAAAAAAAGGACACCGGGGCTAAAGGTACAGCGGGAAGCGTATCACAGTCATCACCTTCCAGTAGCAGCTGTCTTTTTGAGTCAAGTTGACAGGGAATTAATGCATGTATAAGTCGTCAATTAACAGGGGTCAAACACACCTCACTTCATCCTTTCAGTGATCGTTTAAATGAAAGTAGAGGCAGCTGTGTCCTGAAATAGATGAAACTCACAGGAGGCCCCTGTCTTTCTGAATGATATAGAAGTCTGCAGAAAAAAAAGGAAGTGACAGTAGCAACAAGCAGATATGTACAGTTTGTCTGCAGGTCTTGGGGGTCTACATTGCTTACATGCTGGTTTTCTGCTTTAATTTGACGATTCTCAAGTTCCTTATTTTATGTTAAATTTTGTCTCCATCTTTGGTTCTAAGTGCTCATTGCTGTGATGTTTTTGCACTGCACTTCCCAGTGATCACTTGTCAAACAGTGTGGCCCATACTGTGATTTGTGTTTTCGGTTTGTGGCAGGGTGGAGATGTAAGCAAACAGAATATAAATGACCCGACTACGACACCTGGGGAATTTCACCCCAGAAAGTATTAGATAAACCTAGGCTAAAACCTTGGTCATACACAGGCTACACAAGTTCAGTAACTCAAGACACAGACGTGGTTCCAAAAAGAAATGCCAGTTTATTCAATAACTGATGACTGGAAGTGAGAATTGGTTAGAGATGCAAAGGGAATGAATATTTATGAAGTAGCAAAGATTTTACAATAATTTAGGTATTTTAACAGTGCAATTATTTTAATAAAGACACTTCCAGTACTTAAAACTACTATGAAATTACGAAAGGAAAGGGGAAAGTGGGCAGAGGCCAGCGACGGGGAGGCAGCTTACTTTAAAAAAAAAAAAAAAAAAGGGGTATTTCACTCATTTTGGGCTATTTCAAACTGTCCCTGGGGGTCTTTAAAAGTAGTTTCTGAAGTCTATATCCCAAAAAATAAAAAATAAAGAAAACCCCAGCTTCTGTGGTGTGTGTGTCAGTCTCTCATTTTCTCCATTGTAAAGAACAGGCTGTTTTGAGGGCGTGGAGGTTGTATGTAATGAGCACTGCTCTGATTGGCCACCTCACACCTCACTCACGGCGTGAGGGACAGCAGCCACAGCAAACCGGCAACCACTGCAAGCAGGTGTACAATGCTGTGTCCCAGTGCCCTTATCACTACAACCGGTGAAGGGAACCACACTAGAGTGCCTAGCCTCCACCACAAGCCAGCCAGAGCTCCACTAAAGGGGAATAACCAAAAACATTAGTCAATGAAAACAAAACATAAGAATAAGCACAAGACCAGTTGGTTCAATCTAAAATACAAACACCTAGTCCACAGACAATCAATTACAGCAGGCAGGACAAGCAAAGCACTGACTGAAGACAAAAATATGATTTATAGGCAAAGCCATCAAGGCAAAACAAGCAGTTGATAGAGACCTACAATACAAGAGACATTAGTAACAGGTCTGACACTAAACAATTACCTGAGGTATTTATTGTACCCCACTTATCCCGCCCCCCCCCTCCCCAACTACAGTGACCATTACCTTGACAAAATGTGTGTTGACTAAGCAGACTCGGGGTGGTAAGAATCCCCAGCACCCATGGGCAGACAGGAACTACAGCAGATAAGATTGATCAGTTGCAGTACCACTTCACATGTGCTTGGTGTACAAACAGTGGGAAAACATACCTCAAAGTCACAAACCTCAGCCAGTACGACAGGGAACTCAGAGTCTCACAGAGGGGCAAATATGGTAACCAACAGGCAGAGAGAAAGGCAGCCATGATGCCACAGGTGCCTTAAATACCCTCAAGCTAATTAGGGGGCTGGACCAGGGAGGAGTCAACCTAATGCTATGGGGGTGTGTTCAAAATCTAAGAGGGCGTAATGCATTAACATGAAAGCAGGTGTTCCAACTACATGTCAAGTTATACCCTATATAACTATAACTGTACCCAGTTCACGAAAGCTTTTATATTTCCCAGGAAAAACCCTCTGGTGCACAGGAAGTGAAAAACAAATGATATCAATGAGGACATTCCAAGAGGATGTTTTTTTTAGGATGTTTTTGATTCCTGTAAGAGTCCAGTAGAAGTCCTAGGATGCTTTCTTTCATGATTGTCAAGGAAGCCAGAACTGCAGCCAAAAACCTTGAAACTCTGTACTGATACTGATTTGCAATGATCTGGCCTAAGATTATATGTATGATTTAGGTTAATTAATGTATGCTGCTGTGTAGCTGTACCTCTAGAACCTATTCCAGAATTCTGATAGGCTCCTTCATTGGTTTAGTTAAGGTACGTTTCACCAGTTTTACAGCTCCCATAAAATCCATCATGTCAACTATGCTACACATGGATATACCCGTTGTTTTTTTATACTCTGTAACTGTATGAGGGTAAAGGTTACAGTGAAGGGAGGAAGAGAATGGCCAGGGTGAGCAATCCCTCTTTGGATTGGCTTCTGTAGTAAACTGAGATCTGTGAGGCGTGATTCACAACACTACAGCATCAGAAAATTAGCAAAGACAGACCCTGCATTTGATAAGATTTAATGCAACTCCTCACAGGCGTGAGGCAATTTTTTTTCCAAACTGGTGCGCATTGGTGTGTGTGTCTTTACTTTTGGTAGGCAGATAAGACGTTGCTGTGTTGACAGCCTATATATTCAATGTAGATATAGATTGGCCATTAAATTGACACCTAATTGATTTTATATTTTAGTCCAATAGTGAATGTACGAGCCTACTCATTTCATGTGGATGCCAAAACATGCCTGCCTCTCAATTAAATGATTTAAATACAATTTTAAATAATGTAGCGTAACGTTAATAAGGCTCTATTACAACAAATACTTTTCGGTCAATATCCTCATGTGATTAAATTCATCAAATTCCTCAGGTGCAGAACTGTAGTGTGCAATCAATGCACATTTACCAACTCTGAGGGAAATGTGCACATTTACCGGTAAATTAGATTAGATTAGATTAGATTCAACTTTATTGTCATTGCACAGAGTACAAGTACTGAGACAATGAAATGCAGTTTGGCATCTAACCAGAAGTGCAAATAGCAGTAAAGTGCAGAGTATGTGCATATTGGGCGGCTGTGGCTCAGGGTGTAGAGCGGGTCGTCCGCTAATCAGAAGATCGGCGGTTCGATCCCAGGCTCCACCAATCCGCATGTCGAAGTGTCCTTGGGCAAGACACTGAACCCCAAATTGCTCCCGAAGCTGTGCCTTCGGTGTGTGAATGTGTATGAATGGTTAGATTCCCCTGATGTGCAGGTTGGCACCTTACATGGTAGCGCCCTGCCATCAGTGTATGAATGTGTGTGAATGGGGTGAATGTGAATGTAGTGTAAAGCGCTTTGAGTGGTCGGAAAAGACTAGAAAAGCGCTATATAAGTACAGTCCGTTTACCGTTTACCATATGTATAATGGTAATATAAATATTAAATAAACAGTAAGGGCAAGATATGAATACGATAATATGTACAGAATGAACAGTAATGACATTGTGAACAGGGTACAAACATATCTATAGAATATATATAAAATATATGGTGCAAAGGTGTAAGCAGTGCAAAAATATATCTAAAGCATATAGTGCCGGTATTGAAGTGTGGCAGTAGTAGGGAGGTCATTGTTCATTGTTCAGTCATTGAAGGGAGGTGGGAGGGGGCTGCTATCACCATCGTGCAAGGTGACAGCTGAGGGAAAGAAGCTGTTCCTGAGCCTGCTGGTCCTGGAACAGCTTCTTCCCCTCAGTACCAATATACCAATAAAACTCAAACCCTGGATAAAAATTCTAATAATAATTGGTTGTTCTGTCTTCTGGGAGTGTTCAATTATTCAAATATCTGTGACCCTAATGACATACCTGCCCCTCCTTGTTTTCTATGTAGGTGCTGAACGGAAAGAATTAGATTCTCTGTACTGGTAAATGTACAGTATATGTAGCTTTAAGCCAAGGTAAGCAGAGGGTATTCTCTCCTACAGGACTCACTGTACTCACAATGCTAATTGTATTAATGAAAGTTAAAGAGGATTAAGTCTGTAGTAGCCTAATTCGTTCAAGGCTCTGTAACACTTTCTCATTCAGTATATAACTGAGCTCTGCAAGTCACTTTGACACAAGCTACAAATAGACCAAAGAACGCCCTTTTATTCCAGACATTTTCAGGGCCTCTGCACCTTGTAGGGTAAGTACGGTAGAGTAGGTAAGATGATTTATTCCCCCATAGCACAAAATGACCATATATATATTGATATGGTTGTCAATCAATCGATCAATGTCAATATCGATGACCAGGTGCTGAGATTTCTGTCTTGAGATGTCGGGGGCTGCACCAGATACATGTGTAGGTGGAGATAAACTCTGCTGGATGTCGACATTAGAGGTCGATAAAGGTCATAGATTACTTCATGACCCTTTAAATCAAAGAATTAATCTCACAAAAACATGTTGGCTTACATTAATGGGGCTACAGTATATCAAGCTATGAACAGAGGATGAATAGTATTTTGGAGGTGCAAATCTATAAAACGTGTATAAAACGATGCTTGACGTACAGCAATTTGATTGTGTGAGTGTAAATTAATCACTGATTCTCATTCTTACTGAGGGGGAATGGCTGTCCATGCATTTTACATGTCTTACTAGATGTTTTACGATGTCGATCCCATAGAACAGATGAATCAATTGATCAATACACTATTTAATTCAATAATAATGCCTTAGCAAACTACTATCCACTAACAGTTGTAAATATTACAATTCTAAATAGAATGTATCTCCCACCCCTATTGATTTCAACAATAACTCAATACTTGGATTCGGGAGAGCTGAAGCACAAGCTGCAGAGTGTTTACATGATTTTGCTTTGCGAGATTTTTCTTGCCTTATTGCCACGATAAACACAAGCTGTTACTCAGACTGTGGGTTGAATGTATCAGTTTGTCTGCCTGACAAGCGTCAAACTGTTACATTTTATATATTTTACACCCCAGTAGGCTTCACCATTCACAAGTGCAGGGATGGATATCACATTCACTGTTTCTGAAGACTGGGGCTTCTTTCATGTCACAGACTCCAACTAGACTCACATTTGACCACTTCCATTGATCAGATTTAGTCCCCGGGACCCATATGGGAACATTTCAGTTGCTGCTGATTTAGCATTGAATTGTAGAAATGTCTACACGTGGGGAGATAATAGTGATGAGGGTAAAATAATTCTTGTCTAATTAGGATAATTTCTAGTGAATTCAATTATAATGAAATAATATATGAAACATTTCTAAAACTATAATAATTAAACTATTCCAAATTTTGCTGGGGACCCCTGGAACCCTGTCAAGGACCCCTTGTTTGTCCCCGGACCCCACTGCTCGAGTTATAATGTAGTGAGGGGGTAAAACCTTATTTGCAGAATACAGTTTACCATCTTTAAAGGTTATAGGGTATTTTAAAGGGGGAAATCACTTATCATCATTTATCAATTAATGTTAGTACATAGCTAATAAAGTATGTCTGTATGATTATTGCATTGTCTTAATGTTTGCATGCCAGTGTTGCTGCTTTGTTGTGCATGGCTATATTTGGTATATTTGCCCTTTTCTATCTACCATGGCTTCTTTTGCCTGCATGATGCAATCTTAATACTTCATAATACTCACTGTCTCTGTATTGCTTTATATAATATCTTCTCAATCTCTATATTGCTTTGCATATTTGTATTTATTTATTGTTTTTAATTGTTTTAATTGTTATTCAACATTTCCAGGGACAGCAGTTGAAAACTAACCAGGTGGCTAACACAGGCACACACTTTTGATCAATGTGCATTGTGCCTGTAAAAATAAAATAAAATGTAATAATTTAATTTAATACAATTCAAAAAATTCTCAAAATATAATTGAATATAATATTTTTCTCTTAATGCTGCTCGTTGTTTGCCTTGTGAAGCTCATACTTTATCAAATTAATTATTTATTTATAATTATGTACCACTACATTACTGCTTATGGCTGAAACTCATTTGGCCAAGTTCAGCCCCTGCTTGCCACTGCGCGCTCCCGTGACTTGGGGGAAGCATTGAGCGCTGTGTGTGACGTAACAGCAGCGCGGGGAGCAGGCAACGAGAGAGCGAGCGAGAGAGGTAGAGAGACAGAGAGAGATAGAGGTTGATAGCTCAGGTTCAGTGGTAAAGGAATTTCTCCATAGCGCCATATTCCGTCCGTTTTAACGTCTACTGACTCAACTGACATCTACTGACCTGGTAAGTCCTGGCATAATATTTAGCAACGCTGTCATTGACCTGAACGGCGAAGGAGCTGTCTGTTTTGAAGTTGAACGTGCTGGTTTTCTCCCATTCAGCATTTTGACATTGTGGTGATGCTGCTGGTCCAACAGCCAGAATACACAATATGTTAAAGTGTATGCTCAACACACCGCACACAATAGATGTAGCTGAAAGATGTGTTTGCCTATCTGGCTTTAAATCTAACAATGTCAGCCAACATCCATCAGGCTGTTGGTGGAGTGCAGCACCCGTTATTGACCAAGAGCGAAAAATCAAATAGGGAAATAGATAAATAATTGATCATAGAGGACGGTTATTGGGATAAAGCTTGTCCCGTTGTCGCCTGTGACATTTGTCTGTAGGCTATGCCTAAAATAGCCAGTGCTCATCTATATTTTAATGAGTTATCTGGCAAAGTTCTCATAAGCTGTTTTCCAGTAACCTTGTAGCGCCATTACGTTTATTTGGGTTAATTAGGCTCATTACTCTATTAAGGAAATGACAATTAGGTGACGTCCATCACAGCCCCCTCCACATGAAAACCCTTAATGTGGGGTTAGAATTACGAAAATGTCAGAAATAGAATATTTATCAGGCGTTTGTGTGGCGTGGTGTTTTGCTGGTGTGTGTACTACTATAGCATCTGTGGTGAATGGCTTTGGTTCAGTTTGGCATCACTGAAGCAGTCCTAACAGGTTTTTACAGCATCCCTCCAGTCACGTTGTTCTATTTTTAGCCTTGTGTTTCTTTGGAGATTAATTTGGTTGGAGAGAGGCTGACTGGACTGGGTCCCTTGGGAAGCTATCAGTAGCTGTCTATCTTCACTGCACTGTGAAATAATAATCCTGCTACAAAGGGATTTACCTACTGTTGTATTAAATGTAGGTTGACTAGTTGTACAAAACAGGTAGGCATATACTCTACTGTTAGAGCGGTCAGAGCCTACCACAGGGACCTTATAGCCTACACGATGTTAGGCTATTCATTATTTAATGCCAGAGTCATAAATTCCCAGCTGGTAGGTTGTAATTACAATTACTCTGTGTCTTCCAGTGTTCCATCTGGAAAAAACAGGGAAAAAACATAGACACCTGCGAAATGTTCTTTGCCCATCATGAAATATTAAAAGTCCACTTCAATAATAAACTTTATTTGTAGAGCGCTTTCCAAAACAAAGTTACAAAGTGCTTCACAGAAAACGTCAAAGGTAAAGACAAAAAACAAAGAACCAATGTGATGAGATCAAAATAAGCTTAGTGCAACAAATCCAAACAGTAAAACAAAGCAAGAAAAACTAAGTAAAACAAGTCTTAGTGCAACATATTAAAAGAACATGAGCAAAACAATAATAAATAAAAATTATAATACTTTAAGGGCGTTTTCACACGGACCAAGGTCCGAACCAAGGTCCGAACCAAGGTTCATGTTTTGTTACATTGTATACATTTCATCCGGTTAGTTTTGCTTTCACATTGCAATTTTGTGAGCGCACTAAAGAACTTTGCATGACATACCTACATCCTGTCGTCATCACCTACGTGGGCTGCGTCTCCCTATACTTGACATTGATTGGTTTGTAGACGGGCGTGCGCCTGACGTCGGCGTGCTGTCAAATCGGCAGGTAGCCTTTTCCGTTCGAATGAAATGAATGAACAGATTCATTTCGTTGCCACTATACAGTCCCTCCAGGATGTTGCGATCGCAATAATTAACGCAAATTCAACTAATTGCCGGAATACTTGCAAGAGCTTCCATTTTTGCCAAAAAATAACCCGCAATATTCCCGCATAAAACGGTCAAATTGGCACAGTGCTTCCACATTAATACTCCTACATGTTTGGGAGGTTTTTTTATTTAAATATGCAATTTGCACCATTTGCTTTCTTGTTATCCTGAGCCGGTGTAGCCTAATCATTTTATAATATAAACTGTTCAAGTTGATTTGCTGGTAACAGGCCGGTGACTAGTTAGATATGCGTTCTCCGCTCCGGACATCTCTCTCCTTTTCTCTGTGTCAAACTGGCAGCACTGACAGATTAGAGCGGGACTGGAACGTGACGGGTCAACTAATGATGTGATGGCAAATTGTAGATATGCTGCATCGCAGCCTAAAGGGAAACAACAAACAAAAATAACGTAAAGAAAACTAGAATTAAAAAGGAATGAAAGACAAAGAAAGGCACTAGACAGAGATCATGTGTAGTAAAACTAGTTTTCAGCCGGCGTCCCCAGGAGGTATTAATGTGTGACGATTACTCTACTACTTTAAAAAAAAAAACTTAAAAAACAGAGTGGGCAGTTTACAATGTTTTGGGGAGGATGGGGGGCTCGACATTTTCATCAATTCCTGCTGTTTTACCACAAGATAACACAAAAAATATCGCAAATTGCATGGCAATTTTTGATACAAGCCACTGCAAATTCAATCATTTTGGGCCGCAATAATCAGAACAAAACTCTGCGAAATCCTGCTGGGACTGGCTATAGTGTTATTATTATGGCATTAATACCAGCAGCACCAACTTCAAGCGCAGTACTCGATACTAGTTCGAATCCGCCAAATAAACGTCCTCGTCATGCAAAAATTATATCGGCGCCGACGATAGCCTGCCTCAACTTCCTGTTATTGGTCCGAAAGTTCGAACCATCCAAAAAAGTGTTTTCACACTGCAAACGAACCGAACCATGGTTCAGTTTGATCAGAATTCTGGTCCTTTGGTCCGGACCGTGGTCCGAGGCACCTTTCACACCTGCCATTTTGGTTCGGACCAAACTGAAAAGTCCGAAGGTCCGGACCAAACAAGGTAGGTGTGAAAGCACCCTCAGACTACTAGGTGAATTAGGCATTAGTGGGTGGACCAAAAAACAGGCAGTAAAGGCCATGTCCGAAGCAGCAATGGCTGCCAGTCAGTGGATCTGGCAGAAAAGGTATCACACTGACTTGGGGCAGGCACACAGTACCTAATGTAGGTACTCTTGAGTGTTATAGGGTTTGGACCACTTGCTTGACTGAAGCATGCTGGTCCTTTTTTCTTAGAAGTACGTGTGCTGGTACATTGATTTCTTAGGAGCTAGAAATTTTGGCATGTTAGCTCTTGTTAGCATGCTAGCTGACATTGTTTGCAAGTAGCATGGTTGCTGTGTATGTGTACTAGTAGCATGGTTGCTGGTGTATTGATTCTTTAGAATGTTGGCTTGCCTTAGTTGTCTGTAGCGTGCTAGCTTATGTTGGCTAGTAGATATGATCTTAACACTTTGGAAATTTGGAAAGATTTTTGTATCATTAAGACAGGAGTTACGTAACATATGATAGTTTAGACATGGCAGTCGGACTGAGTTGTGATACACTGTTCTCAGCTCTTGGTATAATTGTTTACTGATACAGCCATATCTTTAGCTTATAATAGTTGGTACAATTCAGGTTCTGAACTGCTGAGTGGGTTGTTCCAAGCCGGCAGTGTCAGCCGTGCCATTAGCTTATTGTTGTTGTTGAAATTCAACCATTATTTAAGTCTTGGGGTACATTGAGGGATGGACCCTCTTTTGCAATGCAGCCGAGGATACAATAAGAAATATCAAAATAAATAAAAGCAAAACAGGCATAGATAAATAAATTAGAAGCATTTACAGTCTGACACAATGAGATTTGAGGATGCTGCAATAATCCCTTCTCGACGTTACAGAGGCATGTACTCAGATTTCTGCGTCTGCCTTTGTTAATATGGGTTGAGTGACTCGAATGAGAGGGTAGGGTCGAATTTAACCCAAGGTTTTTGTTCGATGGACTCTGGGAGAGTAGTATTCTCAAACAGATACCTATATCTAGCTGGTCCAATAACCAACATCTCAGTTTTATTGGCATTGAGAAGTAGGAAGTTTAGTGACATCCAGCGTTTGATTTCCGATAGACGCGCCTCTAACTTTTGGAATTGGGAGTGATTGTTTGTTTTAACGTGTACGTAAAGTTGAGTATCGTCGGCGTAGCAATGAAAATTGATGCCAAATTTACTGATGAATTCACTGAGTGAATAGAGAGCATAAAGGACCTAAACCATGAATGCGCCGTTCCTCAGATACCAAAATAGTTTTCAAGACAATTCAAGAGTATAATATGATCAATCGTATCGAAGGCTGCGCTCAAGTCAAATAACAATAGTGCTTGAGTTAGGGTTGAAAAAGGGTTAAAAATCATTTTCTGGTACTATATAGAACCCATTTTGTTTAGAGTGTAGTCTGCAGGATTCATTTTCATAGAATCTTCCCATCAGATAAGGGATTGTTTGCTGTTGAATTAACTATTAACTTTTCTATTTTAACGTAATGTGTACTAAAAGAGGAAACAAACCCTAACCCCCTCCACCCCCACCCACTTCTCACTACCAACAACATTGTTTTCCTTGGAGCATAACTGACCCAAATAAACTCAACACACACTGTCAGCTAAAGTCACAGCTGTATGTGGAGTTATTCTATAGAGCAGAGGAGGATTTTATTTATATCTGGATGCCTTTTGTCTTAAAAGAGTGGAAGGTAAGAACTAAACTCACTTTTTTATTATAAGTTATATGAGGATGGGGTCTTTTAATGGAATAATTATCAATTAAAAGGGCAATAATAGATTTTCACTGCCCCGTAGCACAAAATTACCACATTATACAGTTGTGAGAAAAAGTTTGTGAACCCGTTCGAATTACCTGCATTCCTGTATAAATGGCTCCTAAAATATGGTCTGATCGTCATCGTCTGATCTGATCTGATCATCATAAAAAACATAACAATTTTTACTTTTACATGTCTTTATTGAACATATTATTCAAACATTAACAGCTTGGATTGGAAAAAGTATGTGAACCATGAGATTCAGTAACTACATCGGGATAAGTATCTTGGAGTTCAGATTTGCCCTCAACTCTGCCATCCATGAGTCCACTGGAGGGACTCCCGTTGAGCTCAACCTCAATAAGTCACACTGTGGACCACTGGATGTGATGCTGCAGCCACAGATCACCACTCTGGTGATATTTAAAAATCTCCCAGGTGGATGATATGTACCAGTTTGTCTCCAAAAACGTCTCTATTGCTCATCAAAGGCAAACCAGAAAGTCTGGGTACATGCCCATCCTTTCTCCAAGGTATAAAAATATTTTGCGACAAATCGGCCCTCTGAACTATGAGGGGGTAAAGGAGGATGCAGGAGAAGACATGCAGATTGTGCACCTTGTTATCTAACTGACAGGGGTTTCCAGATCATGAACATGCTCTTTCGTGTCGTGGCAAAGGAAGAGAAACGGCTCACAGTTGTGACTTCAGACCATGTTCAAAGCCTGTGGAGGGGAGTCCTCCATACATGATGAGGAAAAATTTCACAGATTTAAGGATGATGAATCAACCATTGTCCCTTGATATGCTTAGTTGCCTTATCTGGTTTAGTTAAAGTGTGGGGGAGTGTGGCAATCTCCTATTATATCAGTAGCCACTATCATTAGCACCCTGCCTCCCTTGGCTTACACACAGTTCCTTAACACCTGCTCTATCTTGGTCCAGACCCGTTCTGTTATTATGGCGGTCACGCCAAGGTTAAGATGGCGAATCACTGTAGAGAAGTGATGAATCAAACCTGCCTTGTTTTTGTGTCCATGAGTTTGGGAGGTTGATGTTTGGCTCTCTGAATCAGTTCTTGTGTACAGGAAAAGTAGTAAATTACATTTGACAACCAACATTGCACTGACTGATTGTACTTGACTGACTTGACAGAAGGTAACTCCGGTTAATGTGTATAAAGTGTAATGTTTTTTATACTCTGTATAAAAATGTGGTGTGCATTAGGTAGTAGTGTTTGCATTTGTCGCATTCACAGTCAATACTCATCCCCTCTCGCTCTCTCTCCCAGAATACTTCCTCCATGCAGGTGCACATGTAATTTGTCATTTCACCACTACTACCTAAAGCCCATGTGATCTGCCAATGACTGTAATTGATTAAAGACAACGTAGTGAGCAATATAAACATGCAAAATAGAAAAAGGACAACAAATAGACACATAGCGCCTACATTCCGGCCCCTAATTATTATGCCACAATAATTAGATAATTACAAACTCATCAAAAGTTAAGGTTATATCATTTCTGCCCCATATTACCTTGGGTTGATTTCGTTTGTCATTGGGATCAGTGATAGAATGGCTTTTAATGATGGCTTCCACTTCACCTTCACCTATATCAAGGTTCTGTATGATCAGAGTGGAGTTCAGGACCTTACGCAAAGATCTGATCAGACATTCCCATGATGTGAGCCAGCTCAAAATCCACTTGATTGCAGGAGTGTGTTGTTGATATGATTGATTTTAATAGGCTGTTTAGACTCTTTAGGCATGGCTTCCCTACTAAGCCGTCCACCAACCCTCAAAATACCGACTTCGAGCACTGGATTGAGCTTGTAAATGTGGCTAAGAATTTAACTAAGGCTGGTAATTTATAATGGAGACTGATCCAGTGGTGGGGCCCCGGTCAGAAAGCAGGCGTTAAATAGAGGCAGAGGCAGGCGATTTGGATTTAGTTCAGTGTTTATCTTTGATAGGGTGTTACAGAAGACCAGTTGACATAGATGAATGAGTGAACAAGCAGTGAGCAGTAGACAGCAGTAGTAGTAGCAGTAGTAGTGTATGGTATATGGTGTATAGTTTTCTAAGGGTGACAAGAGAGGAGATATTAGTAGTAAATACGTATGTCAAGAATGTTATGCATAAATGATAAATACCTAATAAATAGGGATGTAACGATATGGGAAATATCGTGGGATGATATTCCGTGGTCCAAAAGCATGACGATATGAACCGTGGTGGTTTGCAATATTACCTAAATCTCATCAATTAGCTACACCACCAAAATGTAAACTACTATTTGTATTAATTTACATACTTTAAACGCCAGAGGGCGTAGTCAGTAATGCTAGATCCTAGCTTGCTTGACGTTGACACCGACGAGCCCAAGTGTGTAGTGCGTAACAGGCAAATGGAAAGCGGGGAAATTGAAATAGCAGACTTTAAATCAATTAGTTTTATTTAGACAAGCATCCACTTTCAAAAGCTTATTTATTTTCTTTAAGAGATTCTACTATCTGCCTTTTGCACCCAAAAATATATAAGAAATAAAGAAACCTGTGGCAGACGGGAGGGGGTGTGGGTGAGCCCTTGGGTGGCTGCAGAAGGGAATCGGGCTGGTCTGCTTAATAACGTCTCTCGCCCTCTGCAGCTGTTTAGCTCAGTGTTGTGGCGGTGTCTTCTCTCCCACCCCATTCCCTCACTGGAAAAAGACACACACGTTGTTACATCAATCCCAGGCTGCTATTATCCAATTAATGGGTGGCAGCCACTGAGATTAATTGAGTCATATTTAGTTTTTAAAGCTATTGCAGGACAAAACTCTAGAGTGGCAGAGCTACTTTTGTCCTGCTGGGCGCTGAATTGAGTGAGGCGTGAGGCGGCCAATCAGAGCAGTGCTCATTACATACAACCTACACGCCCTCAAAACAGCCTGTTCTTTACAATGGAGAAAATGAGAGACTGAAACACACACCACAGAAGCTGGTTTTAGGATTTTTTTTTATATAGACTTCACAAACGTCTTGTAAAGACCCCCAGGAACAGTTTAAATAGCCCAAAATGAGTACAATACCCCCCCTTTAATTATTATTATTAGGTGTGAGTGGGGCAGGAACATGCAAAGTTACCGTGGGAGATGGTGGAACCAACCATTACAATCAGTAGTTTGGGTTGAAACTCAAGATTCAAGAAGTTTATTTGTCACATACACACACGAGGTGTGCAGTGAAATGTAAAGTGTCAATGCTCAGCAGAAATGTGCAAAGAGCAAATAACAGGTTCACATTATTTACAATAAAAAAAAACCCCACAATATTTACAATGTCACAGTAAGAGCTCTATATAAAAAACAACACAATATTTACAATAAGAGCACTTTATGTGTAGTCTTTACCTAAGTGTGTGTGTGTGCATAAGAGGGGCAGTGTGTGGGTCTTGGTGGGGGCCCTGGTGAGGTCAGAGTTCACAGTCCTGATGGCCTGAGGAAAGAAACTCCGTCTCAGTCTCTCTGTTTTGGCAGCATGACTACGGAGGCGCTTGCCTGACCGCAGCAGCTGAAACAGTCCGTTGTTAGGGTGGTGAGGATCCTTCATGATCCTGCAGGCTCTGGTTCTTCACCTCCTGGTGAATAAGTCCTGCAGGGTGGGGAGTGTAGTTCCAATAGTGCTACTCTCTGAAGAGCCTTCCTGTCCTGAGCGGAGCTGTTGCCAAACCAGGCAGTGATGCTTCCTATCAGGATGCTCTCTACAGCTCCAGAGTAGAAGGACTGAAGGATCCTCCGGGAGACTTTACATTTCCTCAGTTGCCTGAGGTGGTAAAGGCGCTGCCTTGCCTTTCTCACCAGAGTGTCTGTGTGTGAGGACCATGTCAGATCTTCTGTGATGTGGACTCCCAGGTATTTATACCTGCTCACCCTCTCCACAGTAGTCCCATTAATCCCCAGTGGTGAGTACGTCCTCTGTTGTTGTGTCCTCCTAAAGTCCACAATCAGCTCCTTAGTTTTGGTGACATTCAAGAGGAGGCTGTTGTCCTGGCACCAGAGTGACAGATCAGCAACTTCCTCCAGGTAGGCCTTCTCGTCGTTGTCGGAGATCAGGCCCACAACCACTGTGTCATCCGCAAACTTAATGATGGAGTTGGAGCTGAACCTGGCCACAGTCATGTGTGTACAGAGTAAACTCTGCTTCAGCATTATATTTTTGTGGGTGTGTGTGTGTCTGTATGCACAGGATATGCTAGATGGTGTAGCGATTGGACATGTGAGTGTGGCAAGGCTTGGAAACAGCACCACCAGTGTCATCTTTGGGCGAAACTACTGTATAACTTTTATAAACAATGCCATTGGTCAGTGTTATTGGTCACGAATACCCAATAGTATTTTTTCTTGAAAAATAGTAGGTGGGGGGAGAAATGTACAGGTGCCTGGATACGACTCCTGCCTGGCTTTACTGTATCAGGTGAATTTGTTGCTCATGTTGAAAAACGTTAGAGCGAAGTTGCATCCATCTCGTCCTGTTCGTCCTCCTTCCATTGATTTTGCATGCATGCACACCAACTCGTTGTACATCCTGTCTGAACAGAGGATAAGAAGTGTGTCGTTCTTTCTCTGTGGAGGCAGGTTGTAAAAAACAACAACTGATTATCAGTCTTAACACTAGAAGGGCTAATGGATTAGGGGTGACTAAGAGAAGGCCAAGCCATCTATTGAAGGAGGTAAATATGCTTACAACTCTTATGTCCTTCCGTGATTTTGAACATCTAATAACAGAAAGTGGGTCTTGACAATTGAAGGACAAATTTAATGCTGACGTGTTACAGTTCTAAAATTCAAAACAGCAGTCAGTTGTTGCTTGGAGACGACAAGCAACTTAATTTAGAGAAACTCCAAATGTGGACGAAACAGGATGGGGAGGCCTTTCATCGAGTGTCTTCTTTAAATCAAAACAGAAAGAACACTTTTAACAGACAAACGTCTTGCCGTTTAAAGGTTTTTCACTCTTTTTCGCTCTCTGGGTGTCATGAAAGAGTTAGTAGATGCCAGTAGATGAAGACTATTCAGAGCTCTTCTGTTTCTCTTAGAGTGTTGTCAGTAAAATGACAAATGATAACTGGGTTGTGTGTGTGGGGGTGTTTATATAAACAAAGGTTTATATAAACACAGACATTTCAATTTCAGTGCAGTTATTGCCCTAATTCAAGACAACAGTTTCTGGAGCATGGAAAATACTGTCTCAGATACGAACCTGATAAAGTTCTCTACAGCACATGGTTACCCATGGTGCTCTCTGCTGGTTACTATAGCATGAATAGATTTCTCCTTGTCAGGGAGCATGTTGGGAGTGGACAGAGCTCCCACTCTGTTATGATGTTATGATCAGAATGATTTTTCTGACACCAAATGTGCCTACCAGGGGGACAGGGATTGGCATGTGACCTTTAAACGCGGAAACAAAGTGGCTGGTAGCAGTACTGCAAACCTGCCAACCTGCATGCATTTTGTGTACCAACCACGCAATTCTTGGTCAAAATACGCAGGTACGAAATGCCAGCTGAAACTACGCAAATAAAAAAACATAACGTAACGTTAGCCCCTCCCTTGTCTCGGAAACCCGACTCGAGCGAGTTCTGCTGAGTTCTCGTATACAGGCTGGGCACGAGACTAGCCCCTCCCCGACCCAAATCTTCTCACTCACAAACATCCACTGATGCGGTAAGTTACGTTACCGTAACGTTACTTTGTCATCGACCGAGGCGTACGTTGCATTGCATTGCTGAGGTAAAATGGGAAGTGGGGGAGTAATAATCAAGCACAAAAATATTTAAAATGTGACCGTAATGTTAACATCATATGAAACATTGCTAAACATGTTTGGTAACTTTGTTGTTCGCTAGTTAGTCGTAGCTCGCATACGACGTGATTAGCCTTGTTACGAGACTTAAGGCTAGTCAGCAGCAGCAGTAGCAGCAATACTTTTAGTTTTAAATTATTTCATAAAAAATACATTAAAATATATTTCTGTAGTGTTATTTTTTTTAGTATGGATAATTACAGAAATATATTTCAATTTTATTTCATTAACAGTGTGTTATTATTGTTATACAACTAGGATAACTATGGTATTACTGTGTAGCAGAAGTGACCGCAAGGATCTAACTTGTTACTACTGGGCGGCGGGCACAATTGTGATGGGAGCTGAAAGAGCCGGCTCTTATAGCTGAGCTGAGCCAAATGATGTGACTCACTGAAAAGAGATGGAATTCCCATCACTAGAGACTACACCCGCTCTAAGCTGGGTACTATATCCATGGAAAGGCAATGGATCCTTTAATTTAAACCTAACACAAAAATCAGTGAAATGAACCAGGTCCTTTGCACAGTATCACAGATTTCTTGTCTCTTTCTTGAATATGTTGTATCCATACCTCCTAAAAGGCTATGCACTATAATATAAGGAAAATATTCTTGAACTTAAAGCAAATTTGTAGCATTTTTGTAGTAATTCATGAGGAAAAACCACTATAATATTTCTATAGGAATGTCTGGATTTTCTAATCTGCTATGGTATTCTTATAATATTACTACAGCAGGGTGTACCCGCGGGGTCTTAAAAGTATTAAAAAAGCATTGAATTCAATATTCTCAAAATAAGGCCTTAAAAGTATTGAATTTCGTTTACAAAGGTCTTAAATTTTTTTCTTGGCCTTTCGTAGGATTAAATAAATACCATAACATCATAAATAACAAATGTCAAATGTATAAAATGTTTTGTGTGTGTAATGTTACAATTTACTTGTTTGGTGTGACTTGGACGTTACAACAGTACAGGTAATGTTTACGTCAGTGTATTGACGCTCTTGACCGTGGAGTGTGCTACTAACAAGCTAGTTTGTCGCCTCAGAATGGGCAAATGACATTTTAAGGGGCTTTCACATGATCCGCGGAAAGCGTCGGCGTCAAGGCCAGGTTCCTTCACATGCTCAGCGTCACCCGCATCAGCCGGTGACCGTAGCTAACCACATCGCCATGATCATACTAGCACAGCCATAGAAGTGACTATAGACTGGCTGCATATAGGAACCTGTACTAAGCTGTCAACCAAACTGGTAGACCCATCTGTAAACCGACATCATTCCATGCCACAGACTTTTTAGTCAGATCGTGGTATGATTTAAGTGTCATGTTGTATAATTCGGGATGCTCCGACACATAAAACAAGGGCGCAGAACGCCGAGGGTGGCGGCGACGCTAGGTTCGTCCGCGACGCTTACCAAATAGGAAAAGAATGGCAGCGCCGGTGCTGAGCGTTTTTGCCACTGATCATGTGAAGGGCGCTCACAAAGCTATTGTGTATTAAATATTAATGTGAGTATTATAACATTTTTTATTAAATTCAAGTACTTGATAAATAATTATTTTCTAGGGCTTAAAATCCATACTGATTTTCCATTATATCCTTCATACTTTTGCCAGTATGGCCGTGAAGTTGGCATTAAATTTCATTCTAAGTGTTATTAAAAAGGTCTTAAAAAGTCTTAAATTTAACTTGGAGAACCCTGGGGGTACGTCTATTCACAGGTGAATAGACGTTGAATAGATCAATAGATCAAGGTTGAATCACTGTAGAATTTTGTTTCGATTTTGCAAATCGAATCTTTTATATCGCAATGTTGTTTCAACGTCCTACTTTTCAACATGGGTGAAATAAGGTCTTGTGTCAACGCTGAATTAAAGGGGACATATTATGGAAAACGGCTTATTCCTGGCCCTTATACATGTTCCACAGGTTATCATTGACCTAAGTAGCCGAGAAAATGTGAAATCTGGAAGTCAACCCCTTTTTCTGTATTTTCCTTCTTCCAAAAACGGTGCCAAATCGGGCCAAAAACAGGCCGTTTCAGAAAGTAGCCCGTTTATACGTCATAACGGGCGCTTCTTAACATAATCCAAACTCTCTCAGAGCATGCCCACCCCCAGGTGAACAACCACTCCCATTTACCTCGTCTCAAAATGCAGCTCACTGCAGCGCCGCAAGCTGTTGCTTATGGTGCATTCCATTGTACTTGGAAATCGATAATTCCGAGTCGGTATTCCTAACTTCCAATCTAAATGTGTTCCAGTGCATCTGCTCGGGAAAACATAATCGCTCGCAGCAAACTCATGTTTGTAAGGCAAGTCTCAGAATGTTACAAGCATCTAAAGAGGAACTACATCAACTACTACAGCGCCATTAGTGAATAGAATCGGCGCATATCACATTCGGACGCCGTTTTTTCCGAGTACAATGGAGTGCATCATTACTTTGCGAACAGTGGAGCTACAACTACGGCAATGTCTACGGCCATATCCCAACTCTCCAGTTGTTCTGTTGTAGGATGCAGGCAGCAACATAGATCCCTGCACAGTCTCCCAACACGCGCAAATGCCAGGACAGAGTGGATTAATTTTATTTTTAACGGCAACGTCCCGGCTACAGTTAGATCATTTTTTTCTGTGTGTGATGATCACTCCTCGGACTGCTTCAGCAACGGCAGGATTAGCATCTAAATTGAAGTTTAAAGATGGAGCAATTCATAAGGTACGTGACCCATCTGCAAAATTGGAATCTGTAAGTGTCACCATGTTTTGATTTAATTTACAAATTAGTCTAGTTAGTATATTCGACTGCTGGTTAGCTAACGAGCTAGCGGGGCTAACCACGGGCTTGTTGGGCGTGGAAAAAGTAAGAAAACTAAAGCTGGAGTCAGGACACATCTTTTAAAGTTATTGGTTGGAGTCAGGACTCATCTTAAAGTTATTTGTTGGGACCAGTGTCTGTTATATAAGTCTGTCGAACGTGTCCGGCTCAGTAAACTTTAGCCACCATTAGTACTAGGGATGGGCATTTTCATTTTTTTTAGTGGTCGACTACTAACAAGAATTTCAGTCGATTAGTCGACTAGCTGTGACGTCATCACCTCCGCCCAACATAGACCATTAACCGCACATAACTACCATGAAACAAAGTTACCAGTACATAAATACAACTACAACACGTGCCATTTAAAATTATTCTTTTATTTTTCCAAATAGACCAAGTACTACAGTGAACAAAAGAATAAAAGTCTTAGCAGAGGTGACAAAACGAAAATGGCTACCAAATAGGTGCTATATGAAATAAATATTTTATTTTTTCCAAATAGGCAAAAAGTGCTACAGTGATAAAACGAAAATAAGTCTTACCAGAGATGGCAAAATGAACATCAGTCCTACCAGATTAGCTCTTATAAAGGAAAACCAGCATGTCAACGTGTTCTGGGGATAGGCGTGTGCGCAGCCTGTTGACATCCTGTCGACAGCCTGTCCAGCAGTTGAAAAAACCCTCTCTGCTGGAACGGAGGTGGCGGGTATGGTGAGGTACTGCCTTGCAAGGACGCAGAGATGTTTGAAACGGGATTCGTTGTTTTGCCACCATAACACGGGATTGTCATCAGGTGAAACGCATGGCTCGTTAAAGTAGCGATCCATTTCGTCTTGCTCGGTGTCCTCGGCACTGTAATCCTCCCCAAGTAGAGCACTGATTGCCGAGGTGTTTGCCCAATCAACCCCTGCCTCTTCACCATCTTCCATGGTGTCGGCGGCAGCAGTAGCCGCTTCTCCGCTGGGCGCATGCTCTAGGACAACTCCATTGTACAACTCAGTCAATTTCTCTCGAATGCCGAGACGTAATGCTGGCTGGTCCACGAAGCGCAGATGCTTGTGTCTCGGGTCTAATGCAGAGGCAATCAGGGCCGCTTTGCCTATTAAAACACACAAACGATTGTATTTAGGTTACCTAACATTAATGTTGCATTAAAATAAAAGTATTAAGTAACATTATTAAAGTTATTTTCAGTTAATATAAAGTAGCCTAGGTTGACATTTATAAAAACACTGCCTTTTTTGCCCTCCACTTACCGGGATTTGCGGTGTCCATGCGCTGGCTGAGGGAAGCTGCCACTGTCCGTTTGAACTCGGCCACTTTTGGAGAATCTCCTGGCAGGACGTTTAGATGATGACTCAGAAGGCTGTTCGTCATGGGGTAGACCAAGGAAATGGAGACATGTGTCTCACTGCAGAGAGTTGTAGTGGTGCACTTAAGTGAGCGAAGTACCGGTAACATGCCCTCTATTGTTTGCCAGCACTCGTCTGTCAGTTCCAAGGTTCGAGCGTCACTGAGTTTTGTAAAGGTTCGGTCTGATAAAGTGGCTGTTATTGCCCACCTTTGTTCGTGCAAGCGATCCATCATGTCAAATACCGAGTTCCATCTAGTACGACAGCACTTTATCAGTCTATGCAGAGGTAAACTCTGTTGCTCTTGTTTCTTCTTCAACGCAGCTGTGGCCACCGTGCTGTGATGGAAATGGGAAACCATTCGACTGCATGCAGCCACTAGCCGTCGTTAATTGCAAGCTGAAGCGTGTGTGCGAAACAACACACAGACTCCCATTCATCCACAAGCCGTTAATTTGCGAGAGTTATGTTCTTTGCGTTGTCGTGAACGCAAGCACTCACTTTAACCCCCAACCCCCACTCGCCAACGACGTCTCTGAGGCTAGTGGCTAGATTTTCAGCCATATGCCGCTCATCCGTGCTTCGAGTCTGGAGTACAGCACTCCTCATCTCCCACTGATCCAGGTAATGACATGTAACAGTCACATAAGATTCTGTCGTGAGAGCAGTCCATGCATCTGTCGTGATGGCTACACTCTTGGCAGCATTCAGATTAGTCTTAAGCAACGTAGCTGCTTCCTTGTATTGTTTTTCAATTCGGCTGGTAATCGTCTTTCGAGTATTCCGGTTCAACAAATTCCATTAACCTACGAAAGCCAGCTCCCTCCACGAAACTTAACGGTAGCATATCGCCAGAAACCATTGAAGCGACTAGCTAGGTGATTTGTTCTTTTCGGCTGTTATCACATTTACGTTTAGCTGTAACAAAATCAGTGATACGTTTTTGTTGTTCGTCTACTTTGTCTTTCAGTTTAATACTTTGATGCCGAAGTTGCAAATGACTCCGCATCACACTAGTAGAACCGTGGTAAGACAGCTTCGTCGCACACAACGTGCACTCTACTTTGTTCTCAACTTGGGTAAAATAACGCCACACTTCGCTCCGTCTCGCCGCCATCATTCTCTTATTTACAAGCAAGTACTTCCTGTCTCCGCTCCACCCACCTAGCTGTCCACTGCCATTATAACGTGATGCGTGTGCTACACTTATTAAAGTCCGGGCGGAAACAAAATCGTGAATAGTTTCTCGGTCGTGTTGAAAAAAAATATTTTTTTATTATTGATATCAGCTAGTCGACGTCACTGCCCGAGTCCACTAATCGATTCGTCGACTAATTATGCCCATCCCTAATTAATACAATCGCGTTTGGTTGTGTGCGCTGCGCTGTTTGGATGCAAATAGGTTGCATCCAATAATATATTGGCTAACTAGCTCAACAAAATTGTCAATCCTAGCTTGTCTGCAAGTTGTATTCAATAAGCTTATGGACATGAGCCATAAACAGACCGGCTACAGCAGAGAGCGTCGCTCACACACCCACATACACAAAACAAACACACGAAAGTACAATATTACACGTAATTGTTATCAGTGAGAAACTAAGTGGAACTGCTCAGCTGCCTCTTCCCATTCTGGGTCAGACTCCGGCTCAAACATGTACGGTCTCAGTGTTGGTTCTGGAACGGCCGCCTTAGCTTATTTGTTTACCTTGCGCAGCATGAGCGCTCTGCTCTCCGCCTCTGCCAGGCGATTGGCCGCATCACGCCGTGAGTGAGGCGCGAGGCGGCCAATCAGAGCAGTGCTCATTACATACAACCTCCACGCGCTCAAAACAGCCTGTTCTTTACAATGGAGAAAATGAGAGACTGAAACACACACCACAGAAGCTGGTTTTGGGATTTTTTTTAATATCGACTTCAAAAACATTTTGTCAAGACCCCTGGAAACAGTTTTAATTAGCCCAAAATGAGTGAAATACCCCCTTTAACGTTGAATTAAGTTTTGATTGTGCAAATCAAATCAACGTTGATATCGCGACGTTTCAACGTCTTACTTTTCAACATTGAATAAACTATATTGCGATTTCTTTTCATTCTACACTGTACACAATTGTGCATTCAATGATATAACCTAGTTTGCAATTGGATCAACATATGACAATACTGACTGAATCAGTGACATATTCCGTGTTTTCAATGCAATTGTTCGAGTTCTGATTATGCTACTTGGTGTGCATAACTTGCAATACTACTATCCCTATACCATATACACAAAAATAAACACCTCTAAATAACTCAGTGGTAAAGCTTGAATGTGATCAAATGAGACTCCCTGGAAACAGAGATTATGGCACCTTCCTGAATAAATATGAGGGAAAGCAGCTGTTACATTGGGATTTAATTGTAAGGGGAATTTAGTCACTAAGGTGATAAGCTGGTCTGGAGTGAAATCAAAGACTGAACACCACATAACCAAAATCTCCTCATACTTCACTCACTCAAACTTTTCTCAAATATTCATACAGAAGTCTGAGACTCAATAGTAAGTTTATTATGTTCTACCTGTTTTATCTCCCCTGTGGTACAGAGTATCATGTTTGACCCATGTGGTAGAAAAGTCCAAGCTTTTGGCTTATCCTATCATTCTAAAATACACAAACATACAGCGCCAGTGAGCACATTATTACGACTATTTAACAACAACTATCTTAAAAATTTAACTGGGCAACAAATCCACAACAACGTAGGACATAAAAAAAAAGCAAATTACAATTTCTGGAAATATACAGTATTTGTGTATTTTCTCACCTCTGTTGTGCACCGCAGACAGCCTGGTGAATGTGGAGGCTTCCCTGTCTGTAGAGGTTCAGGCCAGCACACTGGGGCTGTGTGTGTGTGGATTGTGTCTGTGAGAGTGTGTGTTGATGTTAAAGTGTCAAGTCAGCCTCAATAAAAACAGACTGCGGGAGTCTTTTAAAAAGCTGTAAATCCACACAGTTTCTGTCTCTGGCCGTACAGTATCTAATTTTGCAGACACACACTTCCTCCATGCTTAATTTGTTACGGCCACCACCACCCATCCTCTCCGGTGCAAACTTGAGTCTCCATTACTTTTGTCTATGTCGTGTTATATGTGCTGATGACAGCGTCTAAAGAGGAAAAACAAACAGGTTACATAATGCAACAATGTGTGGGGAAAAAAGGTCTTTTAACCATGTCCACGTCATCTACACCTCCCATTCTTTTCAAATGTGCTCGCTGAAAAGGAGTAAAACAAAACAAAAAATTCAACTGGTCTGTAAGATGAACTCTACAAGTTTGACACAATAGCAGAGCTTACTGGTCCAACCAATTTCTTTTCTTTCAAAGAGATCATACTTGACCACTTGGGGCTCTAGCATTATGTGAAATTTGTCCATGGTAAACTCAAGATTTTAAATTGACCAACGGTTTAACAGAAGATATTATTCCTCTTCTGCTGCTGTCCCACTGGCTTGGTGCATGTCAGGGGAATGCAAGTAGTCCGAGAGTGGGGATTGTACATTTTGGCCTGAGGGTGGTGCTTGAGGAAAAGTCATAGGTCATCAAAATTGAGAAGGTTCATCTACTGAGGAGCATGAAGTTGCTCACAAATTTTTGTGGTAATCCACCAAATAGATTTAGAGATATATTGTCTTGGAGTAAAGTGCTAAATGGCCAACTGAAGCTACTATACTATAGGCCGCTAATTTAGCCGCTAACGTTAATGTCTATAGGCTGCTAATTTAGCCGCTAACGTTAGTGTATAGGCTTTAGGTCCCTATGAAAAAACTCACTAGCAAATTAGCAGCTAAATTAGCTGCTACTGATTATATATAAATGAAATAAGGTTATGCCTTTCAAATATTGATTTAACTTACCTTTAAAAGTTGTAGCATAAAATGTGTCAATGTGTTCTCTGCTGCGCTCTCTCGCCGTCTTCCTCTTTTTTCTGTTTAATGCTCTCTCGCCGTCTTCCTACTGTGTATCTTATACGAAAATGGTGCGATGGTGCTACGCATGCGCAGTCTACAGCAGTGGTTCCCAAAGTGGGTGCCATAATGACTGGCCAGGCTGCCGCAAGATCTGTTAATTTCCATATTTTATTGTGTCTATTTAATAACGTTTAATCACATAAAAATCCGCTCGCAAGACAGCATCCCTATTCAAAGGGATAGCGGCACATCTGAAAACGCTGGATGAAAGGTTTGAGTGTTATTTCCCCGCTTCGAAGAATGAAGACTGACTGGATCCGCGATCCTTTCAACTCCCGATCATCAGAATCAGAACTGAAAATGGATCGCACTTTGAAATTGAAGTTTGGAGAAATGTCGTCGGACAAGTTTTGGCTGCTTGTGGGACACGAATATCCATCTCTGGCAAACTGCGCGATCAGTGTGCTATTGCCGTTCCCAACATCATACTTGTGTGAGCTGGCTTTCTCATCCCTGACATACGTGAAAAGCAAGAGAAGGCATCGCCTGTCAGTGAAGTCAGATCTACGCGTTGCGCTCTCTTCAATCTCTCCCTGCATCAAGAGACTGTGCTCTCAACAGCAGGCTCACACGTCCCACTAAAATGCCTGATAGCTCCATACGCGGAGTTATTTTCTTTCTTTGTTTTTCTTATTAACCTAAAAAGTAGGCTTATTTTACGTTTTGAACAAAGCAAAATATATGCACTTTTTTTCTTTTTTTTTTACCAATTAACATAATTATTTATTATTATTTTAAGTTAAGTTTATGTAAATCTGCATAAATCACACACAGCAACAAATATAGCCTTAGTTCAAACAAGTCAATCAAAATGGTTGACATCTATTTTTTCTTATCATTAGCTGAGTGGTTGAGAATAATGTTTCATTTTAAGAAGTTATTTTATTTCACTTCATATTGATGCCAGTTCATTAAAATACATTCTTATAACATATTCATGGTGTCATTTTTAGCTTAAAGGGGGTGGGGGGTGCCATGAAAAGAAATTGACTATGAAGGGGTGCCTTGGTTTGAAAAAGTTTGGGAACCACTGGTCTACAGTCTCATGTAATCTCGCGAGATTACCCCACCACTTGAGTCTGTCTGGGTCTGGATCTATGGTCTGGATGGAACAGAAAAATAAAAATGGGCTTGATAATGTTATATATAATTTTTGTTATGTGAGATATCTATATTATATGTAAAAGATATAAGAATATAACTTTATATATAATCAGTCAATTATAATATTATTATTATTGTTGTTTTCTATTTTTAACATACATTTTTTTAAGTGGTCTTATGATCAAAATATAATAAAGTGCTAATAAAATAATAATAATGATCATGTTGAACATCATGTGCCTGCATGTTGAAGACATGTTGATTCAACGTACAGCATTAAACGTTTCAACGTTGTTTCAACGTTGAAATAACAACTGACATTTTTCAACCACATTTCAACCACATTTCAACGTTGAAGGTCGGTCACGTGCCGGCTGGGACCTTTGACAGAGCAGAACAGAAAAATCAGCCATCTATCACTATCTAGAGTGCATAAAATGAACAGTGATCATTATGACTTCTCTCCAGTGACTTGAATCCAGCTGAACTCTGATGACTCCACAATGTAGAGAATCCCTTGGAATTAAGTATATAGTATATAATAAAAACGTCTTCATAACCTCAATAAGCTTATTATGAACAACAATGGACTATTTTCTGTAGCTATTCAGTTTTATTCAGTCTCATTCCCAGTTGCACCCCTCAGGTGGAACGTTCTGTTGCCGTGGAAACATGTAGACAACAGACTGCGACTAATGGTGCAATAATGTGTTCATCATACAAAAAGGCTTATTGAGGAGCAGAGTGATGAGCTACCTACTTGGCCAGGTTTTGGTAGGCTATTCCTTATTGAGGTGATATGGACGGCCTTCCTAAACCTGGTCATGAGGGCCGGGCCTCACAAATCCTTTAATTTATATTTTCTACTTGAAGAAAAAAAAATGTGTTAATGTTATTTGATACAAAAAAAGAAAAGGGGGCCTCCACAGAAAATGTTGCCTAGGACCTCCAGCAGTGTAGAGCTGGCCCTACCTGATACTACCTGACCAGTGGGCAGGCTGAGCACTCCTTCAGTTGACTGACACTTCCCTTCACTTGACTATGAGCAAGGAGCATCTCTTTCAGTTTGCTCTCCTATTCATTGAGAGTGAAATAACCAAATCAATATATATAATATATATATAGACTTTCTTGTTATATCAAAATGATTTCCAGTTATAACAAGATCTTTCTTATCATTATATCAAGATAATTCTCATTATTATGAGAAAGTATAATTCCCTATTGGCAGCAATGTACTCAGACTCCAAAACTAACATTAATAAGTTTATTTTCTTAACAGTACACTTAAACAGTGGCTTTTCTTATAAGCTTAAAATGTCAACATCAGACTGCCAATAGACATGGATAAATGATAGTTTAGCCATCTCAGATTAGACCTGAGAACACTGACCTAAAGACTTGAAACTGTCAAGTCTTGCTATGATTGAATTGACCCCACTGCATGGCGTCAGTTATTAATCATTTCAAGATTAATGACTGATGCTATTGTGTTGTTTGAGGTGTTATGAAAAATGTAGTTCAAGTCCGCACATGGATAATGGAGGCTTTTCCAAGTTAAGCTAACGTTACGTCAGTGTCATCTTTCCAGCACACATTCAAATTACACATGAACATGTTACAATTACATTGTTCAGGTAAATACCGCATTCAGAATGGTCTCTTGTGAAAGGACACGAGTACCTGTTGGCTTTGTTTACATCCTGTTAGTTTGGACTTCATCTTGCCTTGACGAAAACTTGATCCTGATTGGCTTTCATGTAACAGCACCTGATTGGCTGAGCGGGTCCCTTACCCAGAATCCTGGTGCAGAATCGATGGTGCAGTGACATCACACGTATTGGAAGTAACATGAAGAATTAACTGCTATGTGCAGACACTGGTTGACTGTGTTAATTGTAGGTCACTGGTGTTTTGTGTACGTATTATTTATGCATACGTTAGCTAATGTTAGCAGTCAGCTACTTCAAGTTGTTAACAACATAATAGCTATATGTTAAGAAATCAACTAGGTCTAATTTCTTTTTAGCATTATGGTCTGCCTTTATTATTTAGTTAGTAATATGCTAACATTATGCTTTATATCCTTAGTGGAGCTTCTCTGACTGTCAAATTGTTTCTGTTTGCTGTAGCATTTGATTTGAACCTCCAGTTCTGCTCATCTCAATATATTAATTTCATTCACTTATTATTCACTTGAGTTTGCCTCTGTTTCCATCTGCTTCGCTGTCTTCTGGGTAGTGTTACCAACCCTGAGTATGATGTATGTGAATAAAGCTATAAGAAATACTAATTCCTCAACAGAGAGGAAATCATTCCCTTGAAATAGATCTTTTATCTGATTCATTACATTACATTACATTACAGTCATTTAGCAGACGCTTTTATCCAAAGCGACTTACAATAAGTGCATTCAACATAGGTAGGCAAGAAAACTACTAGTCACCAGAAATCGTAAGTGCTTTTCCTTCCTAAACAAGCAACTAAGAGCATAACTAGTGCTGAGGTAAAGGTGCAATAAGTTAGCTACCTACTTTTTCTTAAACAAATGAGACAAATAAGAAAATCAAATAAACAAAAGCTAAGACAAATAAGTGAATCAAATAAACAAGAGCTAAGACAAATAAGTGAACCAAATAAACAAGAGCTAAGACAAATAAGTGTATCAAATAAACAAGAGCCAATAAACAAGAGCTCAGACAAATAATTGATGACAAATAGGCAAGGCTAAGAGGAAGGGTCAGGGTAGTGTTTCTTGAAGAGGTGGGTTTTCAGCCTGCGCGAAAGATGGGCAGCGACTCAGCTGTCCTGACATCAGTGGGGAGCTCATTCCACCACTGCGGGACCAGAACAGAGAAAAGCCGTGACCATGTAGATTGGCCGCAGGGGCCTCTGAGCAACGAGGCAACCAGTCGCCTCGAGGCAGCAGAGCGAAGTGGTCGGGCGGGGGTGTAAGGCTTGACCATAGCCTGGAGGTAAGAAGGAGGTCATGAAATGCTTCGAGAGGCTGATTAAGGACTACATCTGCGCCTTCCTCCCTTGCTCCATGGACCCGCTGCAGTTTGCTTATCGTCCCAACAGATCCACGGATGATGCTGTCTCCCAGGTACTGCACACCACACTCTCTCATCTGGACAGCCGGAAGGGGGGCTATGTGAGACTGCTGTTCATTGACTATAGTTCAGCTTTCAACACCATAGTCCCCACCAGACTGGCTGGCAAGTTGATTGAGCTGGGACTGAACACCCCCCTGTGTGCCTGGATCCTGGACTTCCTGACCGCCAGGCCCCAGGTGGTCAGGGTGGGTAGACACACCTCCAACCCCCTCACCCTGAACACAGGATCCCCCCAGGGTTGCGTCCTCAGCCCCCTACTGTACTCCCTGTACACACATGACTGTGTGGCCAGGTTCAGCTCCAACACCATCATTAAGTTTGCGGATGACACAGTGGTGGTGGGCCTGATCTCCAACAACGACGAGAAGGCCTACCTGGAGGAAGTTGCTGATCTGTCACTCTGGTGCCGGGACAACAGCCTCCTCCTGAATGTCACCAAAACTAAGGAGCTGATTGTGGACTTTAGGAGGACACAACAACAGAGGACGTACTCACCACTGGGGATTAATGGGAATACTGTGGAGAGGGTGAGCAGGTATAAATACCTGGGAGTCAACATCACCGAAGATCTGACATGGTCCACACACACTGACACTCTGGTGAGAAAGGCGAGGCAGCGCCTTTACCACCTCAGGCAGCTGAGGAAATTCAAAGTCTCCCGGAGGATCCTTCAGTCCTTCTACTCTGGAGCTGTGGAGAGCATCCTGACAGGAAGCATCACTGCCTGGTTTGGCAGCAGCTCCGCTCAGGACAGGAAGGCTCTGCAGAGAGTAGTGCGTTCGGCTGAGCGCACTATTGGAACTACACTCCCCACCCTGCAGGACTTGTACACCAGGAGGTGCAGAACCAGAGCCTGCAGGATCATGAAGGATCCTCACCACCCCAACAACGGACTGTTTCAGCTGCTGCGGTCAGGCAAGCGCCTCCGTAGTCACGCTGCCAAAACAGAGAGACTGAGACGGAGTTTCTTTCCTCAGGCCATCAGGACTGTGAACTCTGACCTCACCAGGGCCCCCACCAAGACACACACACTGCCCCTCTTATGCACACACACACTTAGGTAAAGACTACACATAATTTATAGTATATTACATTCATACAATTTCCCTTACTACTATATTTTCATTTCCAAAGTGCTCTTACTGTATATATTGTGTTGTTTTTTTTATATAAGAGCTCTTACTGTAATTACTGTAATACTGAAAATATTGTGTTGTTTTTTTATTGTAAATACTGTGTACTGTTGCCCTTTTGCACATTCCCGTTGAGCATTGCCACTTTTCATTTCACTACACACCCCGTGTGTGTATGTGACAAATAAAGTTCTTGAATCTTGAATCTTGAATCTTGAGCTGTTCCTTTCACTGCCCTATAGGCTAGCACCAGGGTCTTGAACTGGATGCGAGCTGCTACAGGGAGCCAGTGTAGAGAACGGAGAAGGGTAGTTGTATGGGAGAACTTGGGGCGGTTGAACACCAGAGGAGCTGCAGCTTTCTGAACAAGCTCCAGAGGTCTGATGGCAGACACCGGGGCACCAGCAAGGAGGGAGTTGCAGTAGTCCAGGCGGGAGATGACAAGAACCTGGATGAGCACCTGCGCTGCCTTGTCAGTGAGGAGGAATCTGCAGGAGCGTGTCACTGATGCGATGTTTGCCGAGAACGACATTTGGTCGTCCAGGGTCACACCCAGATTCCTCGCAGTCCGAGTTGACGTCACCACAGCATTATCAATGGTGATGGCCAGGTCTCGGTGCGGACAGTCCTTCCCCGGGAGGAACACCAGCTCAGTCTTGTCCAGGTTGAGCTTCAGGTGGTGCATCACTTGTGTGTGAGGGGGGAAATGACAGGATCAGCTGGGTGTCATCTGCATAGCAGTGGTAGGAAAAGTCGTGGGAGTGGATAACAGAACCAAGAGATGTTGTGTAGAGGGAAAAAAGAAGAGGACCCAGAACCGAGCCTTGCGGAACCCCAGTAGTGAGCCTGCGTGGTTCTGACACAGACCCTCTCAGCGTCACCTGGTAGGAGCGATCCGTCAGGTAGGATGCAAACATGGAGAGTGCAGAGCCTGAGACACCCATCCCCTCAAGGGTGGAGAGGAGGATCTGGTGGTTCACCGTGTCAAACGCTGCAGACAGGTCCAGGAGTATCAGGACAGAGGAGAGAGAGTTCGCTCTAGCGGCATGGAACGACTCCGTCACTGCCAGGAGGGCAGTCTCGGTCGAGTGACCCACTTTGAACCCAGATTGGTGGGGATCCAAGAGGTTGTTCTGGTGGAGGTACAAGGACAGTTGATTGAAGACAGCACGTTCAAGAGTTTTTGATAGGAAGGGTAGAAGGGAAACCAGTCTGTAGTTCTTGACCTCAGAGGGGTCAAGTGTTGGTTTCTTCAGAAGGGGGGTGACTGGCAGTCTTGAAAGCAGAGGGAAAGCATCCAGACACCAGAGACGTGTTGATGAGGTGGGTCAGGAAGGGAAGGAGTTCAGGTGCAGTAGACTGAAGCAGAGTGGATGGGACCGGGTCAAGGGAGCATGTGGTGGGGCGGCTAGATGTAACAAGGTGAAGGACCTCGTTTGGGGAGAGGGGAGAAAAATGGGATAGGGAGGGAGGTGGGGAGGGAAAAGGTGGAGAGGGTGGTACAGAGGGATGGGTGGAAGGCAGACAGGTGTGGTTGGTGCACAGGGCACCAGCCGGTGGGTGAGGGAAGGAGGATCGGATATCGTTAACCTTCTTGTCAAAGAAGTTGGTGAAATCGTCAGGGCGGAGGTGGGAGGAGGGGGTGGGGGTTGGAGGAGGGAAGAGAACGTTTCAAAGAGTTTTTTAGGGTTGGAAGCAGAAGTTTGAATTTTAGTGCAGAAGAAAGCAGCTTTAGCAGCAGATAGAGAGGAGGAAAAAGTGGAAAGGAGAGATTGGAAGGTAAGAATGTCCTCCGGGAGTTTGCCATTTCTCTATTTGCGCTCAGCCACTCTCAGGCTCCGTCTTTCAGTACGCACTGAGTCCGACAACCAAGGGGCAATTGGAGTTTGGCGTGCAGGCCTGGAGGTGAGGGGACAGAGATTGTCCAGAGAAGAGGACAGAGTAGAGAGAAGAAGATCAGTGGCAGTATCAGGGGATAGAAGAGAAAAAGATTCAGGGGCAGGGAGAGCAGAGAGAACAGAAGAGGAAAGATCAGTGGGGGAGAGCGAGCGGAGATTGCGACGAGAAGAAACCATGTGGGTAGGGGGAGGATGTGAGGGGGGAGAGGAGAGAGAGTAGGACATGAAGTAGTGGTCAGAGAGATGAAGAGGAGTGACGGAGAGGTTGGCAGTAGAACAGTGTCTGGTGAAGATTAGGTCCAGTTGGTTGCCAGCCTTGTGGGTAGGAGGAGATGGGGAGAGGGCTAGGTTGAAGGAGGCGAAGAACGAAAGAAGAGGGTCAAGCTTCTCAGTCTGGATGTTGAAACCTTAAAAAGAAGAACGAGAGAAATTAGTACTGCTTGAGTTAGCAAGCATCTCACCTGCAGTCAAATTAAGTCAAATTAACACTAGAAAGGCCAAACTGCTATCAATTTTGAATATTAGAATTGAATTACAACAGGGTATCTGCGAGTTCCTTTGTGCTTGTGCTGTGCTGTCCACTCTTAGATTAATACAGAACAGGGTTAGTAGTACAATATGCATCCTATCTGCTTTACTAAACAACAATTTCCTATATGAATCAGGATCTAGTCTGCGGCAAGCCAAGATAGGGTCCAGTTTCTGTGATGAACGCTAATAAAGACAACAGGTACTTGTCTCCTTTCACATTAAGTGACCGTTCTGAATGCGGTATTTATTTACCTGAACGTTGTAAATGTAACATCAGATGTAACCTCAATGTGTGCTGGAAAGATGACACTGACGTAACATTAGCTAAACTTGGAAAAGCTTCCACTCAGCACATGGTGTTGGTCATTAATCTAGTAAAGCTTTCAATGTCTGCACCACAGAGCTTAGGCTAGCTACATGCAATGGGGTCAATTTAATCATAGCAGCAAAAAAGATTTGACAGTTTCAAGTCTTGAGGTCAGTGTTCGTATAAGCAAAGCTAAGGCTAATTCCTATCATAATGATCACTGTTAATCATGTTATTCACTCTACATTTGCTACATGTCTGGAAGCCCTCCAAATCCCCCCATTTTCTGTTCTGCTCTGTCACATGCATAAATCACTTGTTCAAAATGTTTTTAAAAACTTAGTCTTGACAGGAAAGTAAGTGGGAATCCTTTATACCCCTGTATGTATCCTACAAACAACAGTTTTCTTATCAAATGGTTGTATTTATTCACATACAGTAATTACTAAAAAAAACAGTTGAGAGAATAAGAGTATGCATGTCTGTGTGTGAGTGAGAGGTGGGTGCTATTTTTATAGCAATACCTCTGGAGTCCAAAATGCAGAGCATCTATGAAAATATAATTTCCCAGTGCTGTGAAGTGAACATCCTCCCCCCTAACTTGTATCCTCCTTGGTTGATGGCAGAGTTGGAGGAGTCATTTTCAATAACTACAAGGGTGACTGAAATGATATAGCTATGCAACACTGACTCTTCAGTAATTCAGTAATAATATCAACTGAAACATAATTTCATAACAAAGTTACTAATTGCTGAGAAATAAATGCAACAAAGCAATCATATTAACCAACCAACGGCTCCAAAAAGGAAAAGCTGTATTGCTGGCTCCATTAAGGCCTGCTCAGCAGAGCAGAAATGTGACTGCATAATCTAATACCAATGCTATAATAATTATACAAATTTACATAAATGGCTTGATACAAACCCCTGTGATTAGTGACAGTGTTCACTTTAGCATGCACGCTCTTTTTTTTTAGCTCTGCAGACTGCAGTTTGAGAGATTCAATCAATCAATCTTTGTACCATTTCTAAAATCCACATATATGTTAGAAAGACTTTGTCTTCGTGACAGACTATTGTATGCAGTTTTGTCATTTATTCCTTAAAAAGCACTAGTAACAAAAATGTAGACACTAGTACTTATTTTTTAGTCACTATTGAAGTTTCACTAGTTGCTATATAATCAATACCAGTTCTAATTTAATTTAAGGTACTAGTATCTAATTTGGTTTTTACTAGTCATTTTATTTTTTAGTTACTAGTGACTAATATCATTTGTATTAGTCATTTATTAGTCATGTATTAGTCAACTATTTATCAATCACTAGTTCCTATTATAATTTGTACTTGTCACTACTCAGCTGTTACTAGTAGCTATCAAATAGTGACTAGTAGTATTTTGTTAACATTTTGTTGTGACTTTTGTAAATCCTTGTCAAATGATAATGACTAGTCAAAACCAAATGTTGATAATACAACTATATGTTTTGTTAGTCAAACTGAAAATGCTGGGTTTTTCTTTCATGTACGACAGACATTGTGGTCACTTAGATTATTCTAAAGGTATAGGTTGCCATGTTACGGGAAATTGTGGTCACTTAGATTATTCTAAAGGTATAGGTTACCATGTTTCATGTTACGGGAAAATTAGGAAAACAGTATGAAAAGCTTTGGGAATTAATCAGTAATTCCATTGTACCTATCATGAAATGGCCAGTGGGTTTGTGGACAGAGCAAACAAAAGTTTAAAAACTAAACTAACTAAATGTATGTGCTCTATTCCAGAAAAAGAAGGGATGACGCAATTGCGAATGTTTTGATGCCCATGCACGCTAATCCTAACAACTGACAACTAACAAACTAACAACTAACAACCAACAATGTCATTTATGTCATTGTGTGGCCCATGAGGGTTCCTGGGGCTCTGAGCCTAGGAAGAGGAGAGCTACATGACATCAAGTAGTGAAGTACTGCCAGTTGTTAATGCAATCTGTCTCCCAAGTTATCAGAACACGACTAGGTACAGCAACAACTGATGAGTCTCCATAGGTACAGCCTGGAGACCAGGTATTGGTGAAAGAAGACTACATCCAGTTCTTCAGCCCAACATGGTCCGGACTGCACACAGTGCTCCTTGTCACCAGTACTGCAGCTTGAGTACATTTGGGTACATCTGAAATACACAAATCCATGAACGCATCTGAAAAGACACCAGCCCAGGCCTCCCAAGCCAAGGATGACTCCAGGATCCCTGACACTCTTGAACATGCACAGAAGAGCAAACAGAGTCCAAGGGCTATACACCACAGCAGTGGACCATGGACCTCACTGATAATTCAAAGCGCCATGTGCACTTCCTTACCCATGTTCTGACCATTACTGTTTAAACCAGAATATTATGTATGTTATTATTTAGGACAAGCCAGGTGTATATACTGAAGATCAGTGTACCACTATAGGGGGACAATTTAAGCTAGTCTGAGGGTAAAATCTACGTGGCTATGTAATGTAATGCTAAAATATTAATGTTAAAAACAACTGAGGTATGCAACTGGATTGCCAGAGAGGTCATGGATGGATCTGAAACAGTACATGGCAAACTATTTGTCAAATTTAGCTCCGGCGAACACACAGACGGACAGTGTAACTGAGGACAGTTATTTTATATGATGCAAACATAAAGATATGTGGATTATGTTATGTTGATATGTATGATGACTAGCCAGAACACCACTGCACACCAGTTTTATGAATAATAACTGAGTTATTATTATGGAAATAGTAGATTTAAAATACCCAACAGTGTGATTGTAATGTGCCATTGTATTTACACCACGTACTATTATCATGTGTGACCTGTCTTGATTTTTGTTTCCTCTATACAAGGGGTTTTGTTTTTCAAGAATGGTCACTTCTGCTCACAACTTCTGTTGAGTCTTTTTTGCCTCCCTGACAGACAAGATCCGGGAGGTCTTTTGGCCCAACATGAAGAATCTAGAACTCGGAATACCAAAATTCTTGTAATGTGAGGATAAATTGTAACATTTATCCTCAAGTCAAAAAGTAGGGAATGTTGGGAATTATATATTTGGCCGAGGCAAGATTGTCTTAGCACAAGAGACATGGTGTTCACAGGTCTAGAGGAAGGTGAGACAGAACTACTTCCACTCAACTCAATTAACATAGGGACGACAGACAGAGGCTGAGGGGGATGAAAGGATCTATGTAAAATATCACATGGATAAGTTTGTATAAAGGAACTGTATCTGCTTGGAGTTCTTCAGATTATCCTTGTAGGCAGAGATGCTGCTGGATATTTCTCCCTTTCAGCGCTGAACTGTATTAAATACTCATTGAATCCTGAGACGTAGTTTGTTGCTGCTTACTTCTTACGTTCATCACCACGACCAAGAAATAATTCTTAACATATGGTGTTGTCGGCAGGATGTGCAATATCTTCCGGACTGGGAAACCTAAACTGAGGTGAGTGACTTTAATATTATATATTTCATTGTTCAGTTGATGAGTAATGAAATAGAAAGCACTATCGCCTCAGTAACAGGGTTACTGAGGCGATAGTGCCTCAGTAACAGGGTTAAGCGGTCCTGGTTGTGACCACATCAGTTAATTGATAAAGAACAAATTAAGTATTGAATGAATTGGCAGAGTTGACACCTGAGTTGGACAGGTGTTCTTTTCATGAAATTCTGCACCCTTTTTTCTCCAAACATACCTTTGCTCATTGCGGCCAAAAAGTTATATTTTAACTTCATCAGTCCACAGGACTTGTTTCCAAAATGCATCAGGCTTGTTTAGAAGTTTTGCAAACTTCTGACGCTGAATTTTGTGGTGAGGACGCAGGAAAGGTTTTCTTCTGATGACTCTTCCATGAAGGTCATATTTGTGCAGGTGTCGTTGCACAGTAGAACAGTGCACCACCACTCCAGAGTCTGATAAATCTTCCTGACGGTGTTTTGCAGTCAGACGGGGGTTTTGATTTGCCTTTCTAGCAATCCTACGAGCAGTTCTCTCGGAAAGCTTTCTTGGTCTTCCAGACCTCAACTTGACCTCCACCGTTCCTGATAACTGCCATTTCTTAATTATATTACGAACTGAGGAAACGGCTACCTGAAAATGCTTTGCTATCTTCTTATAGCCTTCTCCTACTTTGTGGGCATCAATTATTTTAATTTTCAGAGTGCTAGGCATCTGCTTAGAGGAGCCCATGGCTGCTGATTGTTGGGCCAAGGTTTGAGGAGTCAGAGTATTTATAAAGCTTTGAAATTTGCATTTCCTGGCCTTTCCTAACAACAAGCCATAGCCTTAACAAGCTAATTAAGATCTGAGACCTTGGTAAAAGTTATCTGAGAGCTCAAATCTCTTGGGGTGCCCAAACTTTTGCATGGTGCTCCTTTCCTTTTTTTCACTCTAAAATTGTACAAAACAAAATTAATACACTAATCTTGCTTAAAATGTTGAAAAGAATGTTTCATGTTTAACTTTATGCCTTTTGGAGATCAGTTCATCTTCTACTCACTTAACTATTCACAGTAACAGAAATTTAGACCAGGTGTGCCCAAACTTTTGCATGCCACTGTATATATATATATGTATATATATGCTGTGATTCTTTTTCCTACTGTTGTCAAAAGAGATTATTTGGCAGTTTGGCAATCGCTTCAGATGGACGCACACTGGCTGTTGTGGAGATAGAATCTGCAACCTCTCGGTTATGGGAAGGACTAACTACTAGACCGGTTTGTCGCTCTCACTGGAGTGTTGGTGTGTGATGAGTTTGTGTGTGTGTGTGTGAGAGAGATATGACCCGGAGTCATCAGTGATTCACTATGCTAATGGTTACAGCTGGACAGCCATTGTTTCTGTTAGGTATTGCCATGGCTGGAAGGATAGATTGGCTATGGTTAGTGTGCTAGTGTGTGTGTTGCACTGAGACGAGCAGGACTCTCTGCCAGCCATTAGCCTTATCTCTGAAAGCCAGAAAGTCACCATGTTTCTGTCTGTCTCTCTCATTCTCTCACACACACTTTTGGAAAGGAGAGAAGAGAGAAAAAAAAAAGTTGTGTTGAGAGATTGAAAGAAATAAAAAGTGTGAGTATGTGCGTCAGAAAGCGGGAAAGGAAATTACAATGTGGTAGCTCTTCCATTTCTGGATCTCACAGGCCTATTACCTCGTTCAAGTTATTCACACAGTGGCCCTATTTGATGTGCGTCATCAAATAGGGGCCCTATCTGGAAGACAGATGAATCAGATTGAACGGAATCAAACTCAACTGGTCTTTGGACAAATAATGTAAAATGTAAACTAAAGACTACAGCAACTGGATGTTAGCAGTCTATTATGTTGTTAATGTTAGATTTATCTTTATTTACCCTCGCCACCTCTGCTCAACTCTCCATCACATACAAGGATTTTTTTTGTCCAAAGAGTAGTTGAGTTTGTCTGTTTCCATCTTCTTTACTTTCTTCACGGTTTCCCAGCCCCAGTTTGAATAAAGTGACTGGACAGAAGCCTCTCCCTGTTGAAAGCAAACCCAGCTGCTATAAACAAACCGGCTTCATTAGTGTCCTTGCACCAGCGAACTGCATGAGTCACCAATTTGATTTGAAGCTCTTGCCTGTTCCTGTCTGCATTCCTTTATCAGTATCTGTAACTCATGCTTTTAGACAGAAGAATATCTACTGTAATGTCTCCCATAGGACAAATGGGAGCGCTGGGGCTTTTGAGCCTTTGAGTTGAGCAGATGTGAACTAAGTGGGCTAACATGCCTCTCTTAGGAGAAATGTTCATTTCAATATGTCAAGTAGCTCTCAGGGTATTTTGTAGGCATTTCACTCAAAGAGTGAAATGTTCCTTTGGTTTGGGTGCTAAAAGAGAGTTATGCATCTTATTTTCAACCTTAGTGGGTTTAGCAGCCAATTGTGCTTGCTGGGGAGAGCTTTCATTCGTAAGTTTAATTCATAAATGCGACATTTACCATTTGAAAAATGATAGCATGAAAGTCAAGCACATCCCAGATTCGTATTGAAGTCATGACTTTCACATTGTTAGCCAATTCTCTATATCATAACATCAATTTAACAATAAATGCCTAAACAATTACAAAATGTTTTATTTTCTCATATTTTTACATCAAAATTCCTTTTACTTTCTGTAAGTGTAAAAAGTGTAATTACGCCTACTGGGACACCATGAAGTAACCACTAAAAATACCATCACATATTTTTTAACAACCCCTTTTGTTCCACCCCCTTCATCATATAAAACCTCACAACTTTCAAAGTGACACGAGTACAGGGTACCTGAAAACGGTTTCCTTATCCCTAAGACACCGTGGTCGCATCCCAGTGGCTGGAATTAATACATTTTGAAGAATCCGAAATTTGTCACAGCTCAAGATTATGCACAAAAGCATTTCACAGTGGAATACAAACTACACCGAGTATGCAATGGGCTTCACTGCCTCTCTCTTTCCATGTTTGTTCTGGTCCAACTTTTGAACAGTCCCTCCCCATGTTGTCCTGCCACAACATCCTGTTTCAACTGAAAATATGTCAAATTACGGATACAAGACACCATCAAAATGCCGTTTCCTTGCGACTTTAAAGGAATATAATGAGTTTTGGGGTGATTGGTCAACTTACCCATTAAGTGATGAGAACATATTATCACTCTGTGCTAACATTGAGTGTTAGCATGAAGCCTACTATCACTCAACATAGTGTATCCTAAAGCATGGAGCACCAGAGCCAACAATCCTCCGGCGACTCATGGATGATTTTGGTGTCTGTGAGATTATCTCGTTCAACCTAGCCATTAAGTGAAGAGAACAAAAACTCATTGTATTCCTTTAAAAGGAAAATTCCACCCTCAGATACTCTCACATGCACTTCAAGCACAACCACTTTGCTTGAAGTCATTACTGCACTTCTGCACTAAAATTCAAACTTCTGCTTCCAACCCTAAAAAAACCAACTCTCTCTCTCCTCTGTACTGATACTCCTGGACCTGTCTGCAGCGTTTGACACAGTGAACCACCAGATCCTCCTCTCCACCCTTGAGGGGATGGGTGTCTCAGGCTCTGCACTCTCCGTGTTTGTATCCTACCTGACGGGTTGCTCCTACCAGGTGACGCTGAGAGGGTCTGTGTCAGAACCACGCAGGCTGACTACTGGGGTTCCGCAAGGCTCAGTTCTGGGTCCTCTTTTTTTTTCCCCCTCTACACAACATCTCTTGGTTCTGTCATCCACTCCCACGACTTTTCCTACCATTGCTATGACGATGACACCCAGCTGATTTCCCCCCTCTGACACACAAGTGGAGGCATACATCTCGGAATGGATGTCGATGCACCACCTGAAGCTCAACCTGGACAAGACTGAGCTGGCATTCCTCCCGGGGAAGGGTTGTCCGCACCGAGACCTGGCCATCACCATTGACAATACTGTGGTGACGTCAACTTGGAGGAATCTGGGTGTGACCTTGGACGACCAACTGTCGTTCTCAGCAAACATTGCATCAGTGACACGCTCCTGCAGATTCCTCCTCTACAATATCAGGAGGATTCGCCCCTTTCTCACTGATGAGACATCGCAGGTGCTCATCCAGGCTCTTGTCATCTCCCGCCTGGACTACTGCAACTCCCTCCTTGCTGGTGCCCTGGCGTCTGCCATCAGACCTCTGGAGCTTGTTCAGAAAGCTGCAGCTCCTCTGGTGTTCAACCGCCCCAAGTTATCCCACACAACTACCCTTCTCCATTCTCTACGCTGGCTCCCTGTACCAGCTCGCATCCAGTTCAAGACCCTGGTGCTAGCCTATAGGGCAGTGAAAGGAACAGCTCCTTCTTACCTCCAGGCTATGGTCAAGCCTTACACCCCCGCCCGACCACTTCGCTCTGCTGCCTCGAGGCGACGGGTTGCCCCAACACAGGATCCCCCCAGGGCTGCGTCCTCAGCCCCCTACTGTACTCCCTGTACACACATGACTGTGTGGCCAGGTTCAGCTCCAACACCATCATCAAGTTTGCGGATGACACAGTGGTGGTGGGCCTGATCTCCGACAACGACGAGAAGGCCTACCTGGAGGAAGTTACTGACCTGTCACTCTGGTGCCAGGACAACAGCCTCCTCTTGAATGTCACCAAAACTAAGGAGCTGATTGTGGACTTTAGGAGGGCACAACAACAGAGGACGTACTCACCATTGGGGATTAATGGGACTACTGTGGAGAGGGTGAGCAGGTATAAATACCTGGGAGTCCACATCACCGAAGATCTTACATGGTCCACACACACTGACACTCTGGTGAGAAAGGCAAGGCAGCGCCTTTACCACCTCAGGCAGCTGAGGAAATTTAAAGTCTCCCAGAGGATCCTTCAGTCCTTCTACTCTGGAGCTGTAGAGAGCATCCTGACAGGAAGTATCACTGCCTGGTTTGGCAACAGCTCCGCTCAGGACAGGAAGGCTCTGCAGAGAGTAGTGCATTCGGCTGAACGCACTATTGGAACTACACTCCCCACCCTTCAGGACTTGTACACCAGGAGGTGCAGAACCAGAGCCTGCAGGATCATTAAGGATCCTCACCACCCCAACAACGGACTGTTTCAGCTGCTGTTTACTTTACATTTCACTGCACACCTCGTGTGTGTATGTGACAAATAAACTTCTTGAATCTTGAATCTTGAATCAGGCAAGCACCTCCGCAGTCACGCTGCAAAAACAGAGAGACTGAGACGGAGTTTCTTTCCCCAGGCCATCAGGACTGTGAACTCCGACCTCACCAGGGCCCCCACTAAGACCCACACACTGCCCCTCTTATGCACACACACACACACACTTAGATAGCGACTACACATAATTTATATTATATTACATATACACAAATCCTCATATTTTACTATATTCTTATAGTGCTCTTACTGTAAATATTGTGTTGGTTTTTTTATAGTGCTCTGACTGTTATACTGTAAATATTGTGTTGGTTGTTTTTTATTGTAAATAGTGTGAACTTGTTGCCCTTTGCACATTCCCGTTGAGCATTGCCACTTTCCATTTCACTGCACACCCTGTGGGTGTATGTGACAAATAAAGTTCTTGAATCTTGAATCTTGAATCACTTTCCTTTTGGCAGGAAAGTCATAAAAAAAACTGCTGAAGACTGTAAATTGCATCAAAGAGTCTGGAATTTGTTACTGGTACATTACTTAAATGCATAGTATGGGTATAGTATAAGCACAGAAACGAACCATGTCTATTCAATTCTGTTGAGAAATCCAAGATTTAAGTTTTTAACAAAGCTGCTCACAGCGATTGTTGCCCAAAAGTTGAGGACCTCCAATATGACTGCCAAAGGGTGCATTACATAACCTGAAATCCCTCTATATAGCAAATAGAAACAAAAAGCATTAGCAGGGCAAACAAATGCTTTCTTCTTTTGAGGCTCATGCTGTGCGATTATCATGTATGCTTGTGTGTGTAGCGCACACTTCATATCAGGTAAGGTTGGATACATTACAAGTAACATTACCATCTGTATGTAACGTGATGGTTAACAGGAGATGTAGGTTACTTAACCAGACATACAAGTGTAGTTAGACGTCAAGATGTAGCTGTTTACAACGGTTTACAATAACCCAAGTCTGATACAAAATTGTCTTCTTGTCTTGTCGCTGGCTAGGCAGAACTTCTGATTGCACAAAACGTTTTTGTATCTCAAGTCTTGTACGTGACCATTCCATACATAGTTTTAGGATTTATACACCATCAGTTTCTTGTGGGTATACACATATCACACATACAACCCCTCCGAGTAATGTCTAGATAAGTTCAGTGTTGCACTCCATGTGTGAAAGGGGCTTAAATCTTTACCCATCCATGTAATCTTTACCTTTTCCAAGTATTCCTCAAGTTCCTGCTTACTTTTTAAATGGGTCCTTGTAAAATGCTATTCTGGCTCTCTCTTTTTTCCTGATCTCTGCTCTCTTTAATGCTACCAATTGCTTCATTACTTCTGCCTGCAATATATTGTAGTGTGTTGCTTCGTTATGAACTATGAGACTATTTGGTAAATTCTGGAAAATTGACAATTATTATAATTGTCCAATTATTCTTGCTAATCAATATCTTACTACCTATATTATACCTAATACCTATATTAACACCCGTGGGGCACCACCAGTTTACACTGGAATAGTCTCTTTATAATGATATCAGTCTAATAATCAAACAAAAGTGAGCCCTCGATTTCAGTGATTTTCTACCATCACGTCCAGAATATACAGGGCTCGACACTAACTTTTAAAAGTGGTTGCCGAAATGGACAATATGGTTGCCATGTTTTAAACGGCCTATATTTGGGGCAATGAATATCTTATGTAACTATACCACACATTTTAATAATGAAACAATGAGATAAAGAATGTTTAAAACATATTTATTACATAAACACTTTTGTCTTTGTTTTAACAGTTAATTTACAGCAATTAAACTGAAAGAGTTTTAACTTAACATGTCAGCACGACAATCCTCAAATCCTGGTATAAAGAACCACCAGTAGTGCTATAGTTTCAGATTATATTAATTATTATTATTATAATATAAATCTCTCTCTCACTCCCACACACGCACGCACACACACACACACATGCACGCACAGAGAGAGAGCAAGTAGACTCTTAACAATACACTAACGTCACAACATTAAGATCGCACATTTATTTGAAAGGTTATTCATTTAGTAGATTCAATTCTAATAAATAACTTCTGCAAGCCTGAGCAGACGAGGTAAAGGGGTCTTCGCTTTTGAGAACGTAGTAAACTGTTTGATCAGGATTGACCGATTTGCGGCGTTCATCTTCCGAATGGCGGTATCCATCGCTCCTTGTACAGGTGTGCCTGTTCGTGCGCCCTCCACCTCATCGTATGTTTTAGCTGCTCTCTGGTGTGGCTACGAATTCCAGTGTTATTACACTGTTATAGGTACATTTCCCCGGCCCTTATCATCGGTCCCATCTCCAAATGGTACCGGAGCAGGCTGGTCGAACCTGCAAAGTGTTACTTTTGATGGCTTTATGGGAAAATCCACCTTTTGCCGGGAAGGGGGCTGTTCCTTGGGTTCCTGGGGGCCCAGCAGGGGCCCTGACCTCATAGAAAGGCCCTGGGAGAGGAATGTGTTAGTCTTTGAGTGTTGATGTGTATTCTGTCTGATCTGGAGAGGGGGAGTGAGAAGGCTGATGTCTCCTGCATACACTACAATATTTATGCCTTCTCTCTCAACTTCTGTAGCCTTCCTCCACCGCCTTCTGAGCATTCGCCAAGCATTGTTTTTGAGAGGCTTATTCCTGTAGTCTTTCAAATAAAAAGTTGCAGATAACTGGATAGCTTTAAATTCCTAATCAACTTCTCAGAAATCTTGCATTTGCCAGGCAGAACTATTGTTCATGAAATCATCATTCACATCATTAGGGAAACCACCCAAACCTAATTGGCTGTTGACGGCTAATTACCACGAAGTTCACCACGAAGTTCAGCCGTGGACAGCTTTTCTGGGGCGACAAGCTTGTTGACCATCAACCCTCTCCCACATGTACATGTAACGTGTACACTGTAATTAGTTATTCCTATGCATTGTTGTCAAAAGAATAGCAACAAATAAGGATGGGTCATTATTTCGTCTGGACTACTGCAATTCCATCCTAGTCGATCTCCCTACAACTCAGTTATGTTATCTTAACCTTCAACCTCTCCTTATTCTCCCATGTCATTCCAAACGTACACCTTCCATACCATGGTCTAGCCCTACACCCCCATACCTCCAGACCATGGTCCAGCCTTACAACCTCCAGACCATGGTCCAGCCCTACACTGCCATACCTCCAGGCCATGTTCTAGTCCTAACCCCATACCTCCCAGTCAGAACAGTCACTCCTTATCTTCCATCTTGGCTGAAAACTCAAGAACCTCATGTCACCTTCTCCCCACTGAATGATTTCCCATCTCTACTCACTCTAAAAATCCCTTCAAGCACTCTCCTTAGTGATTATTCTATTTTTTCCCCCCCTTTTTTGGTTATTTTTACCGGAACTGTACAACCTGTCTTGAAATTCCAGTGATTGGGGAGTTTTTGTTCCAAAACAGAGTATGGGCTGGAAAGTAAGTTTTGAAAGACATATCTCAGCACCTAGCCAAGTAATTGGCGAGTCTTTGGTATTGATCAACAACCACATCAACCCCCCATAGATATATTATGGTCATTTTGTGATATGGGACAGTAAAATCTTAGCCATTTCCCCTTGTGGCATGGACATTGTATTGAATTGTATAATCCATGACTAACAGCCTAAAAACCTTTAGTCACATTGTCAGTGTTATAGCATTGGGAGAGGATTCTGTTTATAGACAATGTTGATTAAAAGCAGATTGGGGTGAATGTTACTCTGGCTTAAGAGGGTTTAGTGGCTGATTTGTCTGAGAAGGGACTTGCTGTGGGGAACATAAAGCCTTAGCATCACTGTTGACCGAGCATGGACGTTTGAATGGCAGTATAAACTGATTCAATCAGGAGTTGTGGTTTCAAAAAGGAGGACGAGGTAAAAAGGTTAAAAGTTTTATTGTGGCTACATGGCATTTGAAACTGACAAAGTAAGTTATCCCTGCATTACCAATTTAAAAAATCAGAGTTCATCCAGTGTACTGAACACTGATTCTAGAGGGTCACAATTGAGTAGGCTTATGTTTTTTCCTCCTGCATCTTACTAAAACATTGTTGAGACGGCGTGGTGAGAATTAACCCTACCCTTACAGAATGCATCCTCTAGTGTGTGCAGTTTGACTGTAGAAGCTCTGTTCAAGCTGAAAACTCATTTCATCATGACTGCCACTAGAACCATTGGCCAGTTTCTAATCAGTGAACCTCCAAGACACGGCTCTGATCACATCCAATGGCTGCACAATTAAAGCAAACTGTACCAACTTTCATGACATTCCAGCAACCACTTAAACCAATTATACAACTACGCTCTGTCACATTTTGATTAATGTTGACTATTGCGATCCAGATTTTGTGGGGGTTTTAATACAGGACATCTAACTCATTCATTGGATCACTGATGATTTCTATGAACGGGGGGCGGTAATTGATGTCAGGTGATCCAATGAATGAGATGACATTCAGGGTCATACTTTTTCCCCAGTTTAGACTATTAATGGTTGAACAACATGTTCAATGAAAATATGTAGTGGATAAATACATACAGAACCTATAGTAGCAGCAATACCAGTAGTAGCATTAGCAGTTCCAGGATAGCAGCAGCAAGTGTAGTCGTTGTAATAGTCATAGTGGCAGCACAATACCTCTTAAGTAGAACCACAAACAGGCACACAGTCAACAGCACAACAAGCAGTTTCCTTAAATACACACCTAAACTAATTGGTCAATTGATAGAGGGAGGAGTCAGTGACCTTTCAGAGTTGCATTCAAGAACCAGGTAGGGCTGGTGTTACCTGTCACAGTAGCAATAGTAGTGGCAGTAGTAGCCTTAGTATTAGGAGTAGTAGTAGTAGTGGTGATGTCGGGGGAGGAAGAGTCAGACCGAAATACAACTGTCTGTGCATGATCTTATATATCCTAAAAACTGGGCGGAGAATACTGATTCTACGCCCAGTTTTCATTAATTTTAGCTTTGTCAGCAAGAAAATAATGGTGTCTTAACGCCAAATTTGGTGTTATGGGGGGGGTCTTTGTGGGCATGTAGGCGGTCCCGTTTTCCCGTTTTACGCCATTACGTAACCGTTAAACCTGGAGTTTTGGGGACTTTCCCGTTCACCATTACGTAATGGCCACCTGGGCCTCTCCTGTCTGCGCATGCCCCGCCTGTCTTTTTTTTGTACCTCTTATCAAAACGGGGCCTGTGCAGCTCGTCCTTGGACACCCTTATTGTGAGAAGGCCTCAGACTGTATTTTTTAAAAACTTTGTGATTACTGTGGGGAAACTTTTAGACTATGTTTTTTGAAACTTTATGATTACTTTATGATCTTTAGGTTACATGCTTAATCAAACACACTTTTTATATTTATGCAGACTTATCATAACACACTTTATAGTTATGCAGACTTAACATTTTGCACACACACTCTTTATATTTATATTGATTATATTGCTTATTACAAAGCATATACCTTAACTATAATTATTTACAACAGTGGTAGTAGTAGTAGTAGTGGTGGTGATACGTGATACGTGTAGTAGCAACAGGAGTAGTAGTAGCAGCAGTCACAGTTGCAGTATTAGTAGCAGGAGTGGTACTAGTAGTAGTAGCAGTATCATCAGTAGTAGTAGCAGTTGCAGGTGTAGTAGCAATAGTAGCAGTAGTATTGACAGCAGTAGAGGTACTCACTCCTTTGAAACAAGTTTTGTGATGGGCTGTGTAAATAAACTTGAATTATTATAGAATGAAAACAACATCAAAAGATGCCTCAACAAGCATTGACAAGTGGTTCATTACAGACAGTTGGACTGGTGCCAGCATATCCTCAGTCAGTCTGAACGAACGGCTTGTCGTTCCCTCTTCAGTGATTCCTAAGCTATTAAAACCGCTTCAGATCGGATTGGTCATTAGTGCAGGATCACTGCTCTAACTTCTCTGTGATTGTTTACTACAAACTCAACAAGCGGCACCACAGACACCATAGCTGGAAGTAATGAACTATATTTACTCTTGTTGCACAAAATATTATATCATTTTGCTTTTACTTAAAGGGTATTAAGTAATCCATTACTTTTATCCACCTTCATCAGCAACCAGTAGGAATTGCAACATCGAACCAGTCTCTGGTAGAGCTTACAGTAGCCTGTAATTGGCATAAATAATAAAGTCACATTTTCATAACAGAGAGGAGGAAGCGAGCTAATTAGAGCAGAGATCCAACAGAATCGTCTAGTGAAGAGGTGATATATCACCATGCTAAATGCTGGAATAATCAAACTGCTTTGACATTTGTTTTTTTGGCTTGAGAATGAGGCTTTTTTTTTGCCTTCATAGCTGAAATGTGTTCACTCTCCCGTAGCACCGTCCTCCATGGTTAAGCAGTTTGTTTTGCAGCAATTTTTCTTCTTCTTCTTCAGAAAGTGAGTTTTGAAAGCCAGAAATCTTCATTTTGCATTGCATGGGAAAGATCATACAGTATGTAATAACATGTTTTTTCTTTTTAAGTAACTCAGTAACTACTTTTTACTTTAACTAAGTTTAACTAAGATAACTAAGATATTTAGTACTTTTAGTTGTTCCATGCCTGGCAATTATGCATTTCATGGAATTTGTTATATACAGGTTTATTAGCAGCCATTTTTCACAATTAAACCCAATACTATACTTGTGAGATGTGAAAATACTTTTTACATTTGCAAATTAATCCAATGAAATATTGTAAAAATCTAATTCAAAAGAAAATTTAAAAAAATGTTATTGAAAATCATTTTAGAAAATCAATACACTATAAATCTGTAGCACAGCCTGCACCATTTGAACCAGATGCTGTCCAGCCTCTACATATCCCTCAGCCACAGAACATAGGGGAATGACTGGACAGAGAGTGCCATCTGCTGGACTGTATGTCAATGCACTTTGCATTACGGCACCAAGTTCTCACTAATGAACCTCATTGATCAAGAAGGAGCCGATGAAAGAGTTCGCCAGCCCACTGAATTGGATCTAAATGCACAGGAAGTGGGTTGAAGTTGTGATTGAACTCCTACACACCATCTTGCTGTTTTTGGCAGCCTATTCAATACTTGAATTGGCTTGTTCTTAAGATCTGCCTGAAAACACACACACATACATGAAAACATGCATGTGCAATGTTTTGCAATAGCAAAATAAAAAGATTATATATACATACTTATACACGTACACATAATTCACTGCAGAGCCAAAATAGTTGAGATACAGGAATATCTACCTCTTGGATTGGTTTGTACGTTTGCATTTACATGCACATACATGCCCCTTTCTAAATGCATAAACCATGTATATATCACCCACCCTACAGTCCCTGAGTCATCTGACTTGAAATAATTAATCACTTTTTTTTTTTTAATATATATTTCTACATCAGTATATTTATCCTCTTTGTGTACCTTTCAGAAAACATGACGTTGTCTGCACCAACATATACATCCATTCTTTAAACATGAACTTTTCCAACATTAAAGGACCAGCCTCAGCGTGGCCTCTACACCCAAGCAAAGTATTTTGAATTGTGTTTTATTCATTTCTTTGACCTCACCTAACAAGTGTCTTGGGTATGGTGACCTCTAAGTCTTCTTCCCAAATATGGTATAGGGCTAGTTTTGTCCCACGGTGGTTGTACAACTCTCCAGCATGAATCATTTCCTGGTGGACCCATCCTGTGTAGGTGTTAAAGGGGAGGTATTATACTCATTTTGGGCTATTTAAAACTGTTTCCAGGGGTCTTGACAAGATGTTTTTGAAGTCAATATAAAAAAAAATCATAAAACCAGCTTCTGTGGTGTGTGTTTCAGTCTCTCATTTTCTCCATTGTAAAGAACAGCCTGTTTTGAGGGCGTGGAGGCGTGAGGCGGCCAATCAGAGCAGTGCTCATTACATACAACCTCCACGCAATCGCCTGGCGGAGGCGGAGAGCAGAGCGCTTATGCTGCTCAAGGTAAACAAATAAGCATGACGCAGAAATTTACCATAACCATGGCGGCCGCTCCAGAACCAACACTGAGACCGTAACACATGTTTGAGCCGGAGTCTGACCCAGAATGGGAAGAGGCAGCTGAGCGGTTCCACTTAGTTTCTCAATGATAACATTTCTGTGTAATATTGTACTTTGTTTTGTGTATGTGGGTGTGTGAGCGACGCTCTCTGCTGTAGCCGGTCTGTTTATGGCTCATGTCCATAAGCTTATTGAATACAACTTGCAGACAAGCTAGGATTGACAATTTTGTTGAGCTAGTTAGCCAATATATTATTGGATGCAACAGCGCAGCGCACACAACCAAACGCGATTGTACTAATGGTGGCTAAAGTTTACCGAGCCGGACACGTTCAACAGACTTATAAAACAGACACTGGTCCCAACAAATAACTTTAAGATGAGTCCTGACTCCAACCAATAACTTTACTTTTACTTTTAATGACTCCAGCTTTAGTTTTCTTACTTCTTCCACGCCCAACAAGCCCGTGGCTAGCCCCGCTAGCTCGTTAGCTAACCAGCAGTTGAATATACTAACCAGACTAATTTGTAAATTAAATCAAAACATGGTGACACTTACAGATTCCAATTTTGCAGATGGGTCACGTACCTTATGAATTGCTCCATCTTTAAGCTTCAATTTAGATGCTAATCCTGCCGTTGCTCAAGCAGTCCGAGGAGTGATCATCACACACAGAAAAAATCAGCTACCTGTAGCCGGGACGTTGCCGTTAAAAATAAAATTAATCCACTCTGTCCTGTTGCTGCCTGCATCCTACAAAATAATAACTGATATATAGTTGATATAGATGATATATCGCCATAGATATGTTGTTGTTTTAGCTTCACTGGTCGCAAAGTAATGGTGCATTCCAGTGTACTCGGAAAAAACGGCGTCCGAATGTGATATGCGCCAATTCTATTCACTAATGGCGCTGTAGTAGTTGATGTTGAGTTTAGATGCTTGTAACATTCTGAGACTTGCCATACAAACATGAGTTTGCTGCAGGCGATTATGTTTTCCCGAGCAGATGCACTGGAACACATTTAGATTGGAAATTAGGAATACCGAATTATCGATTTCCGAGTACAATGGAATGCACCATAAGCAACGGTTTGCAGCGCTGCCGAGAGCTGCATTTTGAGACAAGGTAAATTGGATTGGTTGTTCACCTGGGCGTGGGCATGCTCTGAGAGGGGCTGGATTATGTTAAGAAGCGCCCGTTATGATGTCTAAAGGGGCTACTTTCTGAAACGGCCTGTTTTTGGCCCGATTTGGCACCGTTTTTGGAAAAAGGAAAATACAGAAAAAGGGGTTGACTTCCAGATTTCATATTTTCTCGGCTACTTAGGTCAACGATAACCTGTGGAACATGTATAAGGGCCAGGAATAAGCCGTTTTCCATAATATGACCCCTTTAATGTTTAATAACATCTATGAAAAATTGGATGTTTGGCGGATGTTTGAGACCATTCAACTGTGTTTTCTTGTCTATATCACATTGTAAATCTTTCTGCCAAACAGTTCTCAAATGTTCACAATTATCGTCACTTGTCGTTATTGTATGGAGCTATATAATATTACTATCCGTTGACACGACAAAATCACTGACTGCAGATACACAGCTTTTAATATATTTCCAAACTTCATTACCAATCTTCCCATTTCCTCAAAAGATAAATAAACTTTGTGCATATTATAGAATCAGTTTTAATGTTTTTTTTAATTATGTGCAAAGCATTGCATGATCAGGCACCCGGATGTCTGAATTACTGTGCCTTCCCCTTGATATCAGATTATCTGAATCAACATCTTTAAACAGAGGCTTAACACCCATTTTTATTCTCTTGATTGTATCTGATATTTTATTTCTTGTACTACATGCTCTCTCTCTTGTTTTCCTATTCTGTTTCATCTGTTCTTATTTTTCTAGTATCCACTGGGAAGCACTTTGTGACCACACATTCATGCATACGTGTGGATTCTGATCAAAATGCCTCATTAGAATCAATTAGTAACGTTGCAGACATTTGCACGATTCGCGAGTTATCGCAGATTTTCACATTTTTTAAAAACACGGTTAAAGTGTATCTTGTCCCACAGTTTTCGAGCTACATGCACGTGTCATATGTCAAACTGTCCAGAATTATTTGTAGAAGTGTGCTATGACTTCCATGTATTTTGAACTCTCCATAGACTTGAATGTATTTTGTACTCCCATAGACATCAATGTAATGCAACTCCATTCAACTTCTTTCAACTTTCTACCACGACTACTTGTACTACTACAGATGCCGCCATTTTAGATCCAGGCTGCCATTTTAGATCCAGCTAGTACACGTTACCAATGACATATTAGACCCTAGCAACGACTTATAAACAACATAGGAACCACCTAGGACACCTTAGCAATGGCCTAGGACACTCTAACACCACCTAGGACACCGTAATAACACCCTAGCAAGGGCCTAGTACACCCTAGGAACCAGCTAGAAACATCCTAGCAACCACCTAGAACACCTTAGCAACCGCCTATGACATGCTAGCAACGGCCTTGGACACCCTAGCAACCAGCTAGAAACACCCTAGCAACCACCTAGGACACCCTAGCAACCACCTGGGGTAGCCTAGCAACCAGCTGGTACGCCTTAGTGATCACCCAGTACAGCCGAGCATTATATACAGTTGTTCAGCAATGCCACGCATTTTCCCCGGGAAATGCACTTCTAATTTTTAATTGCAGTTTAATCATAATGGTAACAAACTCTCGTGTCCTGTTTTTCACAGACTATGAGGACAGCTGCCAGAGATGACTGATGTAGAGCCTGTTGTCACAGACTTTGTATCGACGGGGCGCACCGGTCGACGTAATGCTATGCCCGACATCCTGGGCGCCAACACTGAGGCTGGGGCCACCACCCCCGATCTGTCCGGAAAACTATCCCAACTCTCCGTAGCCGGTGGGTTTTGAATCCTGTTCCTGGATCTTTAGCTGTGCAGTTTTAGTCTCCATCTTTGGTGCTCAGTGCTCATTGCTGTGGTGTTTCTGCACTGCACGTCCCAGAGATCACCTGTCAATCAAACAGTGTGTCCAGTACTGTGACGTATTTTTCCTTGGGTGTTCTGTTGATGACGTCTGACTTTCTGTAGGTGGCACTCTTTACGTTTTCTGTTCAGCCATGGTGGCTATCGCTGCTCACGCTAACTATCCAGTTCTTCTTATATTTATTCCAAAAAATGTAAATGTAAAATGCATCGCTTCCTGTCATTGGCAGATAACACTAATCCAGAGGACATGCTATATAGGATGGCTCTGTACAAATTACTATTTACAATTCACGTCAATTCAAATGGAGGCAATGTGACAAAAACAACAAATGGCTCAATAAATGTGACAAAAACAACAAATGGCTCAATAAGACACATGCAATATACATCTTTTTCCCATTATTAATATCCCTTCTATCTGGATTGTGACAGGTTAATACAGGCCCCACTGCATAGAATATATTGTAATTTGTCATTTGGGGGTTTTATTAGGGAGATACACTCTCTGTGAGGGGCAAAGCATGGCTGGGAAACATACTGGGTAACAATTAGGAGATTAGGATTGATGGATGATTGGATACAATATTAGGGTTAGACCAATATATAAGGTCAATATTAGCCTTTTCCACCTCCGATACAATGCAGGTTCCTCCCTGACCACAGCTAGTGAATTTGTTTTCATTAGGGGTCCAAGCACTGCAGGTGCATACACCAATCAGCCAGATGGTGGCACTATAACAACCAATTATTCTCTCTCTCTGATCAGCATTCCCTTCAAAAGATTCCTCATTACTTCAAAACAAGTGCCTGTTTGTGGTGTTTTGACACATTATAATGTTTAATGCTACCTGAAATTAGATTTAAGAAGAAATCTGTCAAAACCAGCCTATTTCTGATTGAATATAGCTAATGAAAGTCCAACATGGCATATTGTATTAACTTTGTCCTGTATTCATCTAGGAGTAGATATCCATGGGGGTCAAACTTACTGTGACCAACTGAAAGTACAAATAATGTAATATAAGAAAGTAAAACCAACACTACTGCCAGTCTCATTCACATTTGGTGAAACTGTTGTGGAAGCAGTTTAAGGCATTTATATAATTTGACAACCTGTGGATACCATGTTTTTCCATGTGGTGTTTCCATTATTTTGTCCGCCCCAACCCCCTTAACATCACACCTTCCACAGCCCATCTACAGTATACAGTGTATTGTATGCTAGATATACAAGCTTATAAAATTAATGTTGGCGTTTCTCTTTCTGTGTGTGTGTGTGTGTGTGTGTGTGTATGTGTGTGTGTGTGCGTGTTAGACGATGGAGAGGGTGGGGGCGAGGGCTCGTCCTCCAGCCCACCCAACAGCCCAGCCGAGGAGGAGGAGAAGCCCGAGGCCACATAATGCGGCCTTGCATCTCTACGGCACTACAGATGAACACCTTTAAAGATGGACTGATGGATGTACAGACTGACCGACAGAGCGAATGAGTGGAGGAGAGAGAGAGAGAGAGAGAGAGAGAGAGAGAGAGACTCTTCACCACGGACCACTTTGCGACCCCCCCCCCCCCATTAATTGACCAGGAAACTGTAAACTGTCCCTCACTAACACTATGCAACATCCGTGGGGACAATGTTATATTGGAAACACAGAGGGAGAGTGATGGCGATAGGATGAAGATGAAGATCATCATCATTATCAGCGTGACTCTGCTGAGAAGGATGATGATGATGATAGTGGTGATGATGATGATGATGATGATGAAGGGAAGCTCTGTAAGGGTTTGTAAGGGGGAGGTGGAGGTGACCAATGGATCTCATCTTTCCATGTGTAGATTTATTGATCTACTGCTATCGATTGATCATTGGCATTGTGTCCTTTTCACGTTATTAGCATATACATAGCATATGCAGTTGAAGCTGGTGAAGTGATTTCAACAACTGTGTGAAATTGGCCATGATCGATTAAAAGAAAAAACGTAATTTCATATTTGAAATGTAGAGTTGTACATAATCCGACAGGGTTAAATCCCAACCAGAAGCATTTTTTTCCCCTCTGAATGTCTACCATGTAGTGGTGGGAATGTCTCTTCTTTCTTTTTTTAACACAAGAAAAAACATTCCATTTGGTGATGTAAAGTACATTTTTTATCTTCTCTGTGGTTTACTAGAGTGCGTTACAGTGCGAGCCTTGACCTTCTGTGTGTGTTTTTTCCCCACAGGTTCAGTAGAAGTTCATACTGATTTATTAGAAATAAAGGGATATTATGTATATTTTCAGTGTGTAAATAGTTTTACATCGCAGTGTATCCGTGCACACCCTCTAAAGATGCATTTTCAGTGTTCACTGCTGCTAATAAATAAAGAAAAATAACACCATGTATATCAGCGCCATGCCTTTTAGTTGCTGTCTACACTGTAAATAGAGAGGTAATGGTGAGAGTGAAACCTATTACAATAGTGTTCATTCTTTAAATGCTATTCCTCACCATCAGAACCCCCGCAATGACACATGCAACCTTCTCAAGGGCCCCTGGAACCCCCTCGAGGACTCCTGGAACCCCCTCATGGACCTGTGGAACCTCCTCACCCCCACTTTGAGAACCACTGGTATATGCTATGGCGTACGCTGGCTGGTATCGTACAATTTGGTAAACACCGATATTATTGCATTTCGAACCGAATACTGAATTGTTTTTGATTTCTGGCCAGCAGGAGGAGCCAGAGATGCTTCATGAGGTTTTGTAAGTCACTTCACTCATTTTATGGATTATTTCATAGCAGATTTTATTGGCATCTATGTGTTAGCTAGAAATTCATAATCACCTCTGATGTGCTCATACTGCAGTCATCTATGAACATACTATAGTTTTCTATGCTCAAACTATGCTCATATTAGTTTCTATCCTCATACTGTAGTTTTCTATGATCATACTATAAGTTTCTATGCTCAAACTAGTTCTCTATGCTCATATTAGTTTCTATAGTAATACTGTAGTTTTCTATGCTCATACTGTAGTTTTCTTTGCTCGTACTATACTTTTTTATGCTCATACTGTAGTTTTTTCTACTCAAACTATAGTTTTCTATGCTCATTCTTTAGTTTTCTATGCTGATTCTATAGTTTTCCATGCTCATTGTATAGTATTCTCTTCATATGCAATCATGTTATAGCTCATATTATACTTTTTACTGGTTATCTTGTAGTTTTATGTGCTCATACTGTAGTTTTCTCCGGTCATTCTACAGTTTCATGAGCTATCTCCTAAGCCCACCTAAACTCAGTTCATCCTTTTTGCAGAATAGAGTTTTCCACCTCTTAAGTAAATTCATTTTATGCATCACAGTCAGTGGTATCAAACTGATGTAGGTTATATGAGGGGGTAAAATGCAGATGCCAATATGGAAAACAATGCTTCCTTTATAGCTCCTTATAGTTACAGTATGCTAGGATTAGCTTGGAACTAATACAATAGAACCTGCCATCACACATACTCTTTCTCTCTCTCTCACACACATACACACACACTTAGACACTGCAATTAGTGTGTGTGTTCAGCGTGCAGAAATACCACAGGGGGTTGGGTTAATGCAGTTAATGACAAAGGGCTGTCAAACAATCTTGATTCTGCTTCGCTGATTCGGTCCAACGCGTCACATTCTGGCCACTGCCTGCCGTCCAGAGATGGAACGCGACTCCAGCAGGGGATTTAGATGGAATGATTAATAAAACATAAATGTGAATGAGGTCCTGAAGCTCCTTAATTCATCAACTGGGTGAGATAAAAGAGAGCAAGTTCATCCACTGAACCCTAAGCTATGGCAAAGTCACTGTATCTAATATAATTTACTATCAAAACCTGATGTCCACTAAATGTATGAGATATTTCTAAGATATTATTCTAATTTCTAAGATATTATTTGGTTAATGTGATTTATTAGATTTATTAATAATTATCAGACTTAATTATTCAAATTATTAGAGAATTATTAGATTTTTGCTTGGTCTTTGCTCTCTATTATAAGGATAAAACTATGATCAAATGACACTTTACCAAACCCAACCGATATCCACCAATGAGAGTAATTGCATCACTACAAATGGCCTAATAAACCAACTTGACTTACTTTTTTTTTGCAAGGGGTCTCTCTGGCCATGACTCAATTTACATATGAATGTCAACTCCAAATTAAAAAAAAAAAAAATGTCTTTGAAGCAATCACGAATCAGAGAAAATCTCCTGAGCCAATCGAAGGCCTGGCTCCACCCCCGTTTATACATATTTATGAGAGGGAGAATAAGAACACTTGAGGGAAACTTCCAAAAACTGCAGTCTGCTCAGTGGACTTGAGAGATTACGTTGCCTCTCTGAAAACCTTCACCATGGTCGACGCCTTCTGTGCCACTTGGAAGCTGGTTGACAGCGATAACTTCGATGAGTACATGAAAGCACTTGGTGAGTCGCAGCTCTTTTTCTAAGATAAAATGGGATGGAACTTTTTTTTTTCAATTTTAATTTTGGGATTTGATTTGATTTTTAATTTGATTTTTTTATTCTGATAAATGCAATACATGTAGGCTACAAGATTGAATCATTTTGGACCCCATCAAAGAACTTTCTCTCTCTAAAACATATGTAAATGTGCTGAAATGACTACAAAACAAGGCTGCTCACAATCCTATTTAACCCCTGGTCCTGGTCAGGTGTCGGCTTTGCCACCAGGCAGGTCGGCAACGTCACCAAGCCGACAGTGATCATCAGCCAGGAGGGCGACAAGGTGGCGGTCCGCACCCAGAGCACCTTCAAAAACACCGAGATCTCCTTCAAACTGGGAGAGGAGTTTGATGAAACCACTGCCGACGACAGGAACTGCAAAGTGAGTCAACTGGTCAGGGAAAAAGAAAGAAACTGAAGCATCACACAGGCAGCAACCCCATTTTGTTCTTAAATTTGTGCCATTTGTGGTAAAAGGTACAAATTCTACCATGCTTGAGTACCCCAATAAAATATCATTATTTCATTTAACACAGGTCTAGATGCATCACTAAGCAAAACTGGGTGAAGAAGACAAACGTTTCGAAGCATTTTAATGCATTCATTTTCTCTCTTGTTTGCTAAGATGTCGTTTTCTGTTTCTTTTTCAGTCCACAGTAACCATGGAGGGGGACAAGCTGGTCCACGTCCAGAAGTGGGACGGCAAAGAGACCAAGTTCGTCAGAGAAATCAAGGAGGGCAAGATGGTCATGGTAAGTGACCTCTTTTACTTTGTCAGTGTGCATGCATACTTGAGCTGTAAAATGAGCATGGTGTTGTACATGCTGTACCTACTTAGTGGTTTGTATGTACTGTTGGAATCCAGCCAATGACCTGTGTTACATCTTCTCCAATCTGACCCGTAACCCTCCGCTGCATCTCATATCTATCTATGATTCCAGAATGATGACAAATTGCTACAGTATTGGTGGACAATAAACTCTTTGTGTTGTGAAAACATACAGGTTGTTAGGCATTATCAAAGAATATTAACAAAGGATTATCAGAGATTATTTGTTTATTTAGCTGTTGCTAAATCATATTTAAGATTACATTAAATTAAAACAAAAATTTCTATAGTTTTGCTACTAACCTAAGTTGTTTTTGAAGCATTTTGTGTTTTTTGCTGTGGTGACGTAATGGGAGAGAGCATTATGCCTTTTCCACCCTGTCACACATTCATAGCCAAATTAGCTTGTTTGTAATGAGGAAAGCAAATGACCACCAACCGCATGCCAAATGCTGCTCCACTTGATAAACCTCTCTACTAAGCAATTTAGTTGCTAAAATAGTGAAATTGAAAATTAAACTGTAGGATTTGCCAGTGTGGTTGGTAAAAAAAAAAAGTAATTTCCTGTCCTATTGGTAATTATTTGGCAACTTTTTTTCTCTCCTCTGCAGAATTTGACATTTGAAGACATCCATGCGGTGCGTTCCTATGAGAAGGCATGACTGGTCTGACGGGGTCCTGCTGTCCTTCTCTGTTTGGAAACTGGCCAACATGTGTTGCTTTTATAATTATTATTGACTGTATGCCTCCCTTTGCACTTCATCCTTCTTCAAAACAAATTTTACAACACGAGCGGGACATGTTTTTGTAAGAAATTTTTATAATACTGCATTTACGTCGCAATGGATGGATCGTCTTTGCAATCCTGTGAGAAGCATGAAATAAAACACAGAGAATAAGTGCTTGTCTCGTTTCTCTTTTAGCTTCCCGGTGACTTGTAAATGGTATATTGCACTGTTTTTTTAACCAATGAGATACTGTGTTTTAAGGGGTGTTTTGTGGCAACTGTGTTGTGGCAAATCCCCGGACCGAGTAAGACACTGAATCCCTACGAACTCGAGGGGTTGCCGTTCTGTAGCTGACCCTGACCTTGAAAGAGGAGGGAGGATTTCCCTACAGGGAGCAATAAAGGAACACATTATTACTATTATATTTTACTGTACTCCAAAATTGCAACATGGGAGAATACATTGTCCATGATACATTACATTACATTACATTACATTACAGTCATTTAGCAGACGCTTTTATCCAAAGCGACTTACAATGAGTGCATTCAACATAGGTAGGCAAGAAAACTACTAGTCACCAGAAATCGTAAGTGCATTTCCTTCCTAAACAAGCAACTAAGAGCATAACTAGTGTTAAGTTAAGAGTGCAATAAGTTAGCAACCTACTTTATCTTAAACAAATGAGACAAATAAGAGAATCAAATAAACAAGAGCTAAGACAAATAAGTGAACCAAATAAACAAGAGCTAAGACAAATAAGTGTATGAAATAAACAAGAGCCAATAAACAAGAGCTCAGACACATAATTGACGACAAATAGGCAAGGCTAAGAGGAAGGGTCAGGGTAGTGTTTCCTGAAGAGGTGGGTTTTCAGCCTGCGGCGAAAGATGGGCAGCGACTCTGCTGTCCTGACATCAGTGGGGAGTTCATTCCACCACTGCGGGGCCAGGACAGAGAAGAGCCGTGACCGTGTAGATCGGCTGCAGGGACCTCTGAGTGACGGGGCAACCAGTCGCCTCGAGGCAGCAGAGCGAAGTGGTCGGGCGGGGGTGTAAGGCTTGACCATAGCCTGGAGGTAAGAAGGAGCTGTTCCTTTCACTGCCCTATAGGCTAGCACCAGGGTCTTGAACTGGATGCGAGCTGCTACAGGGAGCCAGTGTAGAGAACGGAGAAGGGTAGTTGTATGGGAGAACTTGGGGCGGTTGAACACCAGACGAGCTGCAGCTTTCTGAACAAGCTCCAGAGGTCTGATGGCAGACACCGGGGCACCAGCAAGGAGGGAGTTGCAGTAGTCCAGGCGGGAGATGACAAGAGCCTGGATGAGCACCTGCGCTGCCTTGTCAGTGAGGAAGGGGCGAATCCTCCTGATGTTGTAGAGGAGGAATCTGCAGGAGCGTGTCACTGATGCGATGTTTGCCGAGAACGACAGTTGGTCGTCCAGGGTCACACCCAGATTCCTCGCAGTCCGAGTTGACGTCACCACAGCATTATCAATGGTGATGGCCAGGTCTCGGTGCGGACAGCCCTTCCCCGGGAGGAACACCAGCTCAGTCTTGTCCAGGTTGAGCTTCAGGTGGTGCATCGACATCCACTCCGAGATGTCTGCCAGACATGCAGCAATGCGTGCCTCCACTTGTGTGTGAGATGATAATCTAATCTAATCTCGAACTGCAAGTAGACAGATTATGTTTCATCATTTGCCACCAAAACTCCCAAACCTGCTTATATAAATAAACTAAAGTGAAGCTAAAAAGCATCAAAGACCTTGCACGCAAACAGTGTAACTTGGTGCTGGCTCCATCAAATGAAAAAGTCAGGGGATCGTACTCTTTGCATTTATTTCAAAAAGTAAAGTATTTGTTCCCCTGCTGCTACTTTTGCAATAAATGTATTAAGATCAGGGGTGTAGTGCTATAAGAGCGCACCAGAGCGCCGCTCCGGCACTTCTTTTTAATGGTTAAAAAAATGCTCTTTTTAAAATCATCAACACATGTCAATGCGCCAAATAAAATGAATAAACAATGACTATGTATGTACTATTCATATTAGTCTGTAGGCCTATTTCTTTCGACTAATAAATTGTCATTAATTATTTTATAGGCTATTTTATTCCACAGACAGACACCCACGCGATGCACGATTTGACAGCAGGACATTCGACGGCTAACTGCATGACGATGACGTATGGACCGTGCCCCCGCCACCACGTCATCGTCATGCATTAGCTAACTGTCAAACTTCCTATAGCTGTCAAATCGTGGACAGCGTGCGTGTCTGTCTGTCTGTCTGTCCCGGCAGTGCATGGTTGCAGTCCAGATGGCAACTAAACAAAGCAAAATCGCCTCGTTCTTTAAAAAGACTAACAAAACCGCTTCCTCATCTTCAAACACATCAGATCCACAACAAGTATTAGAAAATCAGGATGATGGTGATGATCTGATCATGCAAACCCCAGCGGCAGGGACTCATCAGGCTAGTGCTCCGGGACCGGGAGCTAGTGCAGATTCGGCCATGAGTGCTAGGGTTAGCGTACCATGCGCTGGTGTATGGACGGAGGAAATGTGGAAAAATAAACAAGATGCATACCCATGGATTGCGGGAAAAGGAGGTAAAATAGGCTGTAAAGTATGTGCGAGCAATACTGATCTGTCTGTTTTTAAAACACGTTCACAGTAACATATTCCGGATCGAACCGCGTAGTCCATCTGAAATCTCTGAGAAAGAAAATTGTTGAACACAAACAATCTAGAGCACACATAGCAGCGCAGCGCACTATCCACAACGCTAAAGAGGAAACCTTTGAAAAAATGTGCGATAGCACGAACGCATCTTACTTAAAGGCCACTTGTGCAGTCTTTCGTTCAGCGTATTACTTGGCTCAAAATTACAGACCATTCAGTGACCACTACGGGTTGCTAGAGCTACAAAATGAGAATGGTGTAGACATAGAACACGGGCTGCACTCCAGATACAGTGCAACGCAAATAATCGACCACATTGGTTCGGAGATGCACATCCAGCAAATTAATGGTAACATTTCTGTGCTAATTGATGAGTCCACTAGCCTGAGCAGCAAAACTGCTTTAATTGTCTACCTGAAGAGACCAATAAAACCTGTGACCCGCATTTTGTCTTCCTTGATCTGATTGAGCTTCCGAATCAAAAGGCCGAGACGATTGTAGAGCACCTCCTGCAGTGCCTGGCCATGCATGGTTTTGACGACAATTACTTGCGAGAGCATCTGGTAGCCTTTGCTAGTGACGGGGCCAGTGTCATGCTCGGAAAGAAGGCAGGGGTAGCTCAGAGACTTTTAGAGCAGTACCCCAACATCTTGATTTGGCACTGCCTTAATCACAGGTTGGAGCTGGCAGTGGGTGATTCCGTGGCGGATGTTTCAGGGGTTAATCATTTTCAGTCTTTTATGGATAAACTGTACTCCGTTTACAGTAGGTCTCCCCTTAACCAGAGACAGCTTGCAGACTGCGCATCCGAGCTGCAGCAGCAGGTTTCAAAGATCGGGCGTGTGTTAAGTACGCGCTGAGTTGCCAGTTCTTTCAGGACCGTGTCTGCAGTGTGGAACAATTTTGAATCTCTTTGCGCACACTTCAGTTCAGCCATGCATGACGAAACGAGGACAGCTTCAGACAGAAAGTCATACGAAGGCCTTTATAAATGTCTATCATCCAAGCAGTTCCTTTTAGACTTGGCTCTAATGCATGACACTTTAAACAAACTCGCACTTCTGTCCGAATGTTTACAGAAACGCACAACATCAGTTGTGTATGCAGACAAACTGATTCACCGCAGCATACGTGTCCTTGAATGTCTCAAAGAATGGCCTGGGACAAAAACGCTCGAAGCTGAAATTGCAGCTGCTAATGGGAAATTAGGAACGGTTTCGTTAACCTATAATGCCAAAGTTGTCAGCATTCATTGCCAGCAGTTCCTTGCAAGTCTGGTAAATAATCTGAAAAATCGGATGTTTACAACTACGCTCAGTAAATCAAGCGCAGTCGGCGTCCGACTATACTGCTTTGATCAGCGACATGAAAGTTATAGAGAGCGAGAACTGGCCAGACACTATCCCTCCAGGATTCGGAGAAGGGGAAATCGACAATCTCTGCCGGCGATTTAGGCTTCCGCGCACGTCCGCGATTAACGCTTACCGAGATTTCCTTGATTGCGCTGGCCAGCGTGTTCCCAGCGAGCTTAGGCCTTTAGTCAACTGCACGAAACTAATTCCGTGCAGCTCTGCAGAATGCGAGCGTGGGTTTAGCCACATGAATCTAATCATTTCGCCAACTCGAACAAAAATACTCATGGAACGAGTATCTGCTCTGATGCTAATCAGACTTCACGGACCCCCTTTATCCCAATGGGATCCAACGCGATACGTCACGACTTGGTTCCGGTCCCATCATTCAGCCGAAGACCCCAGGACAAGACAGGCAGCTGCTGCCCCCAACGACGAGCCCGACCCTTTGTGGGAGTTTCTTTAAGGGTCAGTATAACACCCTGTCTTGCTTTGGTGTTTTGCATTTGTTGTAGTCTATTTTTAACGCGTCTATCCGACATTTCCCGCTTGTCCACATAGCCTATACGCGATTGTGGATCATTCTGCAGGCCTGCATAATAACGTCCCCTCTCTTTCTCTCGCATTCTCTCCTCCTCTCTCTCTCCTCCTTCAGAGCGACGTTGCCGACTCTGTTTTACGGTGCCCAGGCTGGCCTATACCGCGTCCATCTCCAATCCTGCGCCGTTGCGTCTTGACTTCTCTGTTTTGCGTTTTTGGGATTTAGCTAATTGCATTTCTTCAAACTTTTTAAAAACCTGTCCTTGTTTTAAAATGCTTCATATGCCTAATTGTTTTTGTAATTGTAATTGTTCATTTCACTTTTCTATAGTTAAGTTAACAATGTGCCATGTGCTTGTATTTACGGTTTTGATATAATAAAGCATGCGAGTTATTGAAGACACGTGCCTGTCCCATCTTTTTACTTTGTTTCAATTTCAGTGTAGCGTTCTGTGTTGCGTTTGAGCGCAGCGTTTCGAAATCCCACTTTCTGCTGCCTGCCACCTAGAAGACTAATTGGCTACCTTTATTTATTGTGATGGTGACGTCATACAATACTGCGCTCCAGCACTACACCACTGATTAAGATACATTTCTCACTTAGACTTCCTGTTTTTTCCCCCCTTTGGGGACAAATTGGAGCATTAACTGATAACAACAAAATATAATTATTGTGTTAATGTCAAAAATGATTAAACTATCAGCTCAGAGGGAACATTGGTTATGTTTCCCTCTGAGCTGGTACTAGGATCCCATGTCCACTCTTTTTTTCCAACAAGGTAATATCTTTTTTGTAAGCGACAAAGGACTGTTAGTTTCCCACAGTGTGATATTCCGTGTTAATTAATTAGGTACGTCTCTTCATTCACTCCGCCTTGCTAATAAATTAAATGGGCCTCATGATGGGTTGTCAGCAACTTGCTTTGCAAGCACACAGGCTGGATGCTGTCTGTTGTTACTGGTGTACCACTTATGTGCATCCCTGCCTATAAAGGCCCCTGGCTGAAAGTACTTTCTTGTTAGCTCCCCAGACTCAGACTTTGTTGGGACCATGTGTACCTTTTTTTTGGTTGCTAATATTTGTAGTTTGCTTGCTATCCTGGTTAGCTAGCTGCAGTTCAGCGCCTATGTCATACAGTGATTTCCAGAGCTGGAGACTTGAGACTTGGACTCGAGTCCAGAAAATCTGAACTTGCGACTTGACTTGAGACTTGACAGCAGTGACTTGACCAGACTTGCCCTGGCAAAACCCCAAGCAATAGCTTTTTATTCAGAAGCAATGTAGGCTACAGTAACTGTTACATGGGCTATTTCCCAATCACAAGCCCAGTTCACTGCTTTGCGCATTGATCTGCCTTCCTGCAGTGTTTGTTTGGAAGGTAACCATGGTAACATGGTGACTAATGGACGCCTAATGAATGAGGATGGGTAACAATGAGCTGCCCTAACTGATGGAAACAATCAATAAATAACTGTCTAACCAAGGCTGACCAAGGCTCTATCTAGCTTAACTCCTCCCGCTACAAGGAGTCAAATAACTTTCTCAAACATGCTGAACAATAAAAAAAGAAAGAAAAACTGTTAAGCCACTCATTTTTCTTTCAGCCATTCATATTCTCTAATGCACAGCCTACGGTAAGTTGGGAAAGTAGGCTTCTCCAATTTAATATTTGAACGATTATTGATTGACGCTTTCCTAAATTCTTTATCTAGATAGACTAAAACAGTAAGCGGCCAAGCCTAGGCTAGTTTCCATTACTGACACAGTAGTTTTCTGTTTCTATAAATATTTAACATTACTGCATTTTGATCTGCAGTCCCCCAGAAGCATTGACAACCTTAGTAAAGATGAGCCAAAAAAGCCTGTCAAAAGTTAACAACACAAATAATGATTAATGAATCACAAACAAAGCAATCCTACACCAGAGCTAAATTTCAATCCAAACAATCGTCCACTATTAGTCCCTCCACAAGTCCAACCAACGCACCAACAACATTTCATCACAAAGTAACCAGCCTATGCCTTTCCCGTATTTAAATTAAAAAGCCATTGGAAAAGATTAAGGTTTTTACCAAGGGGTGAACAAAATCCACTGTGTTTTACCGAAGTCAAGGTGAATTTAAGTAATATATCGATGATCAGGATTGCATAAATAGGGATATGTGTGGGCTGATCTTAGATTAGTTTATTATTATTAATTATAGATGCTATGCCACGTTGCAGGGATGAGAATGAGAAATTTTGATTTCAGCACACACTGTATGTGCTTGTTCTACTTTAAAAAAAATGAGGTAACTATATGCATCAGCTTTTTGAGTATTTCCAACAAGTAGTATTTTTAAGTATAATATACTTTGCTTTTAGTATTTTACATACACAAATATATTTAGTGCAAACAATTAACTGCATCTCAAAAATTGCTTTGATCCAACATAATTTACTCAGGTCCAGAGCTGTTATTTTAAGTTTGCCCTGCTTAATTTGATCAATTCCAGAGCTGTTATTGTAAGTTTGCCCTGCTTAATTTTATCAATTCCAGAGCTGTTTTTGTAAGTTTGCCCTGCTTAATTTTATCAATTCCAGAACTGTTATTGTGAGTTTGATCTGCTTAATTTTATAAATTCCAGAGCTGTTATTGTAAGTTTGCCCTGCTTAATTCTATCAGTTCCAGAGCTGTTATTGTGAGTTTGATCTGCTTAATTTTATAAATTCCAGAGCTGTTATTGTAAGTTTGCCCTGCTTAATTTTATCAGTTCCAGAGCTGTTATTGTAAGTTTGAGCTGCTTAGCTTTCTCAATTCTATAACTGTTATTGTAGGTTTCATCAACCAGTTTAACTAAATTAGTTACTTGAGGTAATCAGGTTAGTAAAATGTAATAAAATGGCTTCCTATTACTCATTCATTTTCACAAATCTACTCAAAAAGCAAATAGTTACCGCAATTTAATTTGGGATCATTTACTCATTTATCTCTGTACAGAATATGTATAAAAGTAAAAGACGTCAGAGTTTGAACCAGTTTATTGTTTAAATGCAAAGCCTTTGTAAACACTGCACTCCTGAAAATAAAAATTGCTGTAAACACTGCACAGTCCTGACTGCACACACTTGACTGTTCAAGCTCGACGCTCGTATTGTACCTCAGAGAACATCAATCCTGTGAATCCATCACACTCCTGATACATTGTGGCAAGGGGTCCATTAAACAGAAATGAACAATGTGTCAATCTCTTATGACTAGATGAACAATGAACCATGTGTCAATCTCTTATGACTAGATGCACAATGAGTCTCTTATGACTAGACCCTAGAACCTAAGAACCTAGAACCTAGAACCAGGTTACTCGCCTAGAACCAGCTAAGCGAGTAACCTGGACTTGAGAGCTACGACCTTGGGGGAGGTCTTGAGAGCATCTAGTTCTAAGAAGACTTTTTGGAACACCTCAAAGGTGTATTTAAGTTATTTTGGGTAGCTTAGGTTCAAGCCATAGCTAAATCCCATCAGCAAGGTACATGCCTGTGCAAAACTGGGAATACCAGCCAAGACCTCAGCTCCTTCGATGCAGATCCCATGCTCTAGATCCCGATGCAGATCCTTCACCATGAACACAGTCAGCGTGTGCTGAATGAGGTCCTCTCGGATCATGGTGTCGTCAACATCCTGAGGATTTAAAAAACAAAGTATTCAACACTTTGAACTTAAATGTACATAGACTATGCTACTAGAGCCATGAAATCAAGCTGTGCAATCTGAGTGGGGAGAGAGGAGGGAAAGAAAGGAATCTCCCTATAATTGGACCCGTGTCTACGGTGATGCGGTGGGTGATGCGGGACGAATATCTCGGCAACCGGGCATTGTGTGAGGGGAGAGCAGAGAAGAGAGAAGTTGCCAATTAGTGATTGTGTGCCCCAACGGGTATCTGTCCTAGTGAAATAGAATATAAAAACCTTGTATTCTTTGATCAGGTCCTCCACGCTTTCGCCAAGGTATGTGATCAGGCCACGGATCACACAGTCTCTTTTTTCCTCAATGGTGTTGCACTGGGATTACACAGATTACATACAGGTTATCCAAATAGTTGCATTTACTACAGGCAACCAAATAAATGTCAATTTTTAACTGCAATGTGAATGTATTATGAGGGCATACCCCATACAGCACTTCCAGGATGCTCTGCAGCCGGGACCTCACAGCACCTTTTGACTTAAACAGGTCCAACAGTTTTGGCGTATATTCGTCCAGCTTCCGCATGAAGGTGGACTGAAGTGGAACAGTCGTTATTCTTCTGAACTCCTCCTCAATCTGTGAGAGAGAGAGAGAGAGAGAGAGAGAGAAAGAGAGAGAGAGAGAATAAAAGAGTACTTCAAGGGAGTAGAGGGAGGGAACATAGCCTATCCTCTGAACAGATCAGAGCATGTGCAGAGTGAGAAAATATGAAGACTAATTTCTAATGCATGGTTAAATGATAGACTGGAGACTGGTGCTGACAGACTTGTGACTGATGGATGTGATGAGTATCTCAGGTCAAGACAACAAAGAATGAATCATTATCAATTGTTAACATTTAATTACTATTTTTATTCAACTGTCTTTGTACCTGAGTGGGCTCGAACAGGGCTGGCCATCTTTCTTGGAAGTCCTTCACACGAAGGGCCAGAACGATATCTTGTCTTCTGTGTGAGAAGGTCTTTGCCATTTTTTCACTCACACTGTTGTCACGTCTTTGTACTTCGCTGAGAAGCTCCACTCACTTCCTCTCCTGGGTCTCTTGTGTTTCACCAATGGGACGGGGTGGGAGGAAGTTTACCTCCGCCTTCTTTGGCTTTTTTACGTTCTTGGCCGGAGGTCTATCCTCTGCTGACTTTCTCTTGACAGAGTTCACTTCCACTTCTGGGCATCCGATTGCTCTCAGTTTTGCCCTGTAATTGGCCATCTTGAACTTCAGGCTGGTTTGCCATCCGTACATGCCTGTCCAGGACCCAGGCTCCTTAAGGCATGGATGCTTTTGTACCAAGGCTTCTGCAACTTGGCATATTTGTATACTTGAAGGATAGGCTGTGAACTGGAAGATCGCTTCAGACAATTTTTCCAGGATGTCTGACTTCACAGACGGATTGTTGAGTTGTGTTCCATTCTTTCTGTATTCTTCATTTGCTGCCTCAAGAAGGAGCTCTGTGTCGTAAGCAAAGCGAGGAATTTCAAACTCAGATGGCCAAGGATGTGAACGTTGGGAACGCTCTGGAGAGGACAAGATCACTGTATCACTTGATCGAGAGGAGCATGTGTCGTCTGATGGCACGTTAACACAATCGAGATTTAGAGTAATGACAGGGGGTGGGTCAAGATAAACCACTTTGATGGTGTCTTTATCCTTAATGTCATCAGTATCCGTCAAGGAGAAAAACTGATCTCCGAATTCACTGTCCATGTACTGTAGAACGAAATCCCTTTGAACCTGGAATGTCTCTTGCACAATTGAGCTAAGCTCAGCCACAGTAGCAGGGATTCCAGAAGGCAGTGTAAGCTGACGGATATCAGGGTTCTCCAACTTGACCCGCAGCCTGGCAGCTTACTCTGTTGTACTGGGTGGTCAGGGTTAGTGTTAGGGTGTATGAAGTTGAATGCAGTTGCATTACAAATACATTGATGTCTATGTGATTTCTAATGTGTTCTAGCTGGATCCAAAATGGCCGCCTGGATCCAAAATGGTGGCATCTGTAGTAGTACTAGTAGTAGTACTTGAAAGTTGTATGAAGTTGAATGCAGTTGCATTACAAATACATTGAAGTCTATGGAGAGTTCAAAATACATTGAAGTCTATGGGTGTTTTTTGCTGACTCAGCAGCGGTACAAAGTATTTCATAATTCCTAAAGTACTACTAGTATCTCTTAGAAAAGACATAGCACACTTCTACACATAATTCCAGACAGTTTGACATATGACACGTGCATGTCGCTCGAAAACTGCGGGAGGTGCTTAATGGTTCAATATTAGACCTCATCATTTTAAAGCCCCACTCCACGATCGGAAAATATCATTTTTTTGTGTTTGTTTTGGTCACACACACAGACACACACACACATACACACACACACACAGTAGTAGTTGGAATGGTACCGTCTTGCTATTGTATTAGCAAGTTTAGTTATTTATATTAAAATGAATCTCAAAGTCTTTAATGGTTTTGGTTGTAACTTCCCACCCAATGTCTCGTGCTCTTAGCTAGCAGACAATACATTTCCAGAGTCATGGCGTACCACTAGGTGGTACTTAGTAGTACCACAGTTTGAGAACCACTAGTCTAGAGTAAGGGAATTGACTGTAGATCCAAGTCATCATCAGTAACGCCTTCTATAAGAACAGTGTTCTACATGAGTCAAATTAACAATGTAATGTTTTTCAACAGAAGGTGTTGTATTTTGGGAGGAAAAGACTTTAAAGATGATTAATATCAAGTGTTGAAATAGCATAGCTTAAAAGAACTCAAAACATAAGTTCAAAATAATGTTACCTAATATGGTAGGCAAATGTGACGCTTGAGGGATACCATGCGCTTCTGGCCAACAGCGTATGCTGCTAATGGGTAGATGTCTGCCAATTCCTTTTGCCTAAGGACTTGAACCTTCGGTGTGGATTCCAGCTCAAAACCCAGTCTGGTACGTATTTAAAATGCCTGCCTCAGCAACAATTCATGTGTAAAAGAGATCCATCCTCATGTAACCATAACTTAAAATGAAAACACACTGACATAAGCTATTTGAATATATCCACATACCTTGAAATGAATTCTGTATAATATGGACCGTCAAGTGCCGTCAGAGTGGGTCATCACCTGATGAAGATGTGTTTTGATTAAAATCAATGACAATGAGGAAACTCAAGAGCCCAGTTATTTCAAATAGAATCTTGCTTCATTTAACGTTAGCTAGCTAGCAAGCTAAAGTTGATAACTGAGAAACATTGCAACCACATGCGCAAAATATCCCGCGAACTTCTTTTCACTACACATATTTACATAGCTAACCTAGCTAACCTAACGGCTTAAAAACACTGCAAGCGTTGCGTCGCCATCAGCGTTGCGTCAACATCGTCTACCTGCCACATAGACCGCTCGTTGGGCCCGTCCGTCAAGTAGGACACGGCCCAGCAGGTGTCGGCCAGCACCTCCTTGTCGTCATGGTGGAGCAGGCGCACCAGCGTGGGGAGGAGCTGTTGCACGGCGGCCAATGGCGGCGCGGGGTTCTTGTTCCGGCAGAGGTTGGACAGTGTCCAGGTGACGTTCCTGAGGTAACCAGACTGAAACGACAGGGATCACTAAATACTTAATGCCCTGGATCCGATTGTGGGTGTAAATCCTAAAGTATCACGTAGCATTATAGGGTAAGCGGCGCCATCTAGTGGTGAAAAGGGAATACAACTCATGCTGCCACTTCGCACTACAAACCAAAGTCCTCCGAATCAACCACATTTAATTTCCGTACAACATGTTAAAAAAACAGGAACACTAGCTTCTGACAAAGCAATGTGTTAGTCCACTGTCCATTGCTGGCAAATATGTCAATAAATCATTTTTGGATGAACAGGATACATGGATGAGCACTCACAGAGAAGACGGACCAGTCAGGGACCGCAAGCAGGGACAGCAGTGGCTCGATGGCGCCGTGTTTGATCACTTGGTCTCTGTAGCTGGAGCCATCGCCTGAGGTAAAGGGCAGAAAAACATTCAAGTACATCACATTACATTACGGTCATTTAGCTGACGCTTTTATCCAAAGCGACTTACAATAATATATATAATACATATAATAATTGCTAAGAGGAAGGGTCAGGGTAGTATTTCTTGAAGAGGTGAGTTTTCAACCTGCGGCGAAAGATGGGCAGCGACTCTGCTGTCCTGACATCAGTGGGGAGTTCATTCAAGTATTGTAATAACGTTATTATATAATAACTACATATACCGGACGCCTGTGACCACACACAAACCAGAAATGGGAGCAATCGAAAAAGAAAAGTGATTTTTAGCAAAGAATCCCCCATCAATGCTCATTGATCTACAATGTGACATTTCACAAAATACTGCAATCATATCGAGAGTTGAGTTGGTTAGACGCCTCACAAGAAGTGGCAGTGAGGCATGGTGTCGACTGTCACACATCATGCACACACGACAGGATATACCGAAGGCTCTTCTCACCTGCGATGTTTCCCAGGGCCCAGATGGCCTGCTCACTGATGTGGGGCAGCGGGGAGGTCACCAGGCTGATGAAGGCGGGGATGGCGCCCCCTTCCACCATGGCGGTGGTTTGGTCCGAGGTGCCAGAGGCGATGTTGGTGAGGGCCCAGGCTGCCTCAAACTGGATGGGAGAGCACTCGGCCAGACTCAGGAAGCTGACAAACTTGGGGATGAGGCCGGCGCTGATGATGCGATCGATGGGAGGATGCCTCTCTCTGGATAACAGTTTTCTGTGGGAGGGACGTTAGGTCAGTTATAAAGCCAGTGGTTGTTGGGAGTAGATGGGACAGGGTTGGATGCGAGACACAACGTCAATGTAAGAGGGAGACTAGCCCTGGTCCAGGTCGTCTGCTCTCGCAGGCGCCCTGTCAGGGCCAATCCATTTCTCCATTGATGCTTTTCACTCTGTCTACTCTTTAGTCTCTACACATAATATACGTTCGTTACTCACCGAACTGAAGACCTGAGCCTGCGAGAGATAGACGAGCGGGCGGACTGGAACGGGTCTACCTGCCACACAGAGCGCGCTGAGAAACTTGGAAACTTTCATAGAAACATATGCATAGCATAAGTATTACATTTATTGTACATTTATTTGAATATATCCACATACCTTGAAATTAATTCTGAGAAATATGGACCGTCAAGTGCCGTCCGAGTGGGTCAACACCTGATGAAGATGTGTATTAAAATCAATGTGAGGAAACTGCTGCGTCACATGGAATCAGGCAGACGGTAGACGGAAAAGCTAGATAGCTAACTACTAACACGCGGTAGCTAGCACATGCTTTTAGGTACAGCTAGTCAGAACATACTTCTCACAACACTATTCTCGTTTTAAATACACCATTCTAGCGATTTATATATTAAATGGAGCCTGACCAAATGCTTCAAAGCTAGCTAATATATGCATGCCCACTAACGTCCCTTTACCCAGTCAGTCGTGCAAACCTCTGCTCTGGTGATGGGTTTTATGAGAATAAAATGCTTTTCGTACTTGAACATTGTTTACTTTGAAAACATATGATAGCCTAGCTACATAAGTTCGCTCCTTACCTGCCGATTTCTTTCAAACAAAGATGGCTATTTTTGACCGCGGGATTGTCCTCTTTACACATGCACGTGCAGTCAAACAAAGTGCACGCACACATGGACAGAGATGCAACATGTTACTTAATTTCAACATAATATTTTTAAGTTGTTGGTTATATTCAGAAATATGCATTCAGATTTTGCAGTGTATTCAATTGGATTTATATTGACAAATGTCATACCTTTTGAACAAAATAATGCAATGTATTCAAATATTTAAGCAAAACCAGAAACCTAATATTTTTAATTGAAAATCATATATCTTTTTGTGCTATATTTACTAAGCACGAGTCGTTTTTTTCAGTGCATTAACTGAAAATTGTTTTAACATCTAGTCCTTTCATACTGTTCCATCTCCATCTACGTTAGTTGCACTGCACAGATTGTAAGTACACATAAGTTTCTGAAATGAAAAAAGTTAACCTGTAAATACTGTTGAATGAAACTGCCTCATCTGACTTAAAACTACTGAACTAAATGAAACAAGTATCGAACCAGAGTTCATAAGATCCAAACAATATCAATATGTCAATATAGTCAATGAAAGGCTCATTTTATGACAGTCTTTTTACATTTGGCTACCAATGCCCTCGTGCCCCTCCTCTCAGGACTGGCTGACAGGGGTTCAAACCCCACCGTCACTCGAGAGGCACGTGGAACCTTGACCTGTCCGGCAGCCACGTGCAACCCCACAAACCTCTGCCCTTTTCGAGAGGGACGGCTGCCTACATCATCAGGTAGTGCAGCAGGTGTGGGATAGGTTGGTAGAGCTCAAGTAGACCTCTTTGGCTACTTGGCTACTTGGAACTGAGAACCTCCTCTGTTTTTCAGTGACTGAATCACCAGGGCCTCTGGGTCTGGACGCCTTGGCCCATGATTAGCCCTCCTATTCCCCTGACCTCAGCTGTGCTGGACAGGAGCAAGTTGGCCAGGCACAGCCTAAGCCATTGAGACCCCCTGGCCTGCAACAGCAGGTCGGTACATCGTTCTGGGCATCATCCAGAACCTTAGTGACCCAACCTCTGGGCTTGGCCCCTGAATGGCGCCAATGGTCAGATCTAGGCTCGCAGGAGGGTGTGATAGATACCCTGAAGAGTGCCAGGGCTCCTAATACATTATATTAGCTGTGGTGGCAGGCCGTCAGCTCATAACAAGGGTTACGTAGGTAATCGTGGTTATGTGACCTGATTGAATCACTACAACAATGTGTACAGGAAGTGCGTCAATACAGGAGGGGCCTTAATAGGTTCACCCTGGCAGGTATGTATGGGAGTGAATCAGAGAATCCTTGCTGCGGAGTGATCTAATTGTGTCATATAGCTACATAACCTCTTTTTGAATGCTCCCCTTTTGTTTGATATGTGCTATGTATATGTCTGTTATAAACACTTAGTTATGCATGTCAGTTGTTGAGTTATGTATTTCTGTTTGTTCCTTTGTTTTTCTAATACAACATTGTTGTTTTTGAACTTTTAATGTGTGTGTGGGTGTGTTTTTGTATATGTGTGTACACGTTTCTGTTTGTATCTTCCATCTTTTGTATTTGATTGTATATAGAATTTTCAGTATGTTAAATAAAGTTTCTTTAAAAATGAAACACTTAAGTTAAGATATGGCCACAGTGCCACAGCTTATTATACCAAAATTGACTCTCATGGTAATAGCATGATTTGAAAGCGACAAACTGGCAAAGCACAACTGCAAACACTCCCACTCTGTGGGTTTGCCTGTGAACTAATCAGCCTCCTGCGTTCCCAAACCCGGGAAGTCACGTGACCACTTTACTTCCTGTTTATGTTGCTGTTTATGGTAGAAAGACATTATTGCGTTATGCATTCATTTCAATGGAGTTTTTAAACACTCCGACCATGTCACAGCTCTCTTGTCTCCTGCTGCTGTTTTGCGGTGTGGCTCCGCTGGCGGCGGCTCCGATTGAAAGCATTAACCTGCCGAGCACAGGTGAGTCGAATCCCGATACTTTCTGTTAGAGAGAACCGGTATGCCAAAATCCATTAAAAATCTGTTAATTCGACAGACATTTAATGCACCAATAAGCACGTGATTTCAATAAAATCAACTTTGTTTACACTGTTCGCTACCCGTGGCGTCGCCTTGGGCTTCTTTTTGTTTAAATATACTTTTTGAATAGGAAATATATACAAGTCAAATTGACAGGGTTTACAGTGTTTTTGCTTTGTGTGCGTCGAGGTTCATACCAGGACACAAATTTGCACACAGCATGTGCGTCTACACTCGGTATGTCAGTGTGTATTTTGGTGCGGAGGTCTGCCAATTAATGTCATGTAATTTGTATAAAATGAAATAAAAACGTTATGCATGATTTTAATTGGTCAGTCCTGCTTGGTTGATTGGATGTATGTCTAATTGAAGAAGGTCTTGAGGCATATTTTATGAGCCATGTATATTTTCCGATAATGCAAGGCAACATTAAACTTCCAGATTTTTGAATGGAAATTGGGGCTATGTGAATCATCTTAATTGTTAATCTTTGTGTATCATCTTAATTGTTTTGTGGTGAGTATGTTTTTGTAAGCTCTTTAGAACTGTTTTTTTGTTTTTTTTATCTCACCTGCATCACCTATTATTTAAGCTATTTCCCTGTTCTGTCTATGTTTTATGATTTTTTTTCTAAGTAACAAACTGTAAACTCTGCTTTGCAGTGAGCTTCATGTATCCGCAATTGATGCTGCTTTTCCACTGTTTTATTGCGTTCTCTCTCTATCCTTCCTCTACCCTTCCTTTTCCCACTCTCTCAACCTCTTGGCTGTGGCTCAGTGGTAGAGCAGGTTGTCCACTGATCACAAGGTTGGCAGTTCAATCCCCAGCTCCCTGTCCACATGTCGAAGTGTCCTTGGGCAAGACACTGAACCCCAAATTGCTCCCGATGGTCAGGCCAGCACCTTGCATGGTAGCTCACTGCCATCGGTGTGTGAGTGTGTGTGTGTGTGTGAATGGGTGAATGAGAGGCATATGTTGTAAAGCGCTTTTTACCTCTCATCCTCTCTTTCCATTCAACTTCCCTACATCCATCCATCTATCCATTCACCATCAATCTGTCCACCCGTCCATCCCACCCAGGAAGGTTCTGGCATATTACGGACATCCACCTGGACCCCAGCTACCGCTTGGCCCCGGACCCCACCAAGGTGTGTTTCTCTTCCAAAGGGGTGCCCGCTGCCCAGGCTGGCCTGTATGGGGACTTCCTGTGTGACTCGCCCTACCGCCTCATCCAGTCAGCCTTCACACACATGGCACAAGTCACCCCACCACTGGACTTCATCATATGGACTGGGTAGGTAGAGTGTTGAAATTGGGAAATGATGATGATGGATGGAGGGGGGGGTATATATATTATTGTTATTAGTAGGGTTAGTTAGACAGATATTTGGGTCTGATATAGTCCTTTTATTAAACATCACATTTAGCAATCAGATTATTAATACAATTATTAGTAAACTAGCAGTGGATGTGGCTCGTAGTAAACTAGTAGTGGATGTAGATACTAAACTAGTAGAGGATATAGCTAGTGGTGGATGTAGCTAGTAGTAAACTAGTAGTAGATATAGCTCATAGTAAACTAGCAGTGGATGTAGCTCGTAGTAAACTAGCAGTGGATGTGGCTAGTGGTAAGTACCACATTGCCACACTGCTGTTGCAATGGCCAGTTTCAGCCCGTTGATTGTTAGCTGTAGCCAGCCATATATCAGCACTCAGCTGCTGCAAACTTCCCTGCACTGACAAATAAGGAAGTGAGGACTGACGTTTCACTGGTCATAGGAAATTAATGGACTTTCCACTAGTGGAAAGCACTGAATTACTGTAAGTCTTGAAGCCTCAATTGTGCGCTGAAGCTCCAGGCCTTAAAAGATGACCAAGAATTGTCTGCCATGAAAAGCAGCTACAAGTGGCAACTGAGAGCTGCCATACAGTCTCTGTATAAGGTGGAAACTGATGTTCAAAAGACTGTGATAATGACACTTAAAAACTGTGATCTTAGTTGTAAGCTTCATCATAGAAGTGGTTCCACCATACTGCTCTCTATTAATCTGCAGCTAGTCAGATAAGCCGGGTTTTTATAGGCATGCATAATGCTTATTATGAGTTGTGATTAAGAGAATGCCATGCCACTGTACCTGGATTAAAACTTGAAAAGACTCCCTAGGGCTGAGGATTAAGTGACTGAACGAGCACATTTTTGCTTAATTTCATGACTGTTGGGCTTAATTTGTAATATTATTTCGCCGTCATACTTAATGCCTAGCATAATGTGAGTAGCCGATTTGGTCAGAATTTTCTCTTGACAACCAAAATGTAGTTATTAAGAGGGACGCTGTTTCGCCTCATCCCTCCACAAATCACCCTCGCCTATGGCCACTGGAATCTGCCGTGTCTTTGTTTAGAATATGAATGGTGTTTTTGTTACAGTGTTCTTGGAATAAAATATTCTATTCTAATCTAGTCTCTGTAATGGTTAGTTGTATTTTTGTGATGTATTGCAAACCCACTCTTCAGCTCCAAATCATGAGGCTCAAATTCAACATCTGGCTACTGCTAAAGCTTCATTGAAGTGTGAGTTTCATTAATGGTAGGAACGAGACAGCCCGTTGGCATCCCACACGGAAATTGCTGGTGTCCTCAATCAACCTGCTGCAACTATTCAATTACCGTACCATTGAATATAATAACTACTTCCGAGGTGCCCTTGAGCATTTTGGTGTTGAACCCCCAACTGTTGCAGTAGAGCTGCAGAGAGAGATATTGTGTCAAATTGCAATTAGGCACGGCTAATCTGTGCCATTTTTGCGATGTCTCTGAACTATACATGTATGCCAATCTTGCAAATCTGAACTATTTGGCTATTTCCCTCTCTCCCAGTGACAGTCCACCCCATGTCCCGGTAGATGAGCTGTCTACAGACACAGTGATCCAGGTGATCAGTAATATGACCCAGACCATCAGAAACCACTTCCCCAGCCTGACAGTCTACCCTGCCCTGGGAAACCACGACTACTGGCCACAGGTACTGTCTTGTCAGGGGCAGTGGTTGAAGCGTGGGGTTGGATACAGGAGAGAACCAGTCCACCAGCTTGATTCTCCTGCATCCAGCCCACACCTCAACCAAACCAATTTCATGTTCTAACCCTAACATCCAGTAGGCTGTTTAAATAGAGATCTGATTGCCTTTGATAAAGGCTTTAGCATTTCTTAAAGAATTTACAAGTTTACATAATTGGCACTGTATATGAGATTGTATTTCCATGGAAAAGGTTGTGAAGACCTCTTGCCATGCAAAGTGCCGCTGCATGATAACTGTTCATTTATTTCAGATTGCTCAGTTTTTAAGTGTGTCCATCATTGCTCTTAGGACCAGATGCAGACCTCCACTAATGCCATCTACCAGGCTGCTGCCAAGCTGTGGCAGGGCTGGCTGCAGCCCGAAGCCCTGCTCACACTCAGAGAAGGTAAGGCGTCTTAAATGGACTATCAACTACCAGCACTATAAGGGTCTTGAAGCCTCAATTGAGCACAGAAGCTCCAGGTCTTAAAAGATGAGCAAGAATTGTGGCAACTGAGAGCTACCATACAGTGACTGTATGAGGTGGAAACTGATACTGATGCTGTGGGCGTAGTTCTAAGTGTCGATCACAGTGGCTTCACCATAATGCTCTCTGTTAATCTTAAATAACCCCCAGTTATTACCCCCAGACTTTTTAATACATTTTTAAAAATGACAAAAGATCCACGGTCTAAGAGCTGCAATACCAAAAGTCACTTATCACCCTTTAGTTTTAGCCAAGAGCCCCTGATGAGAGCGCCTAAGGGACTTAGTGGTGTTGTGAGGACACAAAAGTTCAGAAATAAAGGCGAAGACTATGCAGAGCCTCATAAACCAATAGATTCTAAAGTGAATACTCTATAGGAAGTCAGTAAAAGACGTCAGGAGAGGAGCGATATGCTCCCTCTTTTTTTGCGCCTGTCCGAAACCTACGTCATGGACTTTTTGTAGCATGTCAAGTCAGTCTGCTTTATCTCGTGCAGTGTTATCTATCTGCAGGTGGTTTCTACTCCCAGCTGGTAAGGCCTGGTCTGCGGGTGGTCAGTCTCAACACCATCCTTTACTACAGTCCTAATAAAGTGACGGTCAACATAACCGACCCTGCCGGACAGTTCGAGTGGCTGCAAAAGACACTGGATAGAGCTGCTCAGAGCCTGGAGAAGGTAAAAATAAAACCAGTATTTTTGATTATCAATCTATAGTCTCTTTCAGACATTCACCTTGGATATTCTCCAGAGAATCAGGTTTGCACTTTAACCGGAGTTGCCCTTACACACATATAGCACACCACCGGAGAATGTCCATTTCGGATGCGTTCACAACAACAGAAAATACTCTGGTTTGTTCAGGCAAGGGGTGGGGCCTGGGTAGAGCGTGCGGGAGACAGGACATGACGCAAAAAGTACGCTGCGGAAATCACAGTGTTTTGTTTACAGCACGAAGATGGCGGACGTAGCCTCTTAGTAATTTAGTCGTACACAACCGAGTCTCTTGCCGTGCCTTGTATTTGTTTAATGATTTCCGCCTCTGCCCTAACAGACAGCAGTTCCTTCATCTCTTCATCTATCTTTCCAATTAGACATTTTCTCTGGCGTTCTGTGTCGTTTGTTCTTTGCCTTCTTCCTCACCCCTGGATGTTTGCATTATACCGGTTTCGCGCCAGTCTCATGATAAATACGTCATCAACACGCCCACTCACTCGTAGAGAATACTCCGGAGAATCTTCTGCTCCCCTCCGAGTAATAAGTCTACATAAGTTCCGGATTTCACTGCATGTGTGAAAGAGGCTTATCATTGTCAAATGAACAGGGCTACCTTGGTATAATTACCATAAACAAATGCGACCATGGTGGAGATGATTGGTAGTCTCTATCTCACACCAATGCTCTTGTTAGTGCTAGTGTTTCTCCAAATTAAGACCACATGTCCCATAAACGCTTTACTGAAGATGATAAACACGTTGGAAGTGATTTTTCCATCGGCCTTTCACTCCGTCCACCCTCTGCTGTAGGTGTTCATCATAGCCCATGTACCGGTGGGGTACCTGCCATTTGCCAGAGACATCACTGCTATAAGAGAGAGCGACAATGAGAGGCTGGTCACCATCTTCAGGGACTACAGTCATGTCATCGCAGGGCATTTCTATGGCCACACCCACCGAGACAGCATCATGGTGATGCTGGACCAGAAAGGTAAAGAAGTACACTTGATTTATCTTTAGCCTCAAATGTGCACCCAACACTTGCAAAATGTGATAAATCAAGCATTTATCAAAATTGCCACTTTCCTGCTGCGTATGTGTATTCAACTTGTGTAAACATGTCAAGGACAAGACACGAAGGTTGAGTATAACGTAACTCATGGTTGCACAGCTTGGTCCAATTTTCCAATTGCTGAAAGATTGTAAAATGTACAGTACAGTGAGAAGTTCATTAACGTCATCCAACTCCAGAACAATATCAAACAAAGGTGCATCTGTCACAGTAACTGGTCAGAAATGCCAGTCAAAGTTATTTTATGCAGGCGCCTTGTCTATATGTAATGCTAATGACGTTATCATGCTAACATTGCCATGTCTGTTTCCTAGGTAGATTCATTTTTGGTGGTTACCGCTAGTCCCAACCAGAGTCAAAACTGAAAACACCATAAGAAGTAAACTCTACATAGCTGTTCATGGCACTCAAACGTATTGTATCAGATCGGCGGAAAAATGAATGCAATCATATGGAATCATTGCTCAAAGATATTCTTCCTGGATTGAAATATACATATTGAGAGTCTTATTGAGAGTCGAGTTGAACTGAACAAGGAGAGATTCACAACCCTACTTGCATGGCAAAAAGATTCCTCTTTTTTTGGCTTAGCAATCGCTTCCTTGAGGGCATCTCTGTGTGGTGAATCAGATTTTCTACACCGCACCAACCTTCTTCCCTCCACCGGATAATGATTCACAGATCACATAGCAATAAAGATAAATCTTGGTTATTGTATTTAATTGCTAGCATGCTTTTAAAACGCCACGCTCAGCCCTTCCTTGAAGCTACACAGGCACATAACTGTAACAAGCAGAACCTGTTAGCACTGCTAGGCTTAAGTGTTAGATGTAGGTCTGGTAGATGGGGTTTTGAAGGTAGAAATACCGATATTTACCGATCAATATATTACAATTTTAAAATGTTCATGCAAAAAAAATCCTCTAAATTCCAAGTATTCAATGTTTTAGCCAGGATTTCTATCCTTGTCAGGGTGGAAAAGCCTCTAACAGCATTGAGACAATGGGACATAAAATTCCTCACTGAAAGCTGTGATGATAATATTTATAAAAATGATACACATTCATGCATACTTGTGTGGAATCTGGTCAAAATGCCAGGGAGTCTAATCAGGAAGTGAGTCAGGTGTGTCAGCTGAGAGAATCTGGGAACCTAGTCAGGGATTTAGGTTTAAGTTTGTCTTGTGCACTCACACACACATTTACTCATCCTTTGTTCTATAGGTAAACCAGTGAACTCTCTTTTCGTGTCACCTGCCATTACACCGATCAAAAGTCTATTGGAGCCCTACTCTAACAACCCAGCCTTCCGCATGTACCACTACGACAACAAGGACTACACCCTGCTGGTAAGAAGCGCCTTTTGATCAGCTTCTGTTGGCCAACTACACACCCGGCCTCATATCCTGATCAAATATTGATTGGGTTTTCACACTCTAGAGGAAAGCAAAAAACTGGCAAAAGATTTATTTAAATATACAATTCAATTATTTGCCATTTATATGTACACAACATTGCGTCTCATGAAATTTGCCACTGTTCGCTGGCAGGAAAATAGAGCCCATTGTGTCTATGTCATTTTTCTGTTCCAAAAAAAATTTGTTTCTGACTTATCAGGCATACTACAACTAAGAGCACCTTTAATATTATTTAAAATTTTCTCAAGGTTAGTAACAACTAGCTTTTTGGTAAGGCTAATAGTAAAATCACAGAAGTCTCTTTGTGATGGGACTTCATGAGAAAACCTTTTAAAGGACAAAGACCTTTTGAAAAGAAAGAGAAAAGAGTACTACTTGAGCTAGCAAGCATCTTGACAAATTGAGATCTACAATATCTAAAGCTAAAATAATGGCTTGCACTTAAATACCTACTGTAACATTACGTCCACCGATAAGAGACTAGGGACAGGATGCTTTCTTGATGATTAATCACAGTGTCAATCGGGACCCAAACAAATATTTCTAATCAAGATACTTCAATTGAATGTTGGCTTTTTCTGGCTTTTAAAAAGACTTTTCTCTTTCTCTGAAGGATATCTGGCAGTACTATTTGAATCTGACGGAAGCCAACGAGAAACAAAGATCCGACTGGAGGCTTGAATACATCATGACGGAGGCTTTCGGACTGAAAGACCTCCAGCCACAAAGCCTGCTTCAGCTGGCCCTGAGCTTCAGGCTGCCGCAAACCAAAGCCTTTGACAAGTATTTCAGTCACTTCATGGTCAACTACGACAACAGTATCATCTGTGAAGGAGACTGTAAGGTCAGCCAGGTGTGTGCTATTCTCTACCTGGACCGCGAGAGCTATTCCAAATGTGTTGCTAAGGGAAAATTGTAGGATGAACGGGAATCAGAATCAAAGGGAATTTTTCAGGGATTTGTCAGTCACTTACATTTTGATTATGGTGTGATCTATTTTTCTACTTGAAATGCGTGGAATCGTGAAAAAGGAGAACGCAACACACTGCTTCCAGTGCTCCTACATAATTATTCAACTGTTTTATGTTTTTCCACCCTGGGTGTTCAGTGTCGAAGAAATGCTCTTAGTTAGATCTATGCTTGGAATGTATTTAATTTGGCATGATCATGGGAAGAGATACATACAGAGGGACCTTAAAATGTAATTATTAAAGAGCAAAGCATAACGATCAAAGGAGCAAGCAACACAGTATTTCATCAGCTATTCGATATAGGTTATTCGATATTTTCAACATGCAATATAATATTTCTTCCACAATCAGGTATCTGCCATTGGAAGACACAGGTATATTTGTAGTTGATCGATGACATCACTTCCTGGCATAGAATGTTATGATTAAAACCGATTACAAATTACACCATTAATTAAGCATTAATCACGTGACACATGTCAGAGAAAATAATGAATTCATGTCTTTGTATTTCACTGCTCTTATTATTTTTCCATAAAAAAATCTTAATTTAAAGGACAGGTTTAAACCACCTCTTCTGTTGTTTTGAGGTTGATTTCCTACACTCTCTTACTCTGTTTATACACATACACACGGGGTGGACAAAATAACGGAAACGCCACATGAAAAAATACTTGAATGCCAGTTAACACCGTGTGTCAGATTTAAAAAAGCTCTGACAAGCACCAATCAATCAACAGTTTTATATGGGAGTTTTCAAAGCAACATGAGGCAACTAACGGAGATCCATAGATCGGTCACAAAAACGTTAACGCAAAGTTAGGCAAAGTAAGGCATCAGGAACATCATGACAACATGACATTGTTGTCATAGAATTCTTCAGTGCGGCTTGAACAAGTTGTGCGTAGTGGTTAAGGGGTATAATATTTAGACAAATGTATACTTTGGGCAAAAATTCTTATTACAACAAGTGTTGACTTCTAAAATAGAAACTGTAGGGCTGTTGGAGAGGTTAACTTGAAAGCAATACCTAATAGCTTTTCCAGGCCCATATGTCTCTGCAGGGAGGCAGACAGACAGTGCACAACCTCATCTGACCCTTCTCTCCCCTCAATAACTCTCTCTGCCTCCCAGCATTCTTTTCCCTCTTCCCTCTCCTCCCCCCCGTCTCATTCTACTACCCTTCAAACTTTTTCAGCCACCACATTTACCATTTACCCCTCTTCTTTCCCTCCAACCGCCCCAACTCTTTTGTCCCTTGGTTTTCCCCTTCATTCTCTCCCTGTACCCTCCCTGGTCCTCATTTTTCTCAACAGTTGGCCTTTTCTCTCTCTTAAAGCTGCACTAGGCAAGATTTTTATGTAAAAACCCAACCATCTCATCAGCCTAAATCAGAAAGTATACAACTATAACTACGGATTTTGATATAAGAACAGGCTGCACAAAGACAAAGCTCCCCTCGAAAGTCTCTCCAGTTATTTTAAGACTACTCACAGAACAGCGAATGTGTCAAAAGAGAAATTCCCTTTCAGCCCGTCTCCGGCCAGCAGAAACTTTTGAAAAATACCAATTTGAGTGGTGGAAAAGAAGGGAGGGGTGCACACCTCTGACACATCCATTCGACAACATATTTAACATTAGCCTACTAGCTAGCTAACATTACACAATGGACTGATACAGAGTCTCAGAGCGTTGTATCCGCCCATCTCCTTTCAGGGGGGGTCAGGTTTTTCTTTTTTAGCTCATATTACTCACATTAGGTAAATTTTTTGGCCCTAAAACCGGCCTGCTGACATTATACCTACAATATTTATGTCCAGTATTGTTAAATTTCACCATAAACAGTTCTGGCCAAGATTATTGGCACCCTTGCATTTTATGCAGATAATGTACAATATCTTCTGAAATAATTGAACTTTGGGTCTTCACATATTCATCTATCGATTTACAACAGTACATGTTTCAAAATTGAATTAAATCAATTTTGTTGGAAGAACCAGATTCTCATTTGTAGTGTAATTCAACTCACCTGCGACAGGTTGCAGGTGCCCACATGGAATAAATGAACCAGTTCTCCATCTTAAAGTGAACAGTCTGTTCTGCTTCCCTGGTCGTCTGTTAAAATGCTGAAGAGAAAAGAGTTGTCTGAGGATGTCAGTAAAACTATTATCACCAAACATAAGCATTCACAAGGCTATAAGGCCATCTCTAGAGACCTTGGTATTCCTGTTTCCACAGTTCGCAATGTTATTAAGAAGTTTACTGCCCGTTGTTAAGAATTGTTAAGAATCTCCCAGGACGTGATGGTAAGAAGAAAATCTCAGAGGTCATCAAAGGTTGGTGTGAGCCATTGAAAAACACCTTGCATGACATTCAAAGATCTCAAGGCTGACCTGGAGAGGTTCAGTCCATACCACACACACTGAATCAAGAAGGGGTTCATGGTTGAAGGCCACGGAAGACCCCACTGCTGAAAGAGAAACACAAGAAGGCCTGATTGATCTTTGCCAAGACCCACCTAGACAAACCTAAATCCTTACGGAAAAATGTTTGATCGATGAAACCAACTTAGTGCTCTTTGGCAATGCAGATCAGCGATTTTAAAGAAAAGAACACCCTACCTACAGTCAAATACGGTGGAGGTTCCATAATGCTGTGGCTGTGGATGTCTTGAACGTATTTAGGGCATCTTGAAATACCAAATAATAGATTACCAAGGCATTTTTGAAAAAAATGTGCTACCCAGTGTCAGAAAACTGGGTGTCATTCGAAGGTCATGGGTCCTCCAATGATCAAATGAGTCCTGATCTCACAGCCAGAAAGCAGGCAAGAGAGAGCAGTACATGTAGCATATTCTTTTATTGTTTCATTCTTTTATTTCTTTCATATTTTCATATTGAACTTACACTACTCAAACATTCCATTTGAAAATGTATTTCTACTGCATATTCTGCGCTACGTACACCACCCACCATCGACACAAAGGAAAATTCAGGTACATTTATTGTATTGTCGAAGAAAGTGTTTTCTGATTGTGATGTTGAATACTGAGGGATCTCACTGTCAGTTGTGCTCCACCTTTCTGTTTGAAAAGCGAGTGTAAAAGTAATAATTCCAACAAATAAAATGAACGTAACTAAGATGTATCTTATTTGTGTACAACGTACCCTACTTGATTTGCGCTACACTTACAGTCAGTCACATTCCATCAATGCCTTGAGTGGGAATCAAACTGCAAATCCCCCCCTCAGCAAAATATGTGGCATTGCCATAATCTGCTCTAGTCTTCATTAAGACTGATTGTGGCAGACTGGGGTGTGTGGTTGGGCAGGTGGCTGGAGGCGGGGGGTGGAGTGAGCGCGAGAGAGAGAGAGAGAGAGAGAGAGAGAGAGAGAGAGAGAGAGAGAGAGAGAGAGAGAGAGAGAGAGAGAGAGAGAGAGAGAGAGAGAGAGAGAGAGAGAGAGAGAGAGAGAGAGAGAGAGAGAGAGAGAGAGAGAGAGAGAGAGAGAGAGAGAGAGAGAGAGAGAGAGAGAGAGAGAGAGGTTCCCGCAGTGAGCGGAGGAGGGCGAGAGAGCCCGTTGAATGTTTGTTTGTAACTGTTTGTCCAATAAACGGCGTTGCTGCCACGCCAACCCACCGCAAGTCTCCGCCTCTGCCTACCCGACCGATGGTCTGGTGGAACGGTTTAATAAAACGCTGAAGAACATGGTTCGTAAGTTCGTGCACGACGATAGCCGAAATTGGGATAAATGGCTGGACCCTCTGTTGTTTGCAGTGCGGGAGGTACCCCAGGCCTCCACGGGATTTTCTCCCTTTGAGCTCCTGTTTGGCAGGAGACCCCGGGGGGTGCTGGACCTAGTTAAAGAAAGCTGGGAGGAAGGTCCCAGCACCAGTAAGAACGAGATTCAGTACGTTATGGACCTGCGAGCAAAACTCCACACGCTGGGACAGCTGTCACGTGAGAATTTGCTCCAGGCCCAGGAACGTCAACGTCGGCTGTATGACAGAGGGGCGCGGCTAAGACAATTCGCACCGGGAGATAAAGTGCTTCTATTGCTCCCTTCATCCAGCTCCAAATTGCTTGCCAGGTGGCAAGGGCCCTTTGTGGTCACACGGTGGGTGGGTGATGTCGATTATGAGGTTGAGCGTACCGACAGGGGCGGAGCGACACAAACTTATCACGTCAACCTCCTAAAAGCGTGGAGGGGGGCGGAGTCCGCCTCGCTGGCCACCTCGGTGATTGAGAGAGATGAGTTGGGTCCGGAGGTTCCAAAATCGGCCAATCCAGCCCCGACCCTTTGTAATAACCATCGCTCACCGAGCCAGGGCGCGGACGTGGCCGCCTTACAGCAGCGTTTTGCTGACGTGTTTTCTCCCCTGCCGGGACGTACGACGCTTATACACCACCACATAGACACCACCCCCGGAGTAAAAACACGTACCCGGCCGTATCGGCTGCCCGAGCATAAGCGTAAAATCGTGCAGGCGGAATTGAAGGCCATGCTGGAGATGGGGGTAATAGAAGAGTCCCACAGCGACTGGTGCAGCCCCATCGTGCTTGTCCTCAAGTCCGATGGGTCCATCCGGTTCTGTGTGGACTACCGCAGGGTGAACGATATTTCAAAATTTGACGCCTACCCAATGCTCCGGGTCGACGAGCTACTAGATCGCTCGCTTTTTTACGACACTGGATCTAACCAAGGGCTACTGGCAGATTCCCTTGTCGCCAGAGTCCAGGGAGAAAACGGCTTTCTCTACTCCGTACGGTTTGTACCAATTTGTGACACTTCCGTTCGGCTTGTTCGGCACCCCAGCCACGTTCCAGCGCCTCATGGACCGGGTGCTGCGCCCGCACGCTGCATACGCCGCTGCCTACCTGGATGATGTTATCATCCACAGTGACAGCTGGGAGCGGCACATGCAGCAGGTGGGAGCGGTGCTCGAGTCCCTGAGGCAGGCGGGGCTCACGGCCAACCCGAAGAAGTGCGCGGTTGGACGGAGGGAGGTACGGTATCTGGGCAGGTGCGGCCCCAGATAGATAAAACCGCAGCGCTTGCGACCTGCCCGAGACCCAAGACGAAAAAAGAGGTGAAGCGGTTCTTGGGGCTGGCGGGCTATTACCGGAGGTTCGTCCTGGACTTCTCGGAACTGACCAGCCCCCTGACCGACCTAACCCGAAAAGGTGCGTCAGATCCAGTCCAGTGGACGGTGCGGTGCCAACAGGCGTTTGATGGAGTAAAATTGGCCCTCTGTGGGGAATCTGTTTTGCATATGCCTGACTTCTCTCTCCCTTTCTGTCTCCAGACTGACGCATCGGGCAGAGGGCTGGGAGCCGTTTTGTCCCAGCAGGTGGAGGGGGTTGACCGCCCGGTGCTGTACCTTAGCCGAAAACTCGCAGACCGCGAGACTAGGTACAGCACCGTGGAGAAGGAGTGTCTGGCCATCAAGTGGGCGGTCAGCACCCTCCGGTACTACCTCCTGGGACGCTCTTTCACCCTCTGGTCGGACCATGCCCCGCTGCAGTGGCTCCACCGCATGAAGGATACCAACGCGCGGATCACCCGTTGGTACCTGGCCCTCCAGCCATTTAAGTTCAAGGTGATCCATAGGCCGGGGGCGCAGATGGTGGTTGCCGACTTTCTCTCTCGCTCCCAGGGGGGCGGGGGGGGGAGTGGGTCGTCGGCCGGACGGCTCCCCGGCCTACGTCGGGCGGTGGGGGTATGTGGCAGACTGGGGGGTGTGGTTGGGCAGGTGGCTGGAGGCGGGGGGCGGAGTCGGGCCGGCAGGCGGGTTCGCCCTGCCCTGACACCGGCTGCAGCCCATCGGGACTGAGTGGGAACTAATATCTGTTGTGCGTGTGTGTTTTGCCAAGTCAGTGAGCCGGAACACGGAGAAGGCGCGCCGCACGGGAGAGCGAGCGAGCGAGCGCGAGTGAGCGCGAGAGAGAGAGAGAGAGAGAGGACGGTTCCCGCAGTGAGCGGAGGAGGGCGAGAGAGCCCGTTGAATGTTTGTTTGTAACTGTTTGTCCAATAAACGGCGTTGCTGCCACGCCAACCCACCGCAAGTCTCCGCCTCTGCCTACCCGTGGTAGCATCCTTGCTACACTGATATGTTCAGAGTACTATTTATAGTTGATGTAGGAAATCAATCATTAATGCCTCAAATCTAGAATTTCATGCAAAACATATATTTTTGTAATAAAAAGTTACATTTTAACTCATATGCCCGATCAACTAAGATCATTTAACAACATGCCTACTGCAGAAGAAATTGACCCTACAATAAAATGTAAATGAAATGGCCATATAAAAAAGAAATACCCATGCACATTCTAATAGACTACTAACACGTAGTAACTTCAGCATAACCTAAATGGCCTAACGACCATAGATATAGGTCTAGGCCTATCCATGACTTGCAGTCAGTGTTTTGTTGACACTGCCATGCATTATGAAGGTGTGACAAATAACAGCAGTAGAACATACATTTTGAGGCAAGGAAAACTCTACAGATGGAGTAACCCAATGTACAGAAAAGAGACAATGGGCCTCATTCACAAAAATAAATCTTTGTTTAGACTTATGGAAAGGTGGGAAACCATGGCGAAGAGACCCAAGAATAAATACTTCTTGAGTGAAAAAAGAAATTTTGTGTATGTAGTGGAGTGACAGCAATGGGGGGGGGGGGGGGGGGAAGAGCATGGCAAGACTGCAATATATGGGAATTTAATACTTTAGGACCTGCTCATATAGGACGTGTGTGGCAAGTTGCCACCGTACCGGGGTTCGTGACAGACAGAGACCAGGCAGGAGTCAGAGTTAACTGGCCAGCGGGGCCGTTTTATTAACCGCAATAAACCCGGCCCGGTGTTGACTGCCGTGGGTCGCGCCGTCTCCCTCCGCCGACGCACCTCAGTCCTCCCAGGCGGGTCAGCCGCGGAACCCCAAAGCCAACCAGCCTGCCAGGCTTCCAGGGGCATCCCGCCCCAACCCCGACTGTCACCAGCTCTTGCAGGCGGCTCCCGACTGCACCCCCGGGGACCTCCGTCGGTCGTCGCCGCGGAGGGAGACGCACGCTCTCCCACTCCGTCGTCCAGCTCGCGCCCTCGCCTTCAAGCACAGCCAGAGCTATCAGTAACTTTCTCTTGTTTGTATTTTCAACTATGTTATCTCCTTTGCTACTTCAGGTTAAGTAGCTAACATTAATTCGACAGCTGCACAGCAAGGAGCGTTACGTCATTCTTGTTTGAAGCCAGGAAGCCAAGAGCATAGAGCACCTACAACATGTGGAGGGACAGGCTGGGATGTTTTTGTTCCTTCCTGCTCAACTATGGCTCCAGAGATCCAGGAGAATTGCCATAGGTAGTCTAAAGTGCATCATGAGCCATTGACCTCAGATATCTGCCCAGTCCCTAGAGATGCATTCTCACCTCAAGACTGCTCCAGTAACAGCAAGTGCGCCATTGTCAGGTTTGGCTGCATGGTCCTGGGTATCTATATCACCAATCAGCTAAACATATATTTCCAATTGAATGGTATTACCTATTATGGCCATGAATTTGATCATATAGCTTTGTTCAGATGGTTATTATCAGCAGCCTATTTAGGCCCAAAATTGTACTGATAAACATTTTGTTGTTAATATGAGGTCTGTAACTACTGAAAGAAGATAACTTTTCAGTTACTTTAACTTTTACCTGATTTTGATCATACCAGAAAACCAATTCAGGTAAGAAACAAGATGATGAATGCTTGAATGTTCATGTACACTTTAAGATCAAATCTGATCATGTCTCGTGAATGAGACCCAATGTGCAAGGCCCATGTGTTTCTCTGTTCAGAGTCTACATAGAGGAGACTATAGGCACTTGACTCTGTGTGTGTGTGTGTGTGTGTGTGTGTGTTAAAATCTCTCCCCTCATGTGCCCCCATGGCATTAGCATTCCTGACCAAGCCCAACCCCTTTCTACCCACAATGCCTGACAGAACATAACCATGGGAACGGAGTTGGAGGTCAGCATGGACAGAGAGACACCGTCGTCATGGCAACGGCAGTAGGCTGGATCCCCGTTAAATCACCATTAACGAACATTAATTAACCACTGACCTACCAATCGGAGAGCTTGGCTATCCATCCACTAGAAAGCATAGAAATTGTGTGTGTGTGTGTGTGTGTGTGTGAATGAATGTGTTTGAGTTGGGTCAATATTTGCCCTGTTGCCCTGAGCTGTTGTGTTTGTGTGTGTGAGAGAGAGAAAGGAGAACATGCTCTCTCTACCATACAGATATCTTTATGCTTTATGCTCTATGCTTTTCTAATTGTTTCTAATTTGAGTATGCAAAGAAAAAAACTCACAGCAATTTTTGATTTTTGACTCTTATTGCAGGCAGACTGTCTGCCATCTAAAAACGCTGCTTTGTGGAATGAGGTTGGGACAGGAGAAATGAGGAATGGGGAGGAGGATAGAGGTATACTTATACCTCTGATATACTGCTATACCTCTGATATACCATATAAAAAAAAGGAATGAAAATTAATTTTACCTGTCTTTTGAGGCTGTACAGCTGTATTTTGACAATGAGGTTACAATGATGTTACAAGGTAACACATATTTTCTATCTACAGTTCAAAGTGATTAGATTAGATTAGATGGCTCTTTATTGTCCCCAAGGGGAAATTGCAGTTATGCAGCAGAGGGTGTACAAAGCAAGAGAGAAGCACACAGCACTATACAATAAGCAAGTTCGGACAATAAAGGTTATATAAAAAATACAAAAAATATACAAATAATACAAAAAATATACAAATAATACAAAAAATATACAAATAATACAAAAAATATACAAAAAATACATAAAATATACAAGTTAGTGCATATCATTGAAAGGAAAAAAGTTGTGCAATTTTGCTAATCAAGGTGTGTGAGTGTGTGTGTGTGTGTGTGTGTGTGTGTCTGTGCCGTTCCAGGTAGTCTGCTTGTGCAAAGGGCAATTGTTGTGCACTTAGGTTGGATGAGACGGTGGCTGAAGGGGCTTCTCAGCCCATTCATCTCATCATAGAGGGGGTGGGATGGGTTCTCCAAAATGGATTTGATTTTAGCCCTCAACCTCCCCCTCAGCTACCTCCTCCATATGTGAATAAGATCATATGTGAATAAGATAAGATTTAATGAAACTTAATTGCTACCACCAGCGGTGTCAGACCAGAAAGAAGCCATCTTTAATACACAGGTTCATTACAATTCAAAGAGAAGTCATTTTACGTCATTATAACGACATTTAATGGTGGCTTGCGGACCCACATTGTTGTTTAGGTTCTTATACATTTCTGCTTTTGTTCCAGACGACTGACTGACTGGTTGTCTGGCTGACTGGTTGTCTGGTTGTCTGGCTGTCTGACTGGCTGTGCCTCACAACCATTTAATCTGAGGATTACTGTCAGGACTGCATAGCTATACAACTGCCCTCCCCTGGGGAGCTGGAATCTCAGGAATATAACAGCTATAGTTATAATTTGTGTGTGTATGTGTGTGTAGGATTATAAGAAAAGTATAAAGAGCATTGTGAGCTCTCTTATGAACATATAATGCATGATCACAGCTTCTCCCCAAGCCTCAATACACCAGCACCCTTCAGGCTTCCAGCTCTCTCAACCTATAAAATCACACTTTAATATCTCTCTTTGGTTTTGCTAACTGGGTTTTGCCAATAGCCTCCCAGCCCCATATATTTTGGCTCAAGCCATGCCCTTGGCAGTGTTAACAGCCAACAGCCTCCTGGTTGTTGTTGTTGTTGTGTTGCCTCATTTATCTGGCTCTCAAAGACACTGCCGACTGTGAGGAGGCAGCGGTAGGATGCTAGAGCACAACAGGGACTAAGATGTAGTGTGTGTGTATGTTGGGTAGACACTGGTAAGGCATTCACTTGCATAAACGCTTCTCTGTTGGCTTGATTCTATAATAGAAAGTCAAATGAATTAAATTAAAGTGTTCATTAAAGTCCCTGCTCATGCTAACATTCTGCTTCTATTTGTTCCAAACAAACCGGACACATAAAACGTATCACTTCCTGTACCCCCTGTAGACCTACCTGACACTGGGTGTTTAGAACAGCAAATGTAAAAGCTTTCGTGAACTGGCTACAGGTTGGATCACTATTGTGTTTAATTAATTAGAGCAAAACAGATGTTTATTTATATGAAATTGTCACAGAAATGAGCAAACAAAATCAACGCCACTCATATGTTCCTTTAACCCAATGGCCTTAAAACAGTTGGATGCATTCTTAATACTCCAATCCTGCTCTTCCCCGGCCCTTCACTCAGCAGGCACAAGACCTATTCCAAGGTAGCAGAATCTTTTTTTCAATGTTTTTTTGTTGTTGTTGTTGCTTGCATATATCCGGACAATGCAATGAAAAAGACAACTGATATTGCACTGTGTTACCTAAAAACATGGACGCGATATACAAACATTAAATGCGTCCTAAGAATTCTGATTTGGAGGGCATTGCTTTATGTTGGAGCCAATCAAATGTTAAAGGATAAATATAAGAAGAGCATGATTGGATCTGCAGGATCTGTAGAGTCCTCATCAGTACTGTGACCCAAAGAGTAGAGCTGCAGTGTTTTTTAAGCAATTGTGGGTCACCTTTTACAGTAACTACCCCTTAATTGGCATATTCATTGGAGATCAAATAAACATATATTAGTGATCCTTAAAGTGCTAATCCATGAGATTCTTGTTTTGTTGGTTTTAGAGACATCTTTGGTGCTCAGCGCTCATTGCTGTGGTGGTTCTGCACTGCACTTCCCAGAGAACACTTGGCAATCAAATGGCATGGCCAGTACTGTGGCGTCTTTGTCCTTGGATTTTTTTGTTGATGAAAAAGCTCCTGTATCTAGCAGCTGGGCGCCACCTTGTTGAATTCCACCTCCACAGATCCTGCGATCGCTGCGCCATCCAAGGTAGCAGACTCGTGTTGCTTAGGGGTCACCAAGCACCACGGCCAGGCCTGGCTCCAGGATCGGACCCTGGTATTCCTGTTCGGGCAGGCTTTACTCAGATATAATTGAGGGTATCAGAGGGATTATCTTGAATTGCTATTTGTCTGGCTGAGACTAGTTTGGCTTAGGTATCCCTACCAACCAGTCAATCTTCATTCTGACCCTCATCTATGGTTACGAGCTATGGGCAGTGAAAGAATGGGATTGTGGATACAAGGGGCTGAAATTAGGTTTTCTCTTCAGGGTGAAGTGAGGTTTACCCCTCAGCGTGAAACAAGGTTTCTCCTCAGATTGACAGAGCGAGGTACCCGGCAATTGAGGAGGACCTCAGAGTTGAGCCACTGCTCCTCCAACATTGAGCCAGTTGAGGAGGTTCAGGCACCTGGTAAGGACGCCACCCCCACGCACCTCCCTTTAGAGGTATACCAATGGAGGGACTACAGCTCCCAGCATGTCTGGGACGAAGTTGCTGGGGAAAAGAATGTCTGGGCCGCTGTGTTTTACCTGTTGCCTCCACGACTCTGACCTGGATAAGTGGCAAGAAAATGTATGGTTGACTCACAAGTAAGATCAGCTGTGGTCTGTGACTGGTGGCGGCCTCTTCCTTCTGGACCTTTGGCTAATCCTTCTGTGTGAAATAGCCCTGGTCTGGTCTGGTCTGGTCTGGACTAAAAGTGCTTACTACTGGTTTTGCTAAGTAGTCATTGTACTTCTTTCTGCCCACTGGTTGTTTGCTTGCACCACATCTAGGGAACTAATCATTTGGTTTCAAGCCCATGGGCAGTCACTGAGACGATAATTTGGCTAATCTCTTCTGAATGCCATGTTTTAACTGTTGCCCTCAACAAATTAGTGTCCCCCCCCCCCCCCCCCCCCCCCATCATGTGTGGACATTGGTTGCTAATCACTGCGCAACTGATCTCATTAAAAGATCTAGTAATGCGAGCAAAAGGCAAAATCCATCCTCTTTGCATATTGTAAGGTAGTGGGAGAACGAAACATAGGTCTTCAGTATGAAAAGAAGTGTTAATTGATGAAGTATTTGTCACTAAACATTTTTTTATTCATTCAACTGTACATCCAAGTGCTATATTCACTCATTTTCTCACTCATCCGCTGTCAATTCAGCAATTCATGTCGTTCAACCGCGTCTTTTGTTCAGAATCCCCGGTGAATGTTACATTCACATTGTCAGGGAAAATGCTGGATAAACCAGACGAATACATGGAAAACCAAAATAGACCTAGAATAAATTTGGTTTTAGGTGTTTATTTTTTACATTACTGCTCTTTATAGTAATTGTTTTTATATTTAGAAACTTTTCATTTCATTATTTTTGACAGCATTTTACAGATTCTTTTTTACATGTGTCTTAAGACTTTTGCACAGTAGTGTACATTATTTTACCAGCTACAACTGGTGGAAAGGATCCTGCCATTATTATATTACTCTCAAGAATTGTGTTCTAACGCAACCTTATGAAGTAGTCAGCCTCCATCCTCAAAGTTTCTAACAATACGTCTGGACCTTGCCAGCATTCTGTTGTTGGGTTAAAACCGTAAACATAATGCCCTATTCATAGTGCTAGTCTCCCATGTGATGCTCTTTCACACCCAAATCTCATACAGTTTATAATGAAAAGAGAGAGAGGGAGAGAGAGAGAGAGAGAGAGAGAGAGAGAGAGAGAGAGAGAGAGAGAGAGAGAGAGGGATGGGGGGTCTCTTTAGTCTCATGCTTCAGTAGCAATTTGTCAGCCAGCATGAATGGACTCCTTCATCAGTGATGGAGACAGCAACACACAGTTTGAGGGAAGTAGGTGTGTGTGTGTGTGTGTGTGTATGTGTGTGTGTGTGTGTGTGTGTGTGTGTGTGTGTGTGCGCCAGTGGGGGTTCAGTCTCAGATTTGAATTTGCTCTAAGCCTCTTGTACGCCAGATCACTCCTTTGTATGGGCCCACCATAGGCAGTTCCCCAGCAGCCAATCAGATTCCATGTAGCCCATTACCTCACTGCCTGATGGTGACCATGCCAAGTTGGGCGAGCATCCACCAAAAAAAATAGTTCTTTGAGATGAAGAAAGCAAAAAAAGAAAAGAAGGGACTGCCATTCTGTAAATGAAAAAAGTGCAATTTAGAACCTTTGAGGGTTCTGTGGCTGATCCCTGAATGTGGATTGTTACAGAGGGAATATAGAGCCCTTTCTTTATGAGCACTCACAAAATAAATGCATAAATAATAATAATGAAGTTAATAATAAGTTTTAGTGTATGTTGATCTATTACCACTTGTGGACAAAATAACACACCATAGGATAAAGGACTTCAGTCAGCTGAAGTCAGCTACAAAGGCCAGTCATATTAAACTGAATGCCAATTAGCAGTATGTCTCCGTTAACAGATCTGACGATCACCGCTTTTATGTTCAAGTTTTCAAAGCAACATCGAGTCGAACTTTATTTGTCCCCAGAGGGGCAATTGGTTGTGCAGCAGTAAACAAAAAAGCACACAAGGCACATAAAAAACAACCTATAAACACAGAAGTAAAACAGGTAAAAACAGTAAAAACATGGAGCACATAACAATTACATAAAAACAATGTAAGAAAAGAAGCCACTAATAGACTAACAAACAGGACAAATAGACAGAGAGCTGCAAAAACTGCAAAATTAAATTGATCTGGAAAATCACGACAGCACAGACAAACTACATCAGCGAAAGAGGTGGCAAGTGGCAGCTCACCGACAGGGACAGAATTGAATTACCACAGAATTGAAACCGACACCCCCGTGACGCAGTCTCAACAAAAACTGTACTGAGCTTCACGAAGCTGGTATTTATGGCGGGGCTGGCATTCAGAAACAACACACAAAGATGCATAACGGGGTGTAAGGAGCACAAAACCTGGAGCCTTGAGCAATCAAAAAAGTGATGTGGTCTGATGAGTCGTCTTTCAGCCTTTTTCTTCCATCCAGACAGATTTACGTTAATTGTTCGACATGGCGGTGGATCTGTATTGCTATGGCAGCAATCTAAAATATGAAATATGAAATATGAAGGTATTTAGAGGACCAGGAGGGTGAAAACACTGTTCCCTCATGATGTTCCCATGTTCAAAGGTGAAAATGCCCCCATGCCTCTGCAGTCAGCAGATCTAAACATCATTGAACCATTACGGGAAGTAGATTTCCACCTCCTTCCATAGGTCCAATATCCCAATACACACAATTCAGGACTTGATGACTTTGCAAGGGAGAGAGCCATGTCAAGGTTCTCAGTCGGACTTCATCTGCTGTGTCAACGCTGTGATCTTCCCCCGGAGCTGTGGTGGGGGAAGCACCGTAGAGAGCAGCGCCTGTACCACCAAATACAACTGTATAACCATTTGTGCAACAAATTCTAAACTCTTGATGAGTGTTTCTGACTGAAATGCAGTTAGTATCACAATGGCTTGTGTAATACTGTGCATCCAGAGAGGTTTATTCCCTGAAAAGGCTCATGACTTTATTCCCATACCACATAGCCTCTAAAATGTTACTTACATTACATTACAGTCATTTATTTTATTTATTTAAGATTTATTTGGCAGGGACAGTACACATCAATCAACATTTAAGTTCACACTTCAATGTAAATGTGTCAGAGTTAGCCACGAGGCTAATTTACATCTGTAGTCCCCAGGCAGGTCAACAACATAACAATTACAATAAAGTTAAAAAAATAAAATAAAAACAGTACATTATGTTCGGAAACATTAACAGTACAGCAGCATTAAAAAGAATCAGTAAATGCAATGTCCACACTTGAATAGATGGAGGTGGTACACACAAGAGCTGGAGATTTAGTGATGGGTACAGCTCTGGTGTTCTTTGAGACAGTTTTTCAGAGTTTTTTTGAACAGTCCAAGGGTAGTGCAGGTCCTTACATTTGTGGGCAGAGTGTTCCAGTACTGCGTGGCTCGGACAGAGAAGGCTGAACGTCCAAAATGTAAAATTTACGCTTTTATCCAAAGCGCCTTACAAAGGTGATAGTTGACACTATGTGGGGATCCAACCCACAACCCTGAGACTGAGCTCAGTCATGCTAGCTCAGTTTAGATGTATTTACTTATTTAGATGTATTTATTTATATCCAAATCAAAACACAAAAATGAAATTGAAGATAGCTAGAAGGGAGGTGGTACTCCAATACTTGGGCCCGTTCTTCCTGCAGCTCTTCAGTACTCCTGATGAAATCCTGATCATAGACGAATATCACAGGTGACTCATGGAATAGCTGGGATTTATGCAGCCATCCGTTAGGCTTTTGATGCTGGTGATGTTCAGTTGACAGCAGTTTATGCCAGTGAGTCCCCTGTAATTCCTGCTTGGAACAAGGGTTCGGGACTTGCTTTCCTAGACGCTAGATGACTACAAGGTGAGAATAGAAGCTGAGAAGAATCTTTAGCTGAAGATCAGTATTGCCACACTGATAATGTTCCATAATGAGTTTTAATTTTAATACTTTACCTTTAATCATTTTTAGACATCGATGAAACTGTTTTTCATCAACTAGCACCAGATTTTGTAACAAGGATCATTTAGATCCCATGGACTGCACAATCATCCATCAGCATTTGTAATCACTGAAATAAAACAGAAGATGAGGTCAAAAATAAAAAAAAGTAATTGTTTGTTTCCGCTTTTGGAAAAGGGTTATCCAGAAAAAACTCTTTCTGGAACCGAATTCTGGAATTTTCTTTTTTAGAGTGTGAACCCTGTTGTATGAGAACTGCTCTCTAGGAAGGTAAAAGGTGGTGTGTGTGTGTAGTCAGTATGAATGAGTTGCTGTGTTGGAAGTAGGCCAGCTATACACATCCTGGCTGCAGTGTTCAGTCTTCACTGCCAATTAAAATTTCACCCATAGACAGAAATCTGCACATTTCCCATGTAATACAGGGGCAAAGCTATTGTATGAGAACACAAAGCTCCGATTATTGTGTAAGTGATGAATTATGAATGGGCACAAAAGCTGGCGGTCAGTGCAGAAAAAATAAGCCTCATTATTCTCTGATATAGTATGAAGGGAACAGACATTACTGGAATTGCTGTGTGACACAGTGTTATGAAAAAATGCTTGAAAGATGAATAAAAAATATCTTGAACGGGAATGACACTCCTTTATAAAAGACTGAAGGAAACGGTTTTTTTTATAAGGTGTGCATCTTTTTAGACCATAGCGCAGGGATCAGCAACTGGTGGCCAGTGGGCCAGTAGTGGCCCAGGAAAAAAAATTCTGGCCCGCCAGTATTTTCCAGTTATTGTAGCGCCACACAATCTATCTATATATACATTTTTTTTATTTCTCCAAAAATATATAGTAAGATGACTGTATATTCACTCAAAAGTATTCTCTAAACAGAATTTTAGTAATCAACTCCCCCTTCTCAAGAGGTATGGCAAGCTGAGATAGAAATCTGATTTAAAAGGTACATCCATGTGAAATTCATATTGGTGTTCTTTTATTTTTTTATTTATTTGTCCAGTAATCAGGCCACTGACAGTCAGCATGATGCAGACAAAAATGTTAAGATAATGTCAACTTGTTAGCTAGCTAACCGTAGTATCTGGTCAGCTAACCATCACCGTCTTGTTATTAGCACATCTGATTAGTGCGCTAGCTAACGTATCTAGGAGAAGCTAGCGTTAGCAGTGGCTAGTAGTCCCATGTAGTCTCAAATTAACATTTTAAACAGTTCAGTTCTGCTCTCTGAAAACTAAATCTACCTGATCACACTATTCATTTTTACTGATAACGTTACTGAACGAATCTACACGCACACTGCAACAATCTTTTTCAGGTATCTCTCACTTTCTTGCCAGGTTGTTGTATATTTAGACATTCTTTCAGCACAGCCAACTCCAACGGTCCACCATGATGGCACCAGCCATTGCTGGGAGATTTGTGATGCAACTGCAATATCAACTCCATTTCTCCAAATTTGTTCCAAGTGCAAGTCAATGGGTACATGCTACGATGTAGTCGTAAATAAAAAGGTGGATAATGTGTGATCATCACGAAGCAAACAACTTTTTTCCTCAAAAGACCAAAGAGTCCAATATGAATTCAAAGAAGCTAACTGTAGGGAATCATCAGAGAAGGCTCTCCTGTGACCAATAACTCCCCTCATCCATCTCTTCCATCCCTCTATTTGTCTAGCCATCCCTCTTTTCTGAACAGACTGCAAAGAAGGGGAGCGAGTGTAATTCTCTACAGACGATCCAGGAGCTTAAGCTGGTAAGGCTTAATGACTTTATGCCTCGGTCCATCCGTCCCCCGCCCACCCCCTATCCATCCATCCATCCATCCATGCATCCATCCACCCATCAAGGATCCATACATCCATACAGGATCTTCATTCCTCCCTCCTACCAGCCCCCCCCCCCCCCAATCCCTGCCTGGTCTGTTTGCAGGGTCAGTGAGTTTTCCCCCCAGAGAGGCCTGTACAGGGGGAATGGGTGGAGGGGCGTGGCATGTTGGCTAATGTCTTTGATCTCTATGGAGGTCGCAACCCTTTTTATTCCACCTGATCAACACTGTCCTGACCTTGTGGTCTGACCCCCAGCAGACAAACGACTGAGCCTGGGGTTCAGTGGAAGGGCTCAGGGAAACCAATTCAGGGGTAATTCTTCCTCTTCCTGATTGCCTCACTGTGGTTGAAGTTCTATGTTTTGATTTTCCCAATATTGCTATGAAACGTAACTGTTTAAAAGGGTCTTTTTTCAATGGTAATCCCATGGGGATCTCTAAGAGCCCAAATCAATCTGTACATAGAAACCAATCTACCCACAGCCCCATCAAAAGGACATATTATTCAGCATGCATCCTTTAAGAAAAAACAGAACATGGCCAAAGTTGAATTGGAAAAACAGATTCAGGCTGCGGACTGCACCTTTAAACAAAACATGTCACATGCCAATTTAACCTCCCTAACCCAGCTGAAATATAAATTTAATTCAATCCTCACTGAAAAAGCTGAGTTTGCACTACTTTACCGCTGAGTTCTACAAGTGTTACTCGATGGAGTTTGCCAGAGTAGCAAAGACCCGGCAGACTGTAAGAGTTATAGGCCCAGCTCACTTCTTGGAAATGACGAAAAGGTCTTATCAAAGCTATTGGCTAATCGGCTCAATAAAGTCATTACATCCCTGATCCACCCTGATCAGGTGAGCTTTATCCCTAAACGCAGCTATGCCGACAATATCAGACACCTTATCAATATCATGTGGTCCACTCAGAATGATAATTCCCCTTTAGCCGCCATCTCCCTAGATGCAGAAAAGGCATTTGATAGGGTAGAGTGGCACTATTTATTTCTTACTCTAAATCATATGGTTTCAGTGATAAATTCATTTGCTGGATATGGCTCTTATATACCCATCCCAAAGCTGCAGTGCTACCAAATGGCCTTATTTCGCCGGTCTCTTCATGCTAGCCCTGGAACCTCTAGCGGCAGCTATTCGCCTAGATCCAACATTCCCAGGGATACAAATTGGCCGCTCGATTCATAAGCTTATGCTGTGCTCTCCCCCTGTCCTCATACTGCCCAGGAACCTTATTTCAGGGAGGAAACTGCTGGCCTAGTAATGGTATTAAATACCTGGGCATCACCTTTCCCCCTGATTTGGCAGATTTAGTCAGTATCAACTTCAAACCGCTTTTGAGTCAATTCAAAGCGGATATTTAAAGATGGTCCCCTCTCTTCCTGTCTCTATGGGGGAAAGTTTTGAAAATGACCTGTGCACCCAAGTTCAACTATCTTCTTCAGGCACTTCCAGTTAAAATTCCTCTTAAGTATTTTAAACAGTTTGACAGACTTTGTAACAGATTTCTCTGGAACGACAAGCGCCCCAGATTTAATTTACGAAAACTACAGAGGCCGGTGGACCAGGGTGGGCTAGGCATCCCCAATCTATTACTATACCACCACGCTTTTGGCTTGAGGCACCTTGCCCTCCATCTAGACGACACAAGGTGAAACTCAGGGATAGTCCTGACTGTTGGAGGTGTGGGAGGACCGATGGCAGTCTGGTCCTTATGTTGTGGTCCTGCCTAGTTGTGCAAACACTCTGGTTAGCCATCCATGAGAACATCAAACTAATCCTTAAAACAGATATCCCATTCTCTCCAAGTTTGTTGATCCTGGGTGATCCTTCACCACTGGAAGCCCTCCCTGTGCCTCAAGACTGGGTCCACACATGCCTCATGCTAGGGATAAAACTTATAGTTAGGGAATGGAAGGCTACCACCTTACCACCAGCAACCCTGTGGTTTACTCAACTTGGTATAGTGGCAGCACACGAAGGTCTTGCTTTCAGGCTCATCAACCAAGTGGAGAAATATTGGGCAAAATGGGCTGAATATATGGCTCACATCCACTGTCCTATGCCAGCACAGTGGCTCAAACCCCCACTAACTTTTTAGATATGTGACAGTAATCTGCCTGTTCGTCTGCCAGGGAATGCATGCACAATCACCTGTTTTTGATTTTCATTACTGTTTTGTTTCATTCCGTTTGTCTATATTAGTCCATATATTAATTCAAATTGTCCTTAGTGATGTTGGTTGTCTACTTATACATTTTTTTATAACAATGTTTTTATTTCCTGTTCCTTTCTGATTATTCACTGTCTTGTGTATCTGTTATGTTTTTCTCTTCTTGTCAAAAAGAAAGAAAAAGTAAAAACTACTGGTCATAAAAAAAGAAAACCAAATATAGCAGCAAAATGAAAATGAGCCGCCTTTGCCAGAAACTCTCAAAGCTTTAGTTCCATTTACTATGGAAGAACAGTGCCCTCTTAATGTTTTGTGGCATAAAGCAATTGCCCTTTGTGCTGTAAAGCAATCCAGCAGATTTCCCACCATATCTGTCCTGTTGCCACACAATGTAAAATGCAGTGTAGAGGGCGGTGGAGGCTGACAGTCTTCTGGCCGATGGTCTTGTTAGTTATTGATGTTTAATTACTACACGTTCTAGTAATTTAACATAAATGTCATTAACATTAGAGGCAAAGAAGCAATTCAGCCTCCTGTTTGTTATACAAAACAGAGAAACTTAGGAGTTTGTGGTCTTAAGATTGATTTTATAATAATATACTGATCTCAGAGACAACCTGTACCACACAAACCACTAATCTGAGCCAATGACAGCATCATCTCTGCGCTCTCTGTTTGCCATGATGTACAAATATGACATCAAATCATTGATACAGTAGAGTGCACTGAACAGCAGCTGAGCCATGTATTCCAGCCATGTGTAGACACCATGTCTGCTGACACCTCAGGACAGGGAAATCAGCAAATCCGCTCTTCCACCAGTCATGGAATTCTTGGAATATCATGGAGTTTTATTGAATGTGTATTTCAAACAGGGAAAGTCATGGAATATCAAGAAGTTTTACAAATTGGTCACTGTACAGGAATATAGCAGAATGTATTTTGCAACTTGTTTCACACATTCATTTCTTTAGATATGCAATGAATGAATGAATGGCATTTGCATTCTATGTCTGCAAATTCAGGCTGATTGTACTGTTTGAATGCAGGATGAGTAAAGGTGAGGGACGCGTCAATCAAGCAAGTACTGGTGTCAATCAATTTTGTCTATACACTTATAGTTGTATGCATTTTAACTGTATACATATTTAAAACCTTAAGACAACATAAGATACATAACATAAACTCAGATGAAACTTTATTGATCCCTGTGGGGAAATCGGGTCATTGTAGCAGCAAATACCTAGATACATCCACACAAAAAATAGTATATGAAGAAGAATATAGCAATAGTTGTATTAAACATAATACAACTGACAATTCCAACGTGAAGAAGAATGAAAGTAGAAAAGAACAACAGTAGAAAAGAGCAGACAAAAAAATGAATGAAAAATCTGACAACATAAAAGAAATATATGAAATATATGCAGTATCAGATAGGTGAAAAATTCTACAAAAATCAAGACGTGCAAATGAGAAATATAAGGGAATATGAGGAAAACAAATGTACATGATGTGCAAAATCAAAAGCTGCATTAACATCATTTTATAAGTTATTTTATAATTTCATAAGTACGTAAGTATTTTTTTTTAATAAAAGATGAAATAATGTACTTCCACTTCACATAGGTCTAAGTGTAGTTCAAATCAGAAGCAGGGTCAGTAAGGTTGGGCTATTAACTGCATCAATGCTGCCATCAAATGGCCCTCCATATGCACTGCATTGCTCTGAATGGACAATGGCTGCTTGGTGGAGTGCAAGGTTTTGTTAATCCATTTATCTGCTGTGGTGCTTTTAGCTTAATTACATAGGTGGCCACTGGAGACTTGAGATGTGACTGACATGGTGATGGAATTCAGGTGAATGTCATAGCGATGAATGTTAAAGGCGGCAGTTATTAAAGCCACAATAGTTGAAGGTTGTTGTTTTTTCTTAACTTATTTTATTTTCATTTATCAAGTGCAGTTATGTATTTTGCTACATATAAATCATTGTATGTGTTTTTACATTCCCTGGACATACAAGCAACAACCAAACTATCAGTGTTTCTAACTCACAAGATTAAGTATCATTAGGCCTGAATGAAGCATGATCTAATTAGTCTTTATTAAAGGAGTTGCGACAAAAGCCCCTAAATCTCCTGACTATCAATTGAGTGTATGTGTGTGTGTGTGTGTGTGTATCCCAGAGTTTCCCTACCACTGACTGGTGGGGTGCCTTAAACAGTTGCTAACCCTAAAAGAATTTCATTAGTCTAGGTTTCAGTGAGTTTTAGTGTCTTGTGATAGTCTAAATGCTGTTTCAGAGGCCTTTCTACCCTGCAATTCTGGGGAACACACTGGTGTGTGTGTGTGTGTGTGTGTGTGTGTTCTACTCTGTAGTGTCTTACCAGATGTCAGTCTAGTTAGACTAGGTTAGCCTTCAGGGCCGATTGGCCATATGCTGTTTAACTCATTATTACAGTAAGCCGCTCAAAGCATGTTGCTCCGTCTGAACACACACACACACACACACATACAAATGGCAGCAGCCATATTATTAGTGCTGTGTGCAGGTATGACTTTCCTAAACCAACAAGCACCCGACCATTACAGCCATCTGAATCACTGCCTGCCATCTACAACAGATGTCAACCAAGGTCAGACTGATATATGGAACCAATATTGTCCTTTTATTAAAAAATGTGATCTGGTCCAGTCAGTGTCATTCACCTCTGATATGATTAATATGATGCACTTTGATTGATTAGGAATGTATTGCAGAATTGATCGATACTTCACCGGTTGTCCACGGGAAGTGCTTGACCTGTATTGATTCGGAGACATTTCGATCCGCACAAGTATGCATGAATTCACATATTCACATATTCATGAAGCGAAGTGCACATGAATCATGACACTGAGCTGAGACCTGCTGCATTCACAAATCTGCCAAGGTGGGAACGCATCACTCGGATCCAGAGGACGACTACCTGTTAACCGGGAGACCCAGACGTTGTTGACTACCAGGTGGCTAACAAGTCTTGAAAATCTGCTTTTCTGTTTACTCTGCATCATCACCGAGTTATGAAGCTCGAGTAGATTGTTGTTCTTTTTCTTTCTTTATTTATTTATCTTTATTCTTCTCTGCAAAACTTTAAATTGTTCAGCAACTTTAGGAGCTGTACGGATTCTATTATCAAGTTAATATATGTGATGGTGGAGCTGTAACTAGTCAACTCTGCAACGGTTGGTCCTATAGACCTGAAACTTATCTGGCTGTCGTTGCTCTACAATTTTGCCACTCGGACCATCGCGATCCACATGTTGCCATTTTTAATTTATTGAAAAACAAATTACAAACAACTCCTCCTACACAAATGGTTCATCCACCACCAAACAGCACAAGAACCATCTTTGGACCAAGATCATTCAAGACCTAGTTTGGTTGATATCAGCCAATGAATTCATAAGAGGGAGGAGCCTATCATAAAACAGATCATTACATGATAGTTTGTCTGATCATCATGAAACTTAGATGTATTTAGAAGGCTTCAATAAGCTAATCCTTAAAGTCATGTATACGTTGATATGTATACATTTGCCATTGACATTAAACATGGCAAAAGTCTGTATCTCAAAATCCGGTCAACCATGTGTTACAAAATTTGGTATAGCAGTGTTTCTCAAACTTTTTGGTGCCAAGGACTGGTAATCCAGGGACCTCTTCCTTTGGGGACCACTTTGGTAAAAATAGGTATGGTAGGTCAGGTAATTTCCTTTGTTACTATTATTAATATTAATGTAAAAATTGTATACAACATTCAGGTACAATCCAGCAAGAGAGAGAGAGAAAATTATGCAATTATGAGAAAAGTAAAATAATTGAGAATGTGTAGCAAGCTCGCTACAACCGGGGCCGCGACAGACAGAGACAAAGGCAGGAGTTGAGTCAACAGAGCAATAATACACAGCAATAATAAATACGACCCGGTGTTGACGGCAGGTTTTCAGGTTTTTGATCGTATACTAACGTTATACGATCAAATCTGATCGTACGCACGTTTCGTGAATGAGGCCCATTGTGTTTTCAGCTGCGTTCCTATTCCAGTATTTGTTTGTTCTCTATTGCGGTTAGAGTTGAGAAGCCGGTCTCGCACAGATAGGTTAAGTTGAATGGGAGTTGTGAGTTTTCCCCCCCTGCACTCTAACCAGAACTCTCTAACCAGAACTCTGCAAGCCGCATCCGCATCCGGCATCCGGCATCCGTACGCTGAACCGTACCATACTCGGGCACGAGTCCAACTGCATCTAGTGTGATCGCTAACCGTGCAAGAGCACCGAACTCAAACATGATGTCAATGATGCGACTGTCCCATTTAATTGATGATTTATTGATGAACGTGAATTGTAGTCGGCAAGTAAAGCTGCAAATTCCTCCCTCAACGTCAGCTGCCTCTTCTTATACGTGCAGCACGATTAACTGAAATCACTGCGTTGCATAATCGATAAATCTGTAAGGCATGTGAGAGGGCCGTGTGTCACCGTGCCCAAAACGACTCCAAATAAGCCACAAAGTAAGTAGAATCATGAACTCCATTTTGCTGTGCGAGAGCGCTTTTCTTCAAAACAAAAAGTTGCATTGTGATGACGTAAGCGCGCTCGGGCCCGGAACGTTAAGTGCAATGTGAGCGCAGGCCAGCGGGGGAGTGGGGGAGGGGGGACAATCGTGCTCGGGCACGGTACAAGGCAACCGGGCCAAGTGTGAGCACGTCCTTAGATAAAAGTGGTCAGGGCCCATCTCTCGAAATGGTACACGTTTGTGGCGTTGGCTTTGATCAAATTCACGATCTTCGCCACTGGACTTTGTGCAGTTCAGGTGAAAACTGTTTTGACGCTACAACTTCACAGTGGATGAAGCAGTGTATGGCTACTACTGAAGGGGATGCTTCTTTCACCCTAGCCACAACACAACAACATTTTCCTGTCATTTCTGCAGCTGCATCAGTGCACACTCCCGAAGCAGCGGCCCCACTGTAATCCATGTGTTGTGTCCTATATGCAAGAGAGACTTAAATCTTTACCCAGCAGGTGGTACCGTACTACTGCAACTATCGTACTTACTGAACAGAAAGTAATGCATTGAGATCTTTTGCTGTGCACACAGTAAGTGTCTTGTGCTTCATTACTTATTACTCTACATACAAAGACCTAAATTGGTGACTGGTTGAGGCTACTGCGCCTTAACCCCCAACTTATCAATGCCATTTGAAACGTGACTGAAGATGGTGATTGATGTAGAAGGAGTCAAGTGGCCAGATACCCAAAAGCAGGCAGTACCTTAGTAATTTATTTGTACATTGTGTGGGAACTGAAGCACAGACGATTTTCTACACATTGACTGATACAGGTACAATTTATGATCAAGCTGTGGCTGCACTATGGAAGAATTTTGTACCAGTGAAATGGCTGTTCATGCGAGACACTGAGTTGGCAAGGAGTTGGCAAACCACTTCTCAAGCTGGCTCAATAAATTTGTGACCTGCCCATGGCGACAAAGGTTGTGAGATCGAGTCCCGGGTGGTGTTGAAGAAATGAAAGAGTTATTCAATAGGAATGTGAGATTGTTAGACAACTTGTGTAGACAAGCTTTACGCCTGTAGAGCTTCATGTCATTTATGCCAGAGAGATTTAACTCCCTTTGCCAAAATGTCCTAAGATACAGGCCTCCATGCTTGATTCTGAATTGCTGCTCATATCTGAGGATATCTGTTTGGATGTTATCCCAATAATCAATAACTGTCAGCAATGTGCAGACTAACAATAACAAAAGATGCCACATCCGTTTCTGTTTCCAACACATTTCGGTTACAGTATGTGCCCTTGAGTTTTGACTAAACTGAGGCGTCGCCCCAAATATCAGTCAAGTTGCTATTTATCTTTGTTTCCATCGTTGTTTCTCGTTGTCCTCCATGCTAAGTTGACAAAATTATGACTGTGAATGATGTAAGATTTACTTGTTGTCATGGCAATATTGACAAATTGTGGTCAAATACAAGTCGCATGTACTGTAAGTTGCATGCGTCGGGATCTGATTTTGTACCACATATCCATGTGGTCCAGATCGGAATGGAAAAGCTGTGAGTTCATGCAGCTTTTTTCTGTTTACACTGATTAGAAAACATCAGATCTGGGTAAAAAAAAAAATCTGAATTAGGTCACTTTCATTTGCAGTGTGAACATAGACTCAGCCAGACAAAATCCAATGACCTTTCCAGTTTCAACTTTAGTCTTGCAAAGTTGTCGTTTAGTAATCAGCCATTGCGCCTTCAGAGACCAAGTGGCAAATCAAAGAGCCACTTTGAAAAATCACAGCTGTGCCTTCGCAACACCAATGGTAATTTCCAATGCATGTCCATAATTAATTTGATTTGTCAGAGCTGAGTGCAGTTATTGTCCTCCCATCCCCCTTCCTCCCCTGAGACCCTATTACTTGCCCCCCCGCCCCCCTCACCGTTTTCACACATTGTTGACACATAAGTAGTGTGGAAGGCTGCCCAGCATGCATTATTGGTGATGATTTGTTAAAGCAGTATAGTGGCATAATAGTGGCATAATTGAAAAACTACCCACAGCACCGAAGCAACATAAACTTACTTGGATCTATTTTGCAGTGAGTGGGAGGGCACTTCCTTTTGCGATTAATTCACTATGTGTTCACTGAAATACCTCATTTAAGGGTTTGAAAAACTGGTCCATGTTAAAACAAAATAAGTTGGTGCCAGATCGTATAAAATTGAGCTACCGAGGGAGCAATCAATCAGAGCAAATGAGTAGATAAAATGTCAACTTTGACAACACAGGTAGGTTTAAAAATGCAATACCAACTAGTGTTTTTTGACTTACTACAGCTTTTTGTCAAACTGTTTTAAGACTAATGTGTTTGGCCATTTTCGTCTATGAATAGCCTTAGCCTACACTATAACAAGGGTTATAGCACCAGAGCATTGGGTGATGGGTCTTTATGGTGCTGTAAAGAACCATTTAGAACATATGAAATGTTCCAAATCAGCGGTATTAAAAACATAACCATTTATGAACCACACTGGGTTATTTATTCTGAATCACCAGCTTGTTTATTTTAGCCAATCAGAGGTTTTTCCTTTCACTGGGTGCATGTGAGAGGAAACTTGACTGAATACAAAAACAGCAAAATAGAAAAAAAAATGAAATGGACCAGACAGGTTAGTATTTACTATTCAACCTCAGGGGCCATCTGCTCTGGCCCGAGGGGAGGGGAGGAGCTGAAGTCTGGAGGGGGGGTGGGGGGGTGGATCTGGCTCTGAGACAAAGGCACAATGGCAGGCCCATGGCTGCTTCTATCGAGTGGTTTAGCCGAGTGCACACCCCTGGTGTTTCGCGACCAACAATAAATCACTTGACACATCTGACAAATTTCGTCTTTTCATCAGGTTATGGTGAAGTCCCTGCATCTATCATCTATTTCTGACTGACGACTGGCAAGATATTATTATTTAGTCCTTGTGATCAATTATTAGACGTATAGGGACTGATAAGATATTTGGTCAGTGTTGTTAATTGTCAGATGTAGATCACCAAACTATCAGCTTAGAGGGAACATTGGTCCTGAATGCTCTCTGATGTGATGTTTCAGATTTGGCTGCCGATGAATTTCTGTTTATCATACAAAATACAAGATGAAATTTGAACACACGGATCATGAATCCCATGGTTCTCATTTCATGCTGGAAATTGAAAAGTGAAAGTAAAAAGTAACCAGCGACTGAAAGCGCAGGAAGTAGAAAAGGGACATACATAGGTTGATGGTTTTTCAGTTTAATCTGACATATAGGATCACATATGATCAACAATCCTTTGTGCTGGGTTGACCATGCTGGCTTTATGCTGGAATGACATGTAAAGCCAAGAAGGGAAATAAGCAGGCCGAGTGATGCGATAAGCATTAATTCAACATGTAAAACCACAGCCGCCTGGGCCCCGCTGAGCAGGTGTCGCCTCCATCCATCCATCCATCCCACCAGCCATCCCACCATCCATCCATCTGTCCCTCCTTCTCTCCATCCCTTTCATTTTTTGTTTTTACAGTCTATACTCCATCCTTCCATCCTTCTTCCATCCCCTGTGTGTTACCTTTACAGCCTAGACTCCATCTCACCATCCATCCATCCTTTCTCCATCCCTTTCACTTTTTGCCTTTACAGTCTATACTCCATCCCTCCACCCATCCATCCCTTTCATTTGTGTTATCTTTATAGCCTCTGCTACACCTCCAACCATTCCTCCATTCCTCCACCCATTCATCCATCCATCCATCCATCCATTTCATTTGTGCCACACTCCATCCCTGGATCAGGTACTCCTTCCACCCCTCCCTAATTTCCATCCCACCATCCCATTCCTGTGTGTTGCCTGTTCAACCTATACCCCCCCTCCCCACCCACGGTGGCGGCAGCCAGACCGATTGGATCACCAGCTCTCTGCTCTCAGCCACTTTCACAGCCGCGACCAGACGGCAGCAGCAGCAGCGCAGAATCTGACGTAAACCCCGACACCGAGGAACCGGAGGAGCAAGGCAGCAGCTTCGGGAATAAAACCTCCTGGATACACCTGTGCTGCGACTGGTGATTTAACCTAACGCAATCGGGGGGTTGGCGGATGATGGAAGCGGCGGAGGATTAAGATGGGGATGTCGACGGAAACCGATCGTTTGATTCTGGCCTGATTGTTGGAGCGGTCGGCGGCTGGCGGCATCATCACTCGGCGGATGGACGGAGATGCGTTGTGAAGGCGTGGGGGGGAAGCGATGATATTAGCTGCCGCAGGGTGCCGCATTGCCTGGCCGCTGTGATGCCGGGGAGAGGGTGATGCTGTCGTCGTCACTGTGCTGTAGAGAGAGAGAGAGAGAGAGAGAGAGAGAGCGAGAGAGAGGCTTTGACATGGATGGCTGTCTCAGCTCGGAGCTTATAGGCCATACAGATGAGCAGGTCGGACGGTGAACAGCTGTGCAGCCCGAAGCCCGGAGGAGCTGGACTGATTTAAAAAATATATATGGGAAATTTAGGGTGGGAAATTAAATTATTGAGGGCACAGGTGGAATCGCGATGTTGCGGTGCGTAAAAGTGAATGGTCCATATGTTGCGCCGTGATGATGCATCATAGGAGGATCATAGCGTATTTGCCTGTTCAGGGTGGATTCGCGTCTACAGAACAGGCCAGAATCTGAAGGGAGCTTCTGATAAGAACGCTCTTAAGATAATAAATATATACCACTTATACGTGGCGCATCAGTTGGCTGCTTCCAGAGAGCACGTTTTGATTGTTCACCTTTCCATTGGAAGCTGCTTTGGTGTGGTCCCAGTGCAAGGGACACCAGTTGGCAAGGATGACTCACTTACAGGCTGGCCTTTCCCCGGAAACCCTGGAGAAGGCCAAGGTGGAGTTGAAAGAGAACCCAGAGACTTTACACCAGGACATCCAGGAGGTGCGGGACATGATCATCACCCGGCCGGACATCGGCTTCCTCAGGACGGACGACGCGTTTATCCTCCGATTTCTCCGGGCCAGGAAATTCAACCACTTCGAGGCGTTCCGTCTGCTAGCTCAGTACTTCGAGTACAGACAGCAGAACCTGGATATGTTCAAGAACCTGAAAGCTACGGACCCGGGTATCAAGCAGGCCCTCAAGGACGGCTTTCCCGGTGTGCTGTGCAACCTGGACAGATACGGCAGGAAAATACTGGTCCTGTTCGCAGCCAACTGGGACCAGAGCAGGTAATAATGACCGGGGTGGGGTGTCGAAAAGTCCACGTTGGAGTTGGAAATAGACCTAATCTAACCAGTTAGTGACCTACAAAGAGAAAACAGAGCAGATAGAAACAGCCCCCATTTGAGCTCTACTGTAATAAAGTGTGGCGTTGGGTTAGGGAGCTGTCCTTTCAGCACCACACAGGCTGATAGTGTTTAACTCTTTCAGTTGACCCATTAGATGAACCACTCTCAACCACACTGTAAAAAGTCATCTGTACTCAGTGTATAGACGTGTTTGTCAGCATCACCTTAAATTAGCTAGTTGTCAGTTTCATAACTTTCAGTCTTAACATGATTATGACTTTAGAATTGTGACTTTTCATTATTGAAGGAAGATGTTAGCAAGCATTCATGAAACTGATCACATGACAGCTGATTAGCAAACACTGTTAGCTTATTAGCAGACTTTCCAGCACGCATTGCATTTGAGTTAAGTCTGAGTTAACCCTTCCTTTTTCTTGTTTGGAAGAAGTTACAGGTCTATTTCTGATAAAAATTAGTTTAATGATAACCTGACACTAAAAAACCTCTTTAGTTTAAGAATAAATAGTATAGTGAAAGAATAAATAACACTGGAGTGCAGTTCATCAATTAGCGAGTTCAACTAATTAACACACTAGTCAACATGACTTGTCATTTACATTGCATTACAGTCATTTAGCAGATGCTTTTATCCAAAGCGATTTACAAAGGTGATAGTTGACAATATGTGGGGATCAAACCCACGACCCTGAGACTGAGAGTCTGAGAGTCTCATGCTCTACCGACTTATTGTCTTAAATTAATTCAGTGAGTTTTAATACATTAGAACAGCTGATGAAATGCAGCCTAACTAGTCAGTGTTATTTCAGTCAATTTGCAATTTCAAGGTAGCAAGGAAAGGGAGTATGTTTTTAAATGCCTTAGTATTTTTATTTTATTCTATCCAAAATTTTTCTCTCTCTCAGGTACACATTTGTGGACATACTGAGGGCTATCCTGCTGTCGCTGGAGTCTATGATCGAGGACCCGGAGCTCCAGGTCAACGGCTTCATCCTCATCATCGACTGGAGTAACTTCACCTTCAAGCAGGCCTCCAAGCTGACTCCCAGCATGCTGCGGCTGGCCATAGAGGGGCTACAGGTAAGAGGCAAAGGCAATACTTTCAGAGGCAATACTTTAATGGACCAAATAAAAAAGGGGGTTCTGCTGTGAGAAGCCATAAATGGACTCCAGAGGATATATGCGGTTATATGGAGTATGGTTGGGAGAATGGTTACAACAGTGTATAAAACTATGTATAACAGATAATAACACAGCACTTGAAAGAGGACTCTAGTTTTAAAATAATTAAATCACAATTCCAAATGTAGCTACACATGCCAGTCATATTAAGATGAATGCCAATTAGCAGTAAAACAAGATAGTTCAAAAAAAGCTCAAGATTGACATCTCAGACAAGTAGTATTGGTCAGGGAGCAATGAAACAACTAGAATGTAAGATTTTCACTCTGGTCTTGTCATGCACGTTGGGCAAACAATACAGTAGTAGTAGTTTTTAAGTCTGTTGAGGAGCTACGAGTGCATCATGATTAATGCATTATACTTCTATTGTCAAGAGGCTGATGATAATCACCATTGCGCTTTGATCGTTTTTCTGATTTGTTGACTTTATGTTATACAAAGTGCATTATTCTTGCAACCAAAAATCCAATTTTGTCTTATACAAAGCTATTTTATGTTTGTTGTCAAAACCAACAAACATTTGGAATGAACTCCCCACTGATGTCAGGACAGCAGAGTCGCTGCCCATCTTTCGCCGCAGGCTGAAAACCCACCTCTTCAGGAAACACTACCCTGACCCTTCCTCTTAGCCAATTATGTGTCTGAGCTCTTGTTTATTGGCTCTTGTTTATTTGATACACTTATTTGTCTTAGCTCTTGTTTATTTGGTTCACTTATTTGTCTTAGCTCTTGTTTATTTGATTCTCTTATTTGTCTCATTTGTTTAAGATAAAGTAGGTTGCTAACTTATTGCACTCTTAACTTAACACTAGTTATGCTCTTAGTTGCTTGTTTAGGAAGGAAATGCACTTACGATTTCTGGTGACTAGTAGTTTTCTTGCCTACCTATGTTGAATGCACTCATTGTAAGTCGCTTTGGATAAAAGCGTCTGCTAAATGACTGTAATGTAATGTAATGTAATGTAATAGCTACATCTGGAGTCTTCCTTGACTCTTAAGAACCATTTTTCATCATCTGACAGTGGTGGAATAAACCTCCAAACATCCACTCAGCAGTCAGAAATGTTCCACTTAGGGAAGGAGTCAAGCACCGTGTTAAAGCAGCGAGCTTGTTCAAAAAGCAGTACAAGGGAATAATGACATTTCCATTATGATTACAGACTGCTGTGTGATTATTTCAAGGCTCATTTGTCAGGTAGATGATGCAGGAAAAGTGATTTTTGTGGTTGTCAGTTTGGTTTTCTTTAAGCTCTCTGTGGAAATGTATGTTTTTAATGAGAGTAGTTAGTCTACTGTCGCCCAGTATTTCTCATATAGTCCGGTTTTTCAGTTAGTACATAGTAAAGAAAGACAATGCGCCAAGATCTGGGATTTAAACTCTGTGTATTCATTTTTTTCCAGGCGTGACAGAGCATTAGTTCAATCAATCATCAGGTCACCTTTAAATGGAGTCATTGAAATGAGTAGAGGAGAAGAGGCTAGCAGGCAAAGTATATAGCTGTCCTGAACCGAGATGTCTTGCATGGGAGGTAATACTGCTTTCTCAACATCCTTCTGAAGCATCTGAATTCCCCTCGGAAGCAATTAGTCAAAGTGGAATCTCAGGGGAAGAGTTTGCTCGCAAGTGTAGCAAGACCCAGCATTTGACCCAGTCAAAAAGATTATTTGAGGTACATCTGATTTCATTCACATGCAGGTTTCTATAACAATTATGGAGTTACACAGTTGGCCCGTTCGCACCAAGCATGTTTGGAGCGGTGTATTTGAACTTGAGTTTCCTCCTTTAGTTCGATTCATTTGGCCAAGTGAGAACAATGCCATTCAAACTCGAGTGGCACCAAATAACCGACCAAAAGGCTGGTCTCAGGTCTGCTTCCAAGAGAACTGCAGGACGGTTTGTTATGAGTGGGATCATAATCCAAACCAATTACAGGAACTAGCAGTGGCTAGTTGGTGTACGCTGAACTAGAATGGAGAAGTAAGATGACTCCTTCCCTCCACTAGTCTGGGGGTCCACCTTGGGCAAGTGGTAGTACCCCCTAAGCCCCCCCAACCTAGGGAAACAGGTACCTTTATGGAACAACACAGAAGAAGGAAAGAGACCCGGCCCGGAGGAAGTCCGGGGCCCCTGTCTGGAGCCAGGCCCAGGCAGAGGGCCCGCCAGTGAGCGCCTGGTGGCCGGGCTGGCCACGGAGCCTGGCCGGGCACAGCCCGAAGAAACTACGTGGCACCACCATCTTCCATCTCTGGATCCTGTGGACCCACCACCCGCAGGAGGAACCGTAGGGGTCGGGTGCGCTGCCAACAAGGTGGCAGTGAAGGCGGAGAGCGCCGACGGACCGGACCCAGGCAGCAGAGGCTGGCTCTAGGGACATGGAACGTGACCTCACTGGCGGGGAAGGAGCCGGAGCTAGTGCAGGAGATGGAGCGATACCGATTAGATCTGGTGGGGCTCACCTCCACGCATAGCGTCGGTTCTGGAACCAAACTCCTGGACAGGGGTTGGACTCTATCCTTCTCCGGAGTTGCCCAAGGTGTGAGGCGCCGGGCGGGTGTGGGCATACTAACAAGCCCCCGACTGAGCGCCGCTACGTTGGAGTTTACCCCGGTGGACTAGAGGGTCGCCTCCCTGCGCCTTAGGGCAATGGGAGGAAGAACTCTGACTGTTGTGTGTGCATATGCACCAAACAGCAGCTCAAAGTATGCGACCTTCTTGCAGACCCTAAATGGAGTCCTGTACAGGGCTCCTGTGGGGGACTCCATTGTCCTACTGGGGGACTTCAATGCGCACGTGGGCAATGACGGAGATACTTGGAGGGGCGTGATTGGGAGGAACGGCCCACCCGATCTAAACCCGAGTGGTGTTATGTTATTGGACTTCTGTGCTAGTCATGGATTGACCATAACAAACACCATGTTTGAACACAAGGTTGCCCATAAGTACACCACCAGAACACCTTAGGCCGAAGGTCGATGATCGATTTTGTTATCGTGTCATCTGATCTGAGGCCGTGTGTATTGGACACTCGGGTGAAGAGAGGGGCAGAGCTGTCCACCGATCACCATCTGGTGGTGAGTTGGATTAGGAGGAGGGTGAAGCCTTTAGACAGACCTGGCAAACCCAAACGTGTAGTGAGGGTGAACTGGGAACGTCTGGAGGAAGATCCAACCACCACCTCCGAATTCAACCACCACCTCCGGCAGAGCTTCTCGGACATCCCTGTGGAGGTTGGGGACATCGAGCATGAGTGGTCGGTGTTCAAAGCCTCTTTTGCCGAAGCTGCGGCTGCGAGCTGCGGCCTTCGGGTCATAGGTGCCTAAAGGGGCGGCAACCCTCGAACATCGTGGTGGACACAGGTGGTCAGGGAAGCCGTCCGACTGAAGAAGGAGGCTTACCGGGATATGTTATCCCGGAGGACTCCGGAAACAGTTGCAAGGTACCGACAGGCTCGGAGGTCGGCGGCAGCAGCCGTGACTGAAGCAAAGCAGCGGGTGTGGGAGAGGTTCGGAGAAGACATGGAAAAGGACTTTCGGTCGGCACCAAAGTGTTTCTGGAAAACCATCCGGCACCTGAGGAGAGGGAAACAGGGGAACATCCAGGCTGTTTACAGCAAGGATGGTACACTGTTGACCTCTACTGAGGAGGTCATCGGCCGGTGGAAGGAGCACTTTGAGGAACTCCTGAACCCGACAGTTCCATCCTCTACGATCGAGGCAGGGCTGGAGGATGATGGCGGATCAACATCAATTTCCCTGGAGGAAGTCACTGAGGTAGTTAAACAACTCCGCAGTGGCAAAGCTCCAGGGATGGATGAGATCCGTCCGGAAATGCTGAAGGCCCTGGGGGTTGAGGGACTGTTGTGGCTGACACGTCTCTTCAACATAGCGTGGAAGTCGGGGACAGTGCCAAAGGAGTGGCAGACTGGGGTGGTGGTCCCACTCTTCAAAAAGGGGGACCAGAGAGTGTGTGCAAACTATAGAGGCATCACATTACTCAGCCTCCCTGGGAAAGCCTACTCTAAGGTGCTGGAAAGGAGGGTTCGGCCGATAGTCGAACCTCATATCGAGGAGGAACAATGCGGATTTCGTCCCGGTCGTGGAACAACCGATCAGCTCTTCACTCTCGCAAGGATCTTGGAAGGGGCTTGGGAGTTTGCCCAACCAGTGTACATGTGTTTTGTGGACCTGGAGAAGGCTTACGACCGGGTCCCACGGGAGATCCTATGGGAGGTCCTGCGAGAGTATGAGGTGAGGGGGCCACTACTCAGGGCCATCCAATCCATGTACACCCAAAGTGAGAGCTATATTCGGGTGCTCGGTAGTAAGTCGGACTCTTTTCCGGTTGGGGTTGGCCTCCGTCAGGGCTGCGCCTTATCACCAATCCTGTTTGTGATTTTCATGGACAGGATATCGAGGCGTAGCCATGTGGGGAGAGGGTTGCAGTACGGTGGGCTGGGGATCACATCACTGCTTTTTGCAGATGATGTGGTCCTGATGGCACCATCGGTCTGTGACCTCCAGCACTCACTGGGTAGGTTCGCAGCTGAGTGCGAAGCGGCTGGGATGAGGATCAGCACCTCCAAGTCTGAGGCCATGGTTCTCAGCAGGAAACCGGTGGACTGCCCACTCCGGGTAGGGAATGAGTCCTTACCCCAAGTGAAGGAGTTTAAGTATCTGGGGGTCTTGTTCACGAGTGAGGGGACTATAGAGCGGGAGATTGGCCGGAGAATCGGAGCGGCAGGAGCGGTTTTGAGGTCACTCTACCGCACTGTCGTGACGAAGAGAGAGCTGAGCCAGAAGGCGAAGCTCTCGATCTACCGGTCAATCTTTGTCCCTGACCCTAACCTATGGTCATGAGGGATGGGTCATGACCGAAAGAACGAGATCCAGGATACAAGCAGCTGAAATGAGTTTCCTCAGGAGGGTGGCTGGCGTCTCCCTTAGAGATAAGGTGAGAAGTTCAGTCATCCGGGAGAGACTCAGAGTAGAGCCGCTGCTCCTTTGCGTTGAAAGGAGTCAGTTGAGGTGGTTCAGGCATCTGGTCAGGATGCCTGCTGGGCGCCTCCCTAGAGAGGTGTTCCAGGCATGTCCAACGGGGAGGAGGCCCCGGGCAGACCAAGGACCAGGTGGCGTGATTACATTTACGCATTGGCCTTGGAACGTCTTGGGATCCCCAGGGCAGAGCTGGCGGATGTGGCCAGGGAAAGGGAAGTCTGGGGCTCTCTGCTGGAACTGTTGCCTCCGCGACCCGACCCCGGATAAGCGGATGAAGATGAAGATGAAGATGAAGAGAACAAAAAAATGCAAGGGTTTATGGCTATAAGGATATGGATGTTGACATCTGATAGCCAGCAGTTCCTCATGCTTGGAAAGCCTATCATAACAAAGCATTCAGGTATTTCTTCATGTGTTCTTTACTGGTATGAGCACCAGAGAAGAGCAGACATGTCCATCATGCTTAGCTAGATATACAAGGACTGGAATTTCCTTGTTTTGACCCCACACCACCGCCAAAAGCTCTAACCCGGTGGTATGAGAGGTCACCAAAACCCAGGTTCAAAAGTGCAACAAAGTCAAAGGTTCAAGAAGGTTCAAGAAACTATGTGTAACTGCACCCTTACATACTTGAATGCACTTTGAATTCACCTACAATTGACCTATAGCATGTATTTCTTTTTTCTTTTACTAGCAAAAATGAGAGTGTGCAATCCACTTTCTTACATTACATTACATTACATTACAGTCATTTAGCAGACGCTTTTATCCAAAGCGACTTACAATAAGTGCATTCAACATAGGTAGGCAAGAAAACTACTAGTCACCAGAAATCGTAAGTGCATTTCCTTCCTAAACAAGCAACTAAGAGCATAACTAGTGTTAAGGTAAGAGTGCAATAAGTTAGCAACCTACTATATCTTAAACAAATGAGACAAATAAGAGAATCAAATAAACAAGAGCTAAGACAAATAAGTGAACCAAATAAGCAAGAGCTAAGACAAATAAGTGTATCAAATGAACAAGAGCCAATAAACAAGAGCTCAGACACATAATTGACGACAAATAGGCAAGGCTAAGAGGAAGAGTCAGGGTAGTGTTTCCTGAAGAGGTGGGTTTTCAGCCTGCGGCGAAAGATGGGCAGCGACTCTGCTGTCCTGACATCAGTGGGGAGTTCATGCCACCGCTGCGGGGCCAGGACAGAGAAGAGCCGTGACCGTGTAGATCGGCCGCAGGGCCCTCTGAGCGACGGGGCAACCAGTCGCCTCGAGGCAGCAGAGCGAAGTGGTCGGGCGGGGGTGTAAGGCTTGACCATAGCCTGGAGGTAAGAAGGAGCTGTTCCTTTCACTGCCCTATAGGCTAGCACCAGGGTCTTGAACTGGATGCGAGCCGCTACAGGGAGCCAGTATTCTCTAAGTATTAGTTTCCTGCACGGTCAGGAGGTTGTTGCATGTTCACAGGGACAAACTCCTATCCTTTGAAAGACAGGCAGCGGCTTTCGATGCAAACCAGTAGATCATTGTGACAAGGCCATATATAACACATTTTTGTAAGCTCTCCAGACACAGATTAGAGCCTGAATTTTTGATAGCACCTAATAGCCCGAGCCCTGAGTCATTCCCAACTGTGGCTCACATGAATGGCTGCTCATCCTACAAAACAAAAGAAAGCGCGGTGGGCTATCTAGTTTCAATTTGATTTGATATGATTTAATTTGACGTAATTTGATTTGCATTGAGCGTAAATAAAATCATCAGGGATGTGGCAATAAAGTCAGAGTTTTCAATGTGATTCAGAATGTGTATGTCAGAAGAGATGGATACTGAGTGCACTAAGTCATTTCCGGTTCTAGACTGCTTTGATTGGCAGGGGGGCAATCACAGATTTTGGGTGGGCAACTTTTTATTGATATCACAGTATGTTGTACTACAGTCTACAGGGTGTTTTCCTTATTTAAATGTTATGTCATGTTAATGTTAATAGTAGCGACTCTACCTGTGTTTGTCCCAATAGAAAAGATATGGTCTTACCAGTTTCCATTCTCTGTTTCACTTGTTTTCATTTCTGTGCAGCGTTCAAATGGCAATGGCTAGATACATGCTTCTGGAATCCCCTGACCTTTTCTAATGCTGCTTTCCAATTAGTAAACCCTGTGTTGGTAAAAACAATATCTCTGTCATTCGTGCCGGAAAACTTGCGACGGGAAGCAGAAGCATGCGTCTAGTCTTGTCGAGTATTCCAGCCACGGCCGTGACCGATACCAGCTTAGATTAAACGAGCGAGCCGCTTGGCTAAACATTCGTTTCGGAGTTGATTTTAATATCAGTTGGGATGGTGCGCTATTATTTAAATCACTGGGGTCAGTAGCAGCACCTCTAACTTCCCAGTGTTGGTGAGAGGTGGGCGGGGAAGGTGAGTTGCTTGAACCGGGGACTTGATGCGAGCCTCTGAATCCAAGCTAGCAGCAGCTGCAACAGAATTACTTTGTTTTGGTTTAGGAACCAAAAATCGGTGCATGATATCTATTCAGTTTAATAATGCTGTAACGTTACCTAACCCGGTAATGATAGCTACAAGAACGATGTTGAAATTAACCAACTGTCTGACAAGTTGTGCTTCGGTGTGCTTCGGTGTGCTTGGTAGCTAACGTTCGCCAAGTAACGTTAACGTTAACCTAAAACCACCAACAGCAAAGCTCCTAATGCAGTGCAACACTACAGCAAACAATAACAAACCGATAATAACAAATAGACATGCAATTAATCATAAATATTAAATAAAATTATAATCTCTCAAGTGTGACAGGCTGTGACAAATGCACTGTAAAAGTGACAGCAAAGTTTTGTTGTCTCAGAGTTTTATACTGTCACACTAACCAATCAGAAATCAGGACAATTTGAAATTGCCAATGCTCCTACAGCACACAGTTACGGCCAATACAATACAGGGGTGATTTGTTTTGATTTAAAAATGCGCAGAACACAACCAACCATTGGGTGGGCAGACCTAAAATTTGGGCAATGCCCACCCCTGCCCACTTCTAGATCCGGCCCGGCTGTATGAGACAAAATACTGAATATCTGAACACTGGAAACAAGCACGGTCATGGTGGAATCTGCAAACCAGTAAGATCTGAAACCCGTCTGAGTCGCATTCACCCGAACCATCCTCATCTTCGCGCCGTAATGCAAGGCTTGTGAAAATAGGAACATGTCTGTATTGAGGTTTGATGTGGTTTAGCGCTTGGTTTACACTGCACAAATCACTCAGTAAACTTTATATCTGCTGTTGTCCTTGTTTCTCATAGAGTCCAAAAGGTACACAGCAAATTTCTGGAGTCGAATAATCTGGAGTTAGACAAAAAAGTGTGAAAGGGTTAGATTTTTGGAGTTTATTTTCTCATTTAGACTACAGCTTGTGTTCAGGGATACTCTTTGGCGGTGTAATATTTTCGTGTTCATTCACTGGGTGTTGAAGAGCCTGAATCAACACTACTCCTGGTGCTCATTCAGCTGTTTTTGTCGCGCCCAGCAGTCTTCACTTGGACTTCGTCGTGAGGCAGGTAAAAATGGCATTTTATTTCTCAAACTATATGTCACGCTGTTAGGGATTTTCTATGTAATATATTTGTATAACTACTTAAGTTAATGCTTGCTCCATACTTGTTGAACGTGGTGAATATAACGTTAACTCGATGGCTTCGCGCATTTTTCTCCACGATTTCGTGCATGAAATTAACGTTATAGCGTTACTTCTGTTTTTGGGTGTATTGTAAGTTAGTTAACTTTAGTTTACAGTGTTTCTAGTTCTATCAACATATTTACTGAACATGCGTTGTTTCCTTTCGATTTAGACTGTACAGCTAGGACGGTGCCGGACGGACGCGACACGGGATTTGCATTGAACGAATATCGACAAGGTAACGCTCCGTTAATTTTCCTACAATTTTGGTTAAGATAACAGCCTTGCCAACAATGCGACTCTGTCTCCAGTGTTGGAGAGACTATTTTTCAAGTAAATGTGGAGACACGGTCACCTCCGTTGCTAAACCTACCCTAGCTAACAAGCTAACAGTCGAGCTGGATAATGTAGGCAAAATAGAATATCGGACTGTTGAGGTCTGCAAGGTCTGCAGGCTTTCATTCTACCTAAAGACCATCAGGTGAGTTCACTGATGAGCACTCCTTCCAGAAGTTAAGAGGAACTTGCCAGTGAAATCACCGGGTGAGGTGAAAAGTTGGAATGAAAGTGTGCCATTTGTTGGCCCTCCAGGGCACCCCAGCATATATGGTAGTTTTGTGGTGGTTGGTTTTATTGTATGTGCCCTGTATCCTGATGTTATTTGTGATCCTCAGATTTTACTGTCCTGCAGCAAGATGGTGATGGACCTTCCTCCCCAAGTCTAACAGATACATTGTCCATCTCCCCTGACGTCTTCCCCTCACACACAGGCACACGCAAGTTCAAAACACCTAACCCCCCCTCCCTCCCCCGGTCCGCCACATCTTTGTTAATTTACTTTTTTTATTTTTTTATTGTATTTGTCATTTCCATTTGACCACACAATTTCCCAACTGTTTAGCTGCCCATATAGCAGTTTGTTTTAAATGTGAATTGCTGTAACATGTTTACACTGTTGTGTAAGTGTATTTAAAATGTAACTTGTTACACAAGTAGCCTAAGTATCCATGAAGTTTTGAACTCACTGTATGGATTTGTTAAATAAAAGACAGTTGTAGTAATCAAAATGGTGTTTTTGTAGTTATTTTCACCTAAAGCCTTTTTAGTTTTGAAATATTAACTCCATAAGTGTTAAATGAAACATACTTTTAAGTGTTGACTGTTAACACTTTAACTCAAATTAACTCAAGGTGAGAGTTGTATTTTACTCTACATGGGATTAGTGTTCAGTTTTAACTCCTGAAAAGGGTTAAACAATCAACTCCCAGAAAATAGTTACTTTAACTCTGCCTTAGAGTGTATTCGATGGTCTCACATGTACACTCAAATTGAATTGATTTGAACTCACAGAGAGTTTATTCCAAAGGCCATAATTTGCTGTGTAGCTTTCCATTTCTAGAGAAGTGTAACCCATCTATGATGCTAATGCTATGGAGCAGTCATGGTAACTGATTTGTTTGGATGATCTTCATCTATTCTAGGGTTACATCCATATCCCATCCCATAGAGTACCAATAACAAGAAACACCACATCCATTTGTGTTTCCAACACATTGTGGTTATGGTATGTGCCTTTGAGATTTGACTGAATTGAGGCGGCTCCCCCGATGCTGATGAAGTCGGCTATTTGTCTTTCTTTCCATTGTTGTGTCTCGTTGTCCTCCGTGCTAACGCTGGCACAGACAAGCTGACAAAATGATGTAGTAGTAGGTGTAGTACTTTATTAATGTCAGTCGGACAAATGACTTTATGACAGAAGCACAACCATGCATGTCTACATGAAGCGTATATGAAGCGTCATGATGCACGTGGGTCAGATGAATTGAAAAAATGTGACAAATGTGATTTGACTTGAAATCAGAGCTGTGTTACATGGGAGACTTTCAGCTGCAGTGCGAATGGAGCCAAGTCTAGTGACCTTTGTTGGACCTTCTTTACTGTCTAGTTAGTTACTTAGTTTTCCTGGTCATTCGGGTTGGTTGTTCCCACTTGTGTGTTATTTATTTAGTAATAAAGGAGATGACAGTGAGGCGATCAGGGACCTGAGGCCGTGTATAGGATGGGATTCAAACTCAATTCAGTCATAATCCTCCAGGATTACAAAATCGTAGTGGGATTCATTTTTCAGGTCTGCAAACCCCTTTATGTCTGTTTGTAAATTGCTTTGAAACTGGTTTTAAAGTAACATTTAGGAAAATACCCTGTTAACATCTGATTGTTTCAGGATGCTGTGGCTAAATTGGCCAATTTAATATTGCCACGTTTTCAGTAAAAGCCTTAATCCACCTAAACTAAAGTTAACTCAGTAAACAGTTAACCTTTGTATTTGCAGAATCAAGTTTACCATGTTTTTAGGTTGAACTATATCTTAGTACCTATAAGGTAAATTCATAGTATAAATCATAATTAGTTGTATTAGATGGATGTAAGTTATATGGTCTTTAAAGCTATAAAGCTTACATTTCTGAAAGAATAATTGATTTCACTTTATATTGGTGGTTGTCTGACAATCATAGTTTACCCTCCTTTTCATTTAACACTACATCAATGTTGGCAACCATGTATTTTTCAAATGATATATAATTGTTTTTTTAAAGGGTTTCATCAGCCCAAAGATAATAAAACGTTCCCACCCATAGAGGACCATCAATCAAGTGAAACCATGACCATAAAATGGATTTGGTTTTCACTCACCATCAAGGATATACTGCTACTGCTTCAGGTGTCTTTTTTTTATTTAGTTTAACTTTTCCACAAAGTAGGTTCTACCAATAGAAATTGAGCCTCCGACAGTGAAGCATCCTAGCGTATCGGGCTGACGTAGCAGATGCGAATCATCTTGTTAAGGCGATCTGTCACTGGCCTGACGACGTCTGACCTCAGATCAACTGCCTGCCACTCAGGATGACGAATGAGCCGTCCTGCATCGCTGACAGTAAACTTACTGTATAGCACGGGGCCGCTAAGAGCCAATGGACTGACGCGCTAGTCCGATGTCCAGCAGTCCAGTTCTTCATGCTTAACCTTTTTTTTAAAACGGCACGCACCAGGCAATATTTTATGTAAAAACCCAGCCGTCTTATCAAGTCTAAAACACAAAGCAAGGCTGCAACAAGAGGAGATTAATCTGCAAATCAATATTGGTCTAACCATAGTGACATAAAATCTGTTGCATACACAATATCGATCCATATGGCTTCAAGAGCTGATTGCAAATTGCTGTCTTATGTTTGGTAGCATCTATTTTCTTACTGTGTTAAACCAAAATGAAACAGGGGGTGGAGTTTTGTTACAGAGCAACATGTGGTTCTGTGGTCTTCTTATTGTTTGGTCTTCTTATGTTGTGTGCGTTGATGTGCATGTGCAGCCCACTCACTAGGTTTTTCAGTGTTTTAGCCTAGTTAAGTGACAGATGAGAAGGGTTTGGACAATGCAAGGACAATGCAGCAATGCAAGGACAATGCAAGTGTATTTGAAAGTCAATTTAGTATATTTTTCAGTGATTGACATCTTTTCTGGGCTTATCTGCATGGCCCTGATGCAGTAAAGCCCGCCCATGCGGTACTCCATGCTGGGAATTATTTGCAGCTACCATTTGAAACCGGGACTGCTTCAAGGAATTGAAAACTCATCTATTGATGGATTTTGTACATGTTCACCCAAATGTTGATCTGGCCTTTCTGGTGTTAAACGAAGGACGACACTGAACTCAATTAATCAAGGCACAAAATACATCAGGTCAAAGCTCAACCTCGTCATGTATATTCCTTTGAAGGTTGCGAGGTCGCGCATGCCTTCGCATACTAACGTGAGCATGCATACAGTATCGTATTCAAAGCGCTGCCGTTTTCAGGCTGAGGTTGTCATGAACACACCCTGGCTCGTCCAGCCAAACAGACGACATGAAACAGCCATCGGCGTCTTGTTTTCACCCCCCCCCCCCCTCTCTCTTTCTGTCTATCTCCTCTGGGCTCTCCACCCCTCACTTTTGTTTTCTAGCTCTGTATTACCCTCCCCCTCTCTTTCGCAACATTATTATCACCCCCCCCCCCCCTCCCTTTTATCTGTCCTCCCTCTCTCTCAATCCACTCACTTTATCATCATGTCTGTTTATCAGTGACAATATTGCCGAAGCAGTTTACAAAATGTACATTTTCAAAAACCAAGAGGCAACAGTTTAAACATTCAAACCATATTGAGATTATTTATTATTTGGTTTGAAAGCATGAACTATACAATAGTACAAAACCACCAATATCTATAATAGATAGTAATTATTTAGTTAGATTCTTTTTGATTATTTACTGTAATGTAATGTAAAATTGAGAACATGTAGTAATACAAATCGAAAGCTGTCAAAATCTTCCTCTGTCCCTTCATTTTTCTCTTTTGTCCCTCTTTGAACCCTTGAGATAAAGCATCTTCCTGTTAGCGGCCAATCAAATTGGACATGCGAGCCCCCCACCCCCACCCACCCTCTCCCTTTGCTTCGTCATACCCCCCACCCACCCCCCAGTTACCATGGCAACGTGTCCAACCACCACACTATGTGCTCTCTCTTCTCCAGATGGGCTCCCTTTTGTGTTTGTGTGTGTGTGTGTGTATGTTTTCTCGCAATGACTGAGACATACTTTTCCACCTCTCTGTCTTCCAAGATGCTGACTGACCGGCCTCCTGTTTGACTGCCTGAGAATGTGTGTGTGTGTGTGTGTGTGTGTGTGTGTGTGTGTGTGTGTGTGTGTGTATAAACACAATCACCTGCTACATAATACTATACATTTTACTATATACTAATACTATATTTTTCACTCAGTAAAACCAACTGAATACAGTAGAGAAACAGTTGCTCTGATGAATCTTTTATCTAAAAATTCATCTTTCATTTCAAGTTCAACCCTATCTAAAGGCAAATGTCTTTGCAAATGTCTTTGCCTTTAGATAGGAGGGTGTATTCCTCTATACTCTCTCTCTCCCTGTCTCTTTTGATTTTATTAACTCAGTCTGCTTATTTAGAATGCATTAACATGTACAATTCCAAACAGTCCCTGTGAATTTGGTCTGCATTAGCATTGTTATGCAACATACAAAACCCTCCAGAATTATTTGCACCCTTGAGAAAGTTGAGAAAAAACAGGCTGTTGAAAAGAAATAGTACAAAAAGAGAAATGTTAAAATTCGAACCAGTCATGATAACGCATTGTGTCACACACATACCGACGGGGCCAGGGGTCACACACTATCTTCTGTACAGATTCTTTGACATACAGGAGCTCTAGTCTTACGGGAACTCGCAAAAACCAACTTGAATTTAGTCTAGACAACAATGGAGGCGGACATGGCAGTGTCCGAGTGAATCTTGAGTATCCACCTGCGCTACAGGACCTGCGCCGATTTTGAATAGTAATCCCGTAATCGTAATTGGGCGCCCCCGATCAGCTTGCAGAGGGTTCAGATTTAGCCTGTAATGCTTCACACTACCAGGTATTCCTTGCTGATACTCTGCTCCAACGAAGTCTTAGATCGGGGAACCGGCCTGATTCTCTTAAACACATGGACAATCATCCTTCCATTCTCCATACCCACTTATTCCTATTCAGGGTCACGGGGGTGCTGGGGCCCATCCCAGCATGCATTGGATAGAAGGCAGGGAAACACCCTGGACAGGTTGCCAGTCCATCGCAGGGCGAAGACACTCGTGCTCACATTCAAAAAAGAAAAATCAGCACTTCTGTATCTCAGAGAGTCTCCCAGAGCAACCACATTTGCTATATAGGTTTCAAATCTCCCCCACTACAAATAAATAAATAAATAAAATACACCGATTAGCCAGATGGTGGTGCTGCTCTCCTGCTCTGCTCTCTCACTTCCACAGGTACAAGTGCAAGTTTTGCAACACATTTATAGCAAGAAGTGTTGCAAAAGTCAAGGCTCGCAGATTTGTCACTTTGTTATGCGGGAGAGCACATTTGTGAAGTTGCAGTGACCGATTCGAGAGGTTGTAATCACCGAGTTGTGATTGTACTGGAAAATGGACTCAAGTAAAAAAAACACATTTGTGAATATTTTATTTTATACAAGTGAAAATTTAAACATACAAGTTCAGATTTTTGTTCTACAAGTTCTCACATCAAGTCTACAAGCTCTCGCATTTTGCACCATATTTACCTTCATACCTGGCTTCTCAGCAACGGCTCTTATCGAGGGCAAAGGATTTGAAGGAAAAAGGTACCAGAGCTAGCTATGAAGTGACTAATCGCAAAGCACAGGAAACCTTTTGCGGAGGGCGAGTTTGTGAAAGACTGTGTGCTGAAGATGGTGGATGCCATTTGCCCCGAAAAGAGGCAGGAGTATCCCAATGTCTGCCTGGCTCGAAACACCATGGCTCGCAGAATTGAAGAAATATCGTCAGACATCAAGAGACAAGTGAGTGACAGGGGGATGCATTTTGACTTTTCTTCCCTAGCCTGCGATGAGAGCACTGACCTATCTGACACTGCTCTTCTGCTTTTTTGAGGGGAATTGATGATGACATGAACATTACAGAGGAACTGCTTGACCTTCAGAGTCTGAAGGGCCAGACAAGAGGGGAGGATTTATTTCAGTCCTTCTCTTCAGTCGTTGATGACATGAAACTGCCATGGGAGAAAATGTGCGGAATAGCTATACGGATGGAGCGCCCGCTATGGTCGGTCAAAGAAGTGGATTAGCCTCGCTGATATACAACAAAGTCAGTGAGCAGGGGGGCAATGTCGTTAAATTTCACTGCATAATTCATCAACAAGTCCTGTGCGCTAAACGTCGTGAAACCGGTGGTGAAGATTAGACAGCAGTTTGAAATTCCAAAGTATTTGAAAGTGACACACAAACAACTTTGACAGTGAAGATGTGAAAACAGGAAGTGAGGCATAATCTTTTTAAAACACAAGCTAGAGCAGCAAATGTTTGGGATGGGCCTCAAAGTGTGTCAGACCACATATAATTGTTACTTCATAGCACCACTGTCAGGCCAACCTTGCAATAACATTTCTTTTTAAAAATTATTCCTGCAAAATTGATTGAATCGCCACGACATTTTACGCACTGAATATTTCAACTGCCTGCATCATGGCTATTCCAGAGAACTTTGATACACATACATTTTGCAAAGGGGTTCCAAAGTGTGTCAGATCATATCTATATGCTCTATACAGTTGCTGTGAAGACAAGTTGGCAATCTTGCAAACTGCGTGTGTTTGGCCCATGGGGTTGGACAATGCTAAAGCCGTTCGCGGCATTGTATGATATGGCAATTCATGATTCATTCACTACTGCTGCATCTTCAGCATGGACAGCTCAAACCACATAAGTAGCACATTTAGTAGCATGTCTACTTATAGAGTACAGTTTAAAATCAATTAAACACACTATTTAATTTTCTAAAACCATTTTTAATCACACTATTCATTTACTAAAATCATGCTCACTTGTCATGACCAGGTAATGCTATGTAGTGGACGGTAAACCTTTTTACACTGACATTAATCTTTATTAGGTCAATTCATAATGCAAATCATAAACTAGCATCAAACTGATGTATGTTATATGAAGATGGGGTCTATGAGGGAAAAAGGCATAAACTAATGATTAATCTTTCTTTATCTTTGCTGATTGGTTGTCTTATTCGCTGACTGGGACACTATATCACTAGCTATGGCTGATTTCTGAATTGTATAACAAAATATTTCTTAATAGAAACATTCACGAGTGGTCATACTGACTTTATAAATGCATCCTAGCAGTAAAGTGTTGGCCAGCGGCTTGGTTTTTAATCATCAACAGCTTAGGGAACCCATTAAGGCAGGGCTCAATCACTCAGCGCCATTATCATATATGAAACCACAGACAGACACATTATTAAATGTGGTCTTGTGCAACCAGATTTAATATGGTCAAAATCACCATTCCCTGAGACTGTCGGGGGAAATAAGGAAGAGAAAGACAGACAGAGCGAGAGACCACCGTCACATAACATGTATGGTATGAGAGAAATAGAGGATAGAGCTTTTAGTGGTAATTTATTTTCTTCAATCCATTCAGTATTAATGTTAAGCTGACACTTCTTTTGTGTGGATGATGTATAGTCAGAAATGAACGATGAACAATGACACATTTATGGCTAACGTGTTGCTTTAACTCAGCCGTGAAAAGGTCTGCCCGCTGTAACTCATTGCTCAATTGTTTTCATGTTGAGGCAGAACCAATATGCTGAAACACTGAAGGAGGTGTTTTACATGTTGCTTCTGAAATGTTTTCGTATCACAGAGCCCGAACAGACCACAGGCCCCTATAATCAGATTTATTTTGATCAGATTAGCTGTGCAAAAATAATGGCTAAATATAGAACAAGCAGGCTAGAAAAAAGAAAGATACCTGAAAAAGATTGTTGTAGTGTGGCTGTAGAAACAGTTAATAGTTGCTGCCAGAAGCCCTCTTACAGTGGTGACAGTGAAAAAAGTAGCCATTCTTATACTTTCTCTAATTTCTAGTGAATTAAGCTTGAGTGAAATTAAAACTATTCTTCAATTTGCTGGGACCCCACCCCAGAACAGAACCCCTGGGTGTCCCCGGGCCTCACTTTGAGAGCCACTGGTTTACATCAACGACAGTGTGTTAGGTATTCTGTGTTAACTGTGTGAGGACAGAAAAAGTGACAGTCTTTGTAAGGAGTCAATGGGCTAGCAGTGCACTTCATTGTCATTGACCAGGCGATGCACCTGGTTTGTTGTGAGTTAATGGGCTATGGACCAGGTTTGTCCTTGCGAATAGTGCAGTATTAATTTAAGCCTGTTTATCTCTGTCTGTGTCCTTTCCTCCTGTTATCTCCACAGTCTGATGCCTCACTGTCTACTATCTACAGTAGAGGAGCTGTCTGACCGATGGCTCTCACACCTAGATACATTATACTACATAAGGTTTGACCTAAATGTGTTTTTGAAGGCCGAAACCAGTATTTTTTTTAAATGAAGATATACAAGATCTATTTGGCCATTGCCAAAAATTACCAGTATTCAGTGTTTCCCCAGATTGCAGTTAACGTGAAACCCATTTTTAGCAAAAGGACAATATTGGACCTATATATAGGTCTAACCCTAATAAGCACCCTTGCTAAGCACATACTGAGAGAAAACGTTCAACCAATGGATCAGGGGTGTAAAGTTACCAGTCTTCTGATGATGACGTTATTAATCTTCCTACAGTACAAAGCATCCAAACACCGACATTTTAAAACACTAGTAGGGTGTGACTCTTTTGGTCCTTCCAATAAACGATGAATCAATGTAACAGGTCGCGGCACCCGGTCCATTAAAGGACAAACGTATTGATTAACATTTTGATTGTAGATAATTTTGTCACTTTTTGGCCTAAGGTTTAATTTGTTTCTGTTTCATGACATGTTAGCATGTTAGTAACACGTGTGTCAAGAATATCTATGTCCTTTTTAGACATGAGACTTAAATTGGATCTGTACAGTACCTGTTCAAAGTTTTCTTTTAATTGCTACGGTGTCCTTTTGGCCAATCTATCTTTTTTTGTAAATGTTCACCATGTCACATCAAAACTAACAAACAAAGTCTCAGATGAAGAAACATCAGTCGTCCCCTTCCTGATTTTGTTGTGGGAACAATGAAGTGCCATTCCTCTTCCTCATCTGCTTGTGCTGTGAGCTAAATTCATTTAGAGTCCCTACTGACTCAGTTTCACTTTCCAGTCTATGAATAACTCAGAGTCCTCTTTTCAAACCACTAACTGTTTGGCTGGGGTAAAGAGAGCACACCTTTTTGTCCAGAACCTAAAATAAATGACTCAAACTAGCATCGTTGATAAATGTGACTGTGCAATGATGAAGACTTGAGAGATGGGAAATAAAAAAACAAATTATTTAAATGGGATTATACTTTATCATCATCTTTTGTTTTCTCTTCTATGGCTAACAACTAATGGTGTAGCACTAATTGTTATGTCTTATTAAATCCAGGGCTCCCTGGGGTCTCTCAAATCGTGTCCAGTAATGGAACATCATGCTCAGTCCAGCACCAAGAGAATATTGTTTCTCAACCAGAGAGTATACCGAGATTGTAGGTATCATTGGAGAATACTGATTGAATATTGATTGAATTGATGAAATGGTTGGAAGATTCAACAGGCGGAAAATCTCTTGTATTTTGGTGGTCCTGAATCTCATTACAATCAAGGATGACCTTGTTCATTGGTGTAACGTTCAGTTTGAGGAGCCCCCAAATGTCTTAAAAGTTAGAAGATGTATGGATTTCACTCCCATTGTTGTTGATATGCTAAAAAGTTGCATTTTTTATCAAGATTTTTGGTATGTCCAAACACTCTCCATGACACTCAGGTTTCACTGAAGCCACTGAGTCGCAGGTATCAAAGTATCCTGGAACAGATTTTAGAAGGATACTAGGTATAGTATCTGCTGCCTCGAGGCGACTGTTTGCCCCGTCGCTCAGAGGCCCCTGCGGCCGATGTACACGGTCACGGCTCTTCTCTGTCCTGGCCCCACAGTGGTGGAATGAACTCCCCACTGATGTCAGGACAGCAGAGTCAGTGCCCATCTTTCACCGCAGGCTGAAAACCCACCTCTTCAAGAAACACTACCCTGACCCTTCCTCTTAGCACTTTCTTATTTGTCTGAGCTCTTGTTTATTAGCTCTTGTTTATTAGCTCTTGTTTATTTGCTTCACTTATTTGTCTTAGCTCTTGATTATTTGATTTATTTGTCTCATTTGTTTAATTAAAAAGTAGGTATAGCTAACTTATTGCACTTTTACCTTAGCACTGGTTATGCTCTTAGATACTTGTTTAGGAAGGAAATGCACTTACGATTTCAGTTCTTTTGCCTACCTACAGTATGTTGAATGCACTTATTGTAAGTCGCTTTGGATAAAAGCGTCTGCTAAATGCTTTTAATGTAATGTAATGTAATGTATACAAATATCATAGAAAAGACCCTATAGTAATTTTATAAGAATACCATAGCAGATTAGAAAATACCATCAAGTAGGATTAGGTCACTATAAACTCACTGCCGAGGAGCACAGACGTTCCTATAGGAATATTATAGGAATATTATAATGTTTTTTCTTCAAGAATAACTACAAAAATACTACTACTACTAAATAATACTACTAAATTCAACAATATTTTCCTTATATTATAGTGCATATAGTCTTTTAGGAGGTATGGATACAATGTATTCAAGAAAGGGACAAGAAATCTGTGATAAATTTAGCCCAGAGAAACAGACTGGTATACCATGCAAAGGACCTGGTTCCTTTCACTGATTTTCTTTAGTGTGTTAAGTTTAAATTAAAGGATCCATTGCCTTTGCATTGATATAGTATCCAGCCAAAGGTCCAGTTTTAACAGTAGTTCTGTTCTATTGGGGTTGCATTATAATACATTTGAGCAATAAGCTTAGAGCTGTTTCATCATGGTGAAATAGTACTACTTCAAAGATTCCTCTCTCATCTGTCTTGCCTGATCACTTTCTTACCTGGTTGCTGTACATTTTCTGTGGTTCTGCTGCTTTTCACCAAGTACTTTCTTCTATCCATCTATGGAGAAACAGGTTTCTTTGTAGGCTATCTTTGTTATATGTACTTTTTTGGCTATCATGAGAGAAGCTGATATTTCAGTAATTTTTGCTAACATAACATCTATCCAGTTACAAAGCTAGTGTGTGTTGGAGCTAGCTAGCTAATGTTAGCTAACTATAACAAAGGGGAGTAACATGCCTTTTAATTTCTATTACAAGTAATAGACTATTGAGTGTGCATTTCTCAAGTTCACTACCTCTGTCCCACTCACCTACTCTCTGGGATTAGCTGCTCTGACCTGAGTTCTGAAGCCCGCCCCAGAAGGGTCTAAAATCGCCCCTGGACAGTGCTAACCACTCAGTCACTGTGCCACCCAACTATTGTATATCAAGCTGAGCTACTGCTTACAAGGATCAGGCATTGTGCGGTGGTGAACATCGAAGTATGGGACAAGTCAAGTCAAGCCTCTCTCTCTCTCTCTCTCTCTCTCTCTCTCTCTCTCTCTCTCTCTCTCTCTCTCTCTCTCTCTCTCTCTCTCTCTCTCTCTCTCTCTCTCTCTCTCTCTCTCTCTCTCTCTCTCTCTCTCTCTCTCTCTCTCTCTCTCTCTCTCTCTCTCTCTCTCTCTCTCTCTCTCTCTCTCTCTCTCTCTCTCTCTCTCTCTCTCTCTCTCTCTCTCTCACCCTCTGCCTGTTTGGCAGGAAGTCAAGATCTGTTGAGCCTCATCCCACCATCTGGACGTTCAGGTCGAATGCACCAAAGAGAAAACACACACACACACACACACACACACACACACTACTAACAGCCCCATGACAGATAATGAAGATGTTGTCTGGCTTTGTGTTGTGGGACCCACTGCAGCAGACATGTGGCGCTGAGGGGCAGCTGCTTCACTTTATTCATATTGCGGCCATATTTGATTTATGTATGTGTCGTGTTGGGTTTTTGAGCCGAATTTGACTAGACCTTGTCGGGCTGTTTTCTGGTAGCACCATAAAGACGTCAGGCTAAATTATCTTTAGCAGACCTCTAGTCTATGGTCTCATCACTTAATGGCTAAATTGAGCTGGAGTAAATCACACAACCACAGCTGGAAATTTTCTCCTTCCTTTCCTCGCTGCACTGAATGGGCTAAGTGGAGCTGGCTGATGATAACAACCAGTCTCCTGCAGAGACTATGTTATTGACGTGACACGTCCTCTTGGTCTGACTCTCCCTCTCAATTTCCTCTCATTTAACACTCTGTCCTATTACTATGACTACATGCATTAAACCTTCTAATTGAGGCTAAAGGTAAAAAGGAGAAACAGCAGGAGTGAAAATGGCATAAGACATGGCATTAGAGGATGAAAAACACAGGATGGAATGAAACTGTGAAAGCAAAACGCTACTATCTCTGATGTTTGATAAGCGGTACTATGAGAATAACAGATGTGAGAATAACAGATGATATTTGGCCTTTGGAAAAGTAAAAGCCAATGGACATTTGTTTTTTTCAGGCAAAATGTACTAAAAAAAGAGGTGATCTACTTTAAGTTCAGTCTGAGCGCCAGTCTGCCTCAAAAGCCTCTCAAAAAGACACGATCTGAAGAGAACAAGACAGTAATAAAACAATGTCATCACTCCGGGCTACAATTTATATTAGAAAAAAAGGGAGTGCACCCGAATGAATGTTGTCTTTTTCTTCCCTTGCCTTTTTTCCCCTTTTTTCTTTTACCGGAGGACATGTTTACTCATCCTTCTATCAATGGTAACTGACAGGAGCAGAGCAGAAACAGAGAGAGCTCAGCAACTCGATGCGCTGTGGAAAGACTAGAAAGGCATGTGTGGTGTGTGTGTGTGTGTGTGAGAGAAAGAGTGAGCGGAAGATGCGTACGACCACGACTCACGTACAAGTACAAGACTCATGTCAGATCAACATCAGCTGCTTGGTAGTAGATTTGGAGACACAGACTCAAATTCCAATAATGTTATGGGGGCTTTTCTCAGAAACTGCGATGCAATTTGTGAAGTTTTAAGTGGTTTTTTTTTGCTGTGAAATTGCAGGAATTAGTAAAAAAAAATGCAACTGCAAGGCAAGTAAAAAAATGGGATTTTGATATCTATCTCCCATTACTTCTTGGTATAATAAACAGAGGTCTGCTGTATATCACAAAAAGAACTGGAAATTCAGAAAAAAACATGGAGTCAAAGGTACAACAAAGAAATACCACTGTGTGGCAGCTGGTAGGATGGTGGGGTGAGGCTTAACTTGGATCCAGGGGAGAGTTGAGTCGGTGGACTGACTCTACCCTGGATCCGGGACCGGCTGCGGCCAATTAAGCCTGATTGCAGCCGGGCCCTTTTTAACCTGTGTGTGGATGTGGGACTATGTGAGAGCGCGCCAGTGTGAGAGGTTGGCAGAGCGAGTGGAGTTCGGCAGGAGACGGAGTCGAGTCGGACTGTGTGTGGGAGAGGGAACGAGCCAGCAGCAGCCGCGCCCAAGCGAGGTCCACGGCGGGGTTGCCGGGACGGAGGCGAGGGTGCAAGATGGAGTGGGAGAGTGGCCGCCGAGGCGGCGACGGCAGCCTGCCAAGCTCCGGAGGATGCAGCCAGGACCAGCCTGGAAGGGCTGGCCAGTCGGGGTTGGGGCGGGAAGCCCGGCGGACTGGACCAGCCTTGGTGCTCCGCGCCTGACCTGCCGGGAGGGAGGAGGCGCGTGCCGGGGAAGACGGTGCTCTACACTGCCGTCAGTGCCGGGCCGGGTTTATATTGCGGGTTAGCAAATAAAACGGCCCGCTGGCTAGTTAACTCTCCTCCTGCCTATGTCTCTGTCTGTCACGGACCCCGGTACTGTGGCGAGCCCGCCACACACTGTGTTTGGATTCTGGTCTTAATAAATAAGAACCAAATAAAATCAGTCAATTGGTGTGTTTCATGATTATTAAACTGCATAGTTCCATCTGACTAACTATGCAAAGCAAAGGCTCAGGATAAATGGAAACTATAATAATACAGGTTAAAAGTGTCTAAACTTCTTCCCCCTGTAGGGGTTAATAAAACTTGCATTGAAAATACTTGAATCCTGCAGGGATTGGTTGAATTTGCATTAATTATTGTGATTGCAAAATTGCAAATTCCTGGAGGCACTGATATATGCAACAATTTTACTTCCCAAGTAGTAAGTAGTAGTACTTCCAAATCATTTATGCTTATCTAAAACAACATTTTTTGCTCTTCCTACAGCTCATAGCAATTGTGATTCTGCCATCAGTCCATCAGTACCAGCATGGAAATGATAAGCTGCCCAGCAACAAGGCTTGCAGCGTGCGTGTGTATGTGTGTGTGTGTGTGTGTGTGTGTGTTAGAAGCACACCAAGGCATACAGTATCCTTAAGGGGTAGCACTGCTGAAGTAGTCACAGCGTAGCTTTATAATCCCAGTAGACAGACACTTAAGTGAGAAGTAGCTCTGCCTGTTGATTGGTCGATTTGCCTTTTGCTTTACACGTTGCGGGGATGCTGCAGTCATTATCACTGAGTGTCACTGGGACCCTGCCAGTTTGTGTCATAGTGTGTCCCCCCTGTGAGAGGTTATTAGAGGTGATTGTTTTTCTAATCAAAAAATATGTTAAAAAAAATGTCATGAGCGAGTATACTAAAAAATTCCTACTAAATATTAGGCAGTTTGAGTTCTGAGACACAAACCTATTGTTTCCTTTGTTTTTCAACTGGTTATTTTTTCAGGTCCTGGTGACAACTTTAATTTTACGCTATTGTGAATTAAGCTTGTGTTAAGTGCTTTACATAGTGTCATCAGATGGCAAAAAATGTTTGTATAGCTGTATACTTTGTTGAATGTACTTTGTTGTTATGTACACCAACTCACCAAGGGAAATTCGCATTAAAGGTGCTGTGTGTATCATTTTAACATCAATAAATCAACATTAGTATAATCACTGTAAACAAACGAAACCATCACTGAGATGGGATTGAGAAGATCTCTACTGGCTATTTGGAGGGAAATCTGCTTTATTGCTTTACGGCACAAAACAGGAAGAGTGCGTCATTCTTCCAGCCCTAACAGAACTAAAGCTTTGAGAGTTTTTCTCGATGGCAGATGGTGGAAGGAGTGAAAGGCCAACGTGTTGATCCTCTTCAGTAAAGGCAAAGACACCAGGGAAGGGGCAGGGAGGGGGGCAGGAAGCAAAGGGGTTCATGGGAAATGTGTTCTTAATTTGGAGAAACACAAAATGCTACACACAGCACCTTTTACATGTAAATGCTCCTGGTGATTAAACTGATTCTGGTTGTGAAAAGGACCGCTAGCTAGATATGCTGTCCAATTGGTGGCATGGACTCTTCTTGACCTCCTGTCGCTGTTAGTTCTCTTCAACCCTCGCTGTTTTTGTACTGAACAAACTCAAGGGTGACCTGAGGCGGGAATCCACAAATAAAGCACAGCATTCGCTCATCTGCTTAGAGCAGACATTTGCCCCACAAAAAGCCAGATATCAAACAAAACGTTTAAGTGGTTGTGGTCAGCTTGGCAACAGTTCATCTGCCCTGGAGCTGGTAGTTCACAACAGGGGTGAATGGCCCTATGACTATTAAACTAACACACATTACTTAGTACCATAAAATGGTCTGATTCCTTTCTTCTATTTGCAAAAAATGAGTCATCATTGGGTTCTAATAAGTATTAGAACCATCTTCTGGCCCACTGATATATGGATTCTGACATCTGATGTAGGGTTAGCCGGAAAAGGGAAAGCTAAATGAGACCATAAATGGGGGTAAATATTGGTGGGAAGGTTTACTGAAAAACTAGGCAAAAAATTACATATAGACAATCTAAAATAAAATTTTGCCCCAAAAAAAGGGGAGTCCAAACTAAGTGCTTTAAATAGTTTCTTGCTGTCTATACGCTAAGGCAAATTCTATTTTTTCTTTTTTTATTGTCTTCACTTTGTAGCAGTGGCCCCTCAATCTTGGACCTTGGGCCAGGGTAGTATCTGGTTTTCCATTCTCCCGGGTTTCCATTTAACGAAACCCGGGCAGTTTGTCCGGGCAAAAAATTTTAAACTCCCTTAGGAAGAAACCGCAGACTAGTAGGGCGGAGAGGCCAGGTAGCATTTTCCTTTATTTTTTTGCTTGTAATTTTTTTTTTTTTTAAGGCGGGTTTTTGGGGGTTTGGGCTAAGTCCCCCGGGATAATAATACTTTTTCCCTTTCATTTTTATCCCTTTTTACTTCAAAACCAAACGTTTTTTTTTTTTGATTTTTCCCCCCCCAGGGTAATGGTTTAAGAGTTGTTGCCCCCCGTTACCCCCTCTGGGAATGCTTCTTTGATTTCAATTAAGGTCCTCCCAGTCTGTCCCTTTAAAAAATTTTTTTTTCCCTTTTTACCCCTTAATGCACCAGTAAACCTTCACTTTTTTTTCCCCTTTTTTCTTAACCAAAAACCGGGCCATTTGTTTTGCCTTTTTTTTAAAAAGCAGGGGTTTCCAAAAACCGCGACTAAAAGGGGGAAAAGGGGGAACTGCGGGGCTTTTTGGTGTTTAAATATTGTTTTTTTTAACCATAGTTTTGGATGGGGCCCGTTTTTTTCCGGGGTTTTAAAATTTTTTAAAAAATTCCAAAATTGGTTCCAAAAACAAAGGGTGGAGTTTGCAAAATTGGTGAAGGGGGGTTTTTTTTCCCCCCCTTTTTCTCAAGGGCAAACAGTTATTGGCTCCCCCCAAGCTTTTAATATTAAAGGGTTGAAAAATGGGGGTTTTAATTATTAGTTGAAAAAGGCCAAAAACTTCACAACAAACCATTACAAACCACCCAGAATTAACATAATTTAAGCTTCTAAGAAAAATGCGCAAAATCAGGACTATTCCCTTTTTGGGCTTACGGAATAACATTTTGGGGGGCTTTTTTTCCCCCCAAATGGAGAAAATTTCCTTTACCAAGGGTTAAACCCCATTAAAACCTATTAAAGGGCCCCAAGGGGGCAAGGAAATTCTTTTTCTTTTTCTTTTTTAAACCCACGTAACAAATTGTGCCCCCGCCAAAATTCCCCTTTGTTATTCAAAATTTAAATTACCAACTTTAGACCCAATTTTCACACCAACAACACCAAAACCCAAACAGGGGTTTATCAAAAATTGATTTGGAAACCGGGCGGGAGATCTAGCTTCCTGTTAAAGGAATTTTTCCCGGGGGTTTTATGTTTTAAAAACCCCCTAATGCGGGAAAATTCTTTAGTTGGTTAACCCATTTAAAAAAACTTTTGGGAAAGGAAGGAATTCTTAGTGGAATTTTTTTCATTTTAGACCCTTGTTATCCCCTTTTGGGAATTTTGTTTTGTTTTTTAAAAAATTTCCCTTTTCTACCTTTTTCCTCCATTGTTGTTGTTGGAATTTTCACTTTTCTGGGTGCCCGTTTTTTTGAAAGCATTAAACATAAAAATTTGGGATTACGAAATCCCCCGACCAACTCCAATGGTTTAAAATTTTATTTTTTTCTGTCTTGTTTGTCTGTTGTTTTTTTCCCTTGGGCGAGTGTATTTTTTCCCCCCGATTTTTCCTCATTTGGATTTAACCTTAACGGTTTAGTTTCCATTTTTTTTCCCAAGGGTTTTTTAAAGGGGCAGGCCCTGTTTTTTTCCTTTTTGCCCCCGGGGGTTTTTGAAAAGGTTTTGTCCTTTTAAAATTTTGTCCCGCCCCCAGAAAAAGCGGTTTTTTTTAGGGCGTTTTTTTTTGGCGGACGGCACCCCGCGTAGATCTCACTGGGGCCCCCTCCCCCGACCTAGCTCCAACATAACAAGGGTAGGTTCCCCCGGGGGCCCCTTTTTTTGTCCGTTTTGGGGTTTTCGGAGAGGGCCGTTCGGAACGGGGCCGATTCCAACGGGGGCCCCCCGGCCCCTAATCGTCCCCTTTGTCTGAGGTCGTCCCCGGCCCGCTGTTCCCCGGCTAGGGGGAATTTTTCCCGTCTGGGGACCAGACCCCCGGTTCCACCCCCCTTGTGGGCCCCGATTCGCCCCGGGCCCCCGAGGTTTTTTCTGTTTTTTACCCCTGGGGCCCTTGGCTCCCGGCCCCGGGCTCCCCCCAAAGTTTCGGCGTTTCCCAACAGAAGAGGGAAAGTTCGCCGGGGGGGTTTCTTTTTACCTGGGGCCATGCTAAAATGAGGAATTGGGGGGCACAAATTTTCAACCAAGGAAGAAGGGCAAATTTTCCCCCCATGATTTTTTGCCTCTTCAGCGGCGCAATGACTTTTTGGATGAGGCAATTGGAGGTCACAAGTAAACATAGCCAGGGGACATTGCCCGCTGGAAGATTTGTCGGCATCGATTAATTGTCTCGGGCCCCCCTTACCTTTCGCGGGGGCAATGATGAGGTTATAGCAGATTATCCCCCTCAACCTCTGGGGGCGAAGCATGTGAAGAAAAGGGTTAGTCTTCTTAGAAAGGGCCCCTCCTTCGGGGGAAAACCCCGGGTTGCTGAAAGCTGCGGCCTCCACCCTAAGGGGGTAGGCGCTGCTTTATTATCTAGAAACATAGTAGAGTTTAAGGGAAAAGCTGACCTTCGTGTAGAGCTCCCCGGGATGCAGGTGATTTAGAGAACCTGCTGGGCCCCTAGAAAGGGTTGTGGAGTCTGCCAGGTTGAGCTTACAGCAGAACGACTGAGCTGTGCCCCCGCTCCCTTTTTCCCCCCATATTCTACCGGTTTTACCAGTCTGTTCTACTTTTTCCTTGGCGGGGGCCCCCTCTCGATTTGAAAATTACGTACAGTCCTTCCAATTAAGCTGTATCTTTTCCCCCCGGCCCCCGTCAAATTTCCTACCGACCCACAGAAATTTTACAGCAACTTTAATTAAAATTTCGCCCCACGCATACTGCCTTTAAAAAATTTGATAAAAACCTAGCAGTGTAAAACGCCTCACGGGGGTACTAAATATAAGATATTGTCAAAAAAGGGTTTAAATGATAAATGATTTGATTACTGAAATAATTAGACATGAGGGGGTCTCTGTGAAACCTGGCTAAGCCAAATGAGTTTTTGCCTTAATTAAAAGCTTCCCCCCCAAATTTTCTTAGTTCTCAGGTTCCCGGGGGGAAGACAAAAAAAGGGGGGGTGTTGCCCTGATTTTTAAACCCTATCCTTAGTCTTACCCCCAAAAACCTAACAAAAAATTTTTACATCCTTCGAAGTCCTGATTCTGCGCCCTACAGCTACGAATCTCCATCATTCTACTTAGCAGTACTTTACCGCCCACCTGGGCCCTATTCGCTCTTCTTAGAAGAGTTCTCCAATTTCATTTCGGACTTAGTGACCCGAGCTGATAATATTCTCATTATCGGTGATTTTAACATTCACCTGAATAATTCCACCGATCCTCTCAGTAAGGCCTTCCTAGATCTTATTGATACTTGCGGCCTCACTCAATTTGTTAATGAACCAACCCACCATGGCGGCAACACCCTTGACCTGGTTCTGACCCGTGGCATTCCTGTTTCTGCTTTAGTGGTCTCCTCTTATGTGCCCGCCTTATCTGATCACTATCTCATTAAATTTGAAATCAAATTGATCTTCCCACGCCAAAAATGTGAAGATACTTATATTAGTCGTCGTATTAATGCCACTATGGCCTCGTTACTATCTGAAAAACTGCCCAGCTTTCTCGCATCACTCTCTGGTCATGTTGGCTCACTCGACAATTTTGCCAACGAACTAAACGCTAGCCTTACCAACGCGCTTGACTCAATCGCCCCGTTAGTCACTAGAAAACACCACGCTAGGAAGTTTGCACCGTGGTTTACCCACGACACTCGTGCACTTAAACAAGCCTGTAGAAAACTAGAACGTAAATGGCGATTGACCAAACTCGAAGTCTTCCGGCTTGCCTGGAATGATAGCTTGCTAAATTATAAATGTGCACTCTCGTCAGCCAAAACTGCACACTTCTCTAGGTTAATCAGTGCAAATAAAAACAACCCAAAGTTTCTATTCGACACTGTTGCTAAGCTAACACGGAATCCCTCCCCCTCTGATAGCTTTCTGTTTTCTCCGAATGATTTCATGTCCTTTTTTAGTCAGAAAATCACGCTGATTAGAGATGAGATCACCAGTACACTCTCTACTGGCGGTGCCGTCTCACCCCTGAAAAGTCCACTTGGTGTTCCCCGGGCTGAATGTCTTTTCTCACAGTTTGATTTAGTTTCCTTAGACTCTCTCACCAAGCTAACTCTGTCTTCAAAACCCACGACCTGCATGCTTGACCCTCTACCTGCTAAACTGCTTAAAGAAGTATTCCCTATCCTAGGACCCTCCATTCTCTATATGATCAATCAGTCGCTCTCCACTGGCACGGTGCCCTCCGCCTTTAAAACGGCCGTGATCAAGCCACTACTGAAAAAAACGAACCTTGACCCCGAGGTACTTCAGAACTATAGACCAATCTCAAATCTGCCGTTCCTCTCCAAATTACTTGAACGAACAGTAGCCAGTCAACTTACAGATTTTTTGACAAAAAATAACCTGCTTGATCCCTTTCAATCTGGCTTTAGATCCCTTCACTCGACCGAAACTGCACTTACGAGAGTGGTAAATGATCTTTTGTTAGCTATTGACTCCAATTCAACCTCAGCACTATTGCTACTTGACCTGAGTGCAGCCTTCGACACAATTGATCATGCGATACTCTTGAACCGTCTTGAACATTATATTGGTATCCGGGGATCAGCCCTTTCTTGGTTTAGGTCTTACCTACTTGATAGATCACACCACGTCTTTTACAACAACATGACCTCAGAGTGTTGCAATATGGACTTTGGTGTCCCACAAGGCTCTGTCCTAGGACCACTGCTATTCTCTATCTATATGCTACCACTTGGTGGCATCATTCGCAAATTTGGCATTAACTTCCATTGCTACGCCGATGACACCCAAATTTACATACCAGTCAAACCAACCGATGACACCCAATTCCAAAAACTAGAGGCCTGCCTATCAGAGGTCAAATATTGGATGTCCCTAAACTTCCTACTCCTTAATGGCAGCAAAACTGAGATGCTGATTGTGGGACCGGCTAGACATAGACACTTATTTGAGAATAGTACTCTTAACTTTGATAGTTGTGTAATCTCCCAGAGCCCATACGTTAAAAACCTTGGGGTAAAATTCGACCCTACCCTCTCATTCGAGTTGCAAATTAAGGAGATCACTAAATCAGCGTTTTATCATCTTCGCAATATTGCTAAAATTCGACCTATGCTAACAGAGGCAGACGCAGAAATTTTAGTACATGCCTTTGTATCATCCAGAATCGATTATTGCAATGTCCTTTTCTCGGGCTTACCTACTGGGCGCACTAAAAAACTACAACTGGTCCAGAATGCTGCTGCCAGAATCCTGACCAAAACTAGGAAATTCGACCATATAACTCCCATCCTGTCCTCATTACACTGGCTACCAATTCAGGCCAGGTGTGACTTTAAGGTGCTTTTACTTACATATAAATCATTACATGGGATGGCACCGTCCTATTTATCCGATTTGATTAAACCTTATAAACCGCCACGCGCCCTCAGATCTCAGGACGCTGGCTACCTGTCTATCCCAGCAGTCAAAAAGAAAACTGCAGGTAACAGAGCCTTCTCTTACCGGGCTCCCTATCTATGGAACAGTCTGCCTGCCTCAATCAGAGAGGCAGGCTCTATCGAAGTCTTTAAGTCAAGGCTAAAAACTCATTTATTCTCTCTGTCATTTGACCAGCCTTGAGGGAGTGGCTCAGTCTCTTCTCAGAGTAAGGCTAGACCAGTTAGCTCATCCTAGATCAGGGTCCTGCCGATGGATACTAGCATCCTGCCTACATGTCCTATTCTCCTGGTCTACCTGCTCCTGTCCACTGACGCTGGTCATGTTTGTCTGTGTGAGTGAGAGTGTGTGTATGGGTGTGTGTGGGTGAGTCTCCTATCTGTTCCAGGCCGCAGCCCGGCAGAGTTGGCGTCTGGTTGGTCCCGCCTCCTAGGACGATGCTGACTGAGCGGACGTTGCGTTCTCCTATCTGGGCAGAGTTGGCGTCTGGTTGGTCCCGCCTCCTAGCACGATGCTGACTGAGCGGACGTTGCGTTCTCCTATGTGGGCAGTGTTGGCGCCTGCATGGTCCCCTAGTCCTATGATGACGCTGACTGAGTTGCCGTTGCTGTGATGCCGCCCCATCAGATCTGGATGTCCCACCAAAATAAACTTTCATATATTGTGTATACGCTGCTTGCCCAAACTCGGCATCTATTGCACGCCCAACCGTCCTGGTAGGGGGATCCCTCTCTGAGTAGCCCCTCCCAAGGTTTCTCCCAATTTTCCCAGTGAGGGTTTGTGGGAGTTTTTCCTTGTCCTCTCTGAGGGTCTAAGGCTGGGGGATGTCGTGTACTAACCATTTATTATTTTCACATGTTGGGCACTGTGAAGCCCTTAGAGACTGTAACGGTGATTAAGGGCTATACAAATAAATGTGATTTGATTTGATTTGATTTGATTTGATTTGAAAGCTCACCACTAGCCACACCCATATGACACGCCCACAGCAAATGGTTTACACCCCAAAATATCCCCAACATCATTGAAAAGACAATTTCAGGCAAACAGGGGGATTTAGGCATGAACACCAGAGGAGGCTGGTCCATAGAGGCAGAGGAGGTTGCTCCTCCTCTATTTTTGAGAGACAAGAGGGAGATCAAAATATAAAAAAGAGTAATTGGTTGAAATAAACCATTACCAAATTTCAGTATCATTTATAAAATATTTCTTATCTCTTCTTTGGAAAAAATCCATTATTGAAATTCTGATTAAAATGCTTCAACAGCGACACCTGCAGGGCAGGCAAGAGGGGAAAGGGCAGTCTGTGAAGTGGTGGTGGGTGTGGGGGGGCAGAGGAGGACGGGCTCATGTTGTCCTTCTTAGGGCGGGATCTCTTACATCAATTTAATATATTTCATTTTTTTTTCATGCTAATCTGTTATTGGCCAAAACACATAAAATGATGCTCCAAGGGAGGAAGTCCTCCCTAACCAATCAACAACCAGAATACAATATTGACATCGCGTTGGTCCAATGATAATTTCCAAATTTCATCTTCAATTCTCTACCACTGTAGTGTACGTGAGTGTGATGAACTGGCGGTAAAGCGATAGATAGATCTACTTTTAAACACAAAACAAAAAAAATTACATTTCATTTAGGCCTTTTCAACCAGAGGAGGCTGGTCCAAATTTCCTTTTTTCAGATTTACGTTTCCCTTTTTAAAAAAATTTTTTTATCACGCAGTAGCTAGCTACTTGGGTTAGCCAACGCAACAGTTAGCTTGTTGCAGCATCCCTGAAGGACTGTTAAACTAACGGCGAGAATGGATTTGGAGGACAGTGGTGCTGCGGCAATTAACTGCAGCGTAAGTGAGGGGGTGACAGAGAGGCATGGACGCAGATGCGGAGAGTGGGATGGGGAAGAACATCTTGTGGATTATTTGTTGTCACAGCCATTCCACAGTTTCGATTACGCAGCAAAGGTGAGGATCAAGACTGCCGGACGACCAACTCCACAGATAACCATGATCAAAAATCACCAGAAAGATTCAAACCTGAATAAGGTAATAAGATAATATGATATTTGTTAGGTTATTATTATTAGCAGGGGTTAAAGTGGGCCAGAACGATCCGGCACCTTCGATTAATAAGTAAATAAATCTGATCTGGCAGTTTCATACATAATAATGTCAAGAGAGTTCATTTTCGTGTGCTGCAGCCTGGCGTTCCTTCCAGCTGATGCAATCGAGATACTCACTCAACAAATCAGAAAGTGTAGCCTCCGTGTAGCCTCCTCTCTGAGGCTACATCCGATTCCACACTAATACGTTTTCGTTTTAAAACAGAGTTTTGAAACTAAAACGATCTCGGTCCACACAAGCGTTATAGCACCGTTTCAGAAATTATCTCCGTCCAAAAAACGCATATCACGTTACCATTCACCTACACTGGGCATGCGCGTGCCGGTGTAAACAGGAAGCAGATTATGGAGAAAAGAGCAGAGATGTCTTTGTTTGGACGATGAGGTGGAACTGTTACTGAAAGTAACAAACAAGTATAAGGCGGTAAACACGGCGGAGAGTATAGATTGGGAGTTGTCGCAAAGCAAATACAGCGACATATTACCGCGGTACCAGGAGCACTATCCATCGCCAGGGAAGGATACGTCTGACTGATAAGACCCAATCAGGAAGCGGACGTGGCTCTCCCACAGCAGCCAGCTAGGGCAGAAGCAACAGGTGAGATAGACAGCAAACAGAGAGATGTAGAAGCAGGGCAGAAAAGACTCATTTCTATTCTTCTGTGCCTGTATATATTTTGTTATGTGTTTGACACAACGTGAAGCAATTGAGCTGTATATATTGTTATTTGTCACAAAGTACTTGGCAATTAAATATTTACAGTGGAGCACCTTATATAGGCTATAGTATTATTTAATAATTAATTTAAGAAAGTGTGTGGGTGCCTCCCCAACCGGTCAGCTACCACCACAAATAGAATCTAATTCTGTGGGAAACACTGTGTACACTATGTATTGTTGAAGTTATCTGGTTTATTGTGAAATGTCTTAAATAAATAATAAATAAACAATTATTATGAGGTGAGTCATTTTTCCCCACTGCACCGCTACACTGGATCTTAGGGTTCCCCCACCTGCCAAATCTCACTTTAACCCCTGATTATTAGGTTATTATTAGGTTGCTAGTTGGATTATTTCTACATTTGAACATAAGAAAGTAGAGATAAGTAGCCAACTAGTGTAAAATAACATGACGCCGTGGGTTAGTTTTCCCCCTGTCCTCCCCAATGTTTTGAGTCACCAGCCACCACTGATGAACACACAGGGTCACAGACAGACATAATGTAGAAAATATATTAGATGTAGAATATATAATGTAGAATAGCATGTAATGTAGAATATATGCTATTTAATGTAGAATATATAATGTAGAATAGTAGAATATATGCTATTTAATGCAATGTAGAATATGTCGTATTTATTTTTGGGTATTTAATAAAGGAATTGCATAGGGCAAACAACTACCAATAAAACCAAAATCTATTACATTTTTAGAAATGCATTAATTTATATCTCCCCCCTTAAAAGACTTACATCAGTTTGATACAACTTACTATGATTTATGCTACAAAGATTTAACCTAAAGAAGTGAGTAAACTGTGTAGCGAAATTTGGTGGACCGGGTTTGTTTTGCTGCCACCACCCTTGATCAGCTGGCAGGCCCGGCAACAGAGGTCGTACACACCACACACGCACCACAGAGATGGAAAATTAACGTCTTTATTTATCTGGACAATAATTCATAAGACCGCCGGGGCATCAGAACAAAGATGATCTTTCATACACACAGTTATCCCTTCCGCCCTGGGACAGGAGCTGACATGCAATATGCGCTATTCTGATTTAAGTCACACTAGGTGAAAATAGACACGCACACGTGAGAAAAGATTTAAAGCCACTACAAACTCTTGACACAACAACCGACAAAAGGGGCTCAGCCCAGGTGATGACACACACTTCAGTATTAATTGCCGCAACCCCCTCCCCATAAGTTAATCAGACAACTGCCGTCTATCCCCTCCCGGACCCAGCGGTATTTTAAAAGAACACTCACTCACTCACTCACTCACTCACACACACACACACACACACACTCACACACACACAAATCAACATAAACTATCTTGGGTTAAAAACCATCACTTAACTGGCCCATGTGGTGCGGCCCTCCCCCGGGGCCTGAGCAGGTACCACGGTCCCGACCAGGCTCTTTTGACGTATTAGCCCACTGGGGGGATCTGTCGAGACAGTGGAATCAAGGGAGACCCTGGCAGCATACCGAGTGCTCCAGTGCTGTGGGGGAACAGTACAATCGCACTCCTAATACCCCAATTCTCTACCTCCTTCTAAACCCCCGCACAGCCTCCCCCTCTCTAACTATCTTCTCCGCCGGCGGACCTAACCATCCGCGAACGGTCCCCCCTAACCATCCGCGAACGGTCCCCCCCCCTTGAGTGCAAGCAGCCAACAGCTTCAGTTCTTAGCAGAAAGTATGGTCAGTTCTTAGCAGAAAGTATGGTCAGTTCTTAGCAGAAAGTTTGGTCTTGGCGTGGGCTACCAAGCCCCAGCAACCCACAGTTACCTGCTCCCCCAGCTCTCTTGCTCATCTCCCGGCTCTGTCTTTTATCTGTTCAGAGTCCCTGACAGAGTTAATGAGCACCCACAGGTGCGCACAATCAACCTGACTGCGTGCAGTGATTGGTTCATCACACTGTATGCAGCAAATAAAAACGCGAAAAACGTGTGTGGATTTACCCTCCACCGCATCCCTGGTTATATCTATTATGCTGTGCCTTTACAGAGGTTAACGCTATCTTCTGCCTTCTGTTTCCAACAGGACAGTTTCCCCGCCAGATTTGGAGGGATCCACTTTGTGAACCAGCCCTGGTACATCCACGCCCTCTACACCGTCATACGGCCGTTCCTCAAAGACAAGACCAGGAAGAGGGTGAGGCCAAAGCAAGTTTAAAGCCTGGTCTACACAGGACGCGACTCAGTCGCGTTTTTCAGTCGTGCGTCTCTCGCAGCAGAAACACTTTCATTTTAACCAACACTGCTGTCCACACCATCTCCGTCCTGGCTCGCACTCCAGCTGCGTCTCACGCGCGTCATTGCGACCTGAAGCGTCTTTTTAGGCTTCGATCTGTGGCGGCTGGTGCTTTTTTCTCCAGGGGGGGCTATACCAAAAATCAAGCAAACATGTACTAAGGTATCATCAGTGTATTTAAATAAATGAAAAAGCCTTTATTTGTATTTTCTGAGCTGAATGAACATTTGTTGTAATGAAACGTGCTTAAGGTAAGTTAAGGTATTTCAATTAGTGCAAATTCTTTATAATAATTACCTTTTATACTACAATATGTAATGGTGAAAGACTAAAGTAAGCGAAAAGTGCCTCGGTAAGTGCAAAAGAAATCTGACAACACAAAACCCTGAGACAATGGTAGAAAATTATGAACACAGTAAGACCTAATAGAAAATAACATTTAAGAAAAAAATAAATGAATATGGTATTACATTTGAAATACCCAGTGCCATCAAAAAGCTGAGTGAACTGGCTCAAAGCCATATGACTTTGCCACCTTGTGGCTTAAACCTTTTGTACTTTCTGTAGCCTTCATCAAGCTGAGCAACTATGTTTACTTTCCCAAACATTTGCTTTTGTTTTTTCTGATATGTGGTTTAAATCATTCAAACCTGTCTGAATCCATGCTGGGTCTGAGACCTGTCGTTTGAAAAAGGGTGCACGAAAGCAAAATAAAGCATTGGTGTCACTACATGCAGTTAGCCAAGCCTTCCTACTAAACCAGCTCCTTGAAAACGACCGAGTATATTGTCTCATTCTGGTGCATTTTATGTCAGATGTACCACAAGCCACTCGCTCTCTGATGCCAACCAGTGGTTGGTGGTGTGTAAATCAGCTTTCAGCATTCAGATAAATGCTGTTGGGTCGCAGCTTTCCTGCGCCCCACCAAGCTCCTATCTCTTGTATTGAAGAGGAGCGAACTGCGCATGTACAACTTATAACGAGAGTCAATGGGCAAAGATTGTTGCGCCCCAAGCTGGAAATACGTGACCTAGCAGTAACTTTAGACAACGTAGAACAATTTTAATCTACATTTTATTGCGGATTATACATTTTACTCACTAACTAGATAATATTTACCTCGCTCATTTAAAAAAAAAATTAAAAGTAATTTTTAAAGTCTTATTCAATGAAGTCTAGGATGTGGGGAGTGGTGGGGCGGCGCCCTAGCACCCTCTATTGGCCAGCCGCCACTGGCTTCAAGTCTCTTTTTTTTTCCAACTACGCCCGTAAACGCGCTATTTAAACCCCACAGATGAGGCTTTTTAACCAATGTAACAGCTGAATTTTTATCAGAAATAAATAATTAACCGTCATCCCCAAAAACGTTTTTTTTTTGTGGTCTGATAGGACTGAGAAGGACAAAGAGGGCGAGTGCTTTCCTTCTGTTTGCTGCTGGTGCTAACCCATCAAGTGCACAAAATCGAGATAGAAAGAAATATTTTAACAAACAATGGCTAGAATCTAAACATCAGCCTAATGTAGTCTAAGTTTAATTCAGTATTCTATGCATGTTAGCATGGAGTCTACTGTCACTCAACATAGTGCATGCTAAAGTGTTCTCTGCTAAATTTTCATGGCATAAAACGTTTTCTACCATTTCATAATTGCGTTTTAAGAAGTGATTTAAAAAATGATACAATTTTACCAACCTGATGGTAAAGCACCGATCGAATAGAAATATTACGCAGAAAATACATTAAACTAAAATATCATTGGGAAAAAAATGCTTTAGAACCATTGCCAAATTTGAAGTATCAGAAGACTGAAAAAAAGCTTTGTCAATTATTCTCCAAGAGTACCTAAATCTTTTTCAGTCTTTTGGTTCATTTTGATTCATGGACCTTGGAGGAGCTGTGAGGTTGCAGGAACTAACCTGCCACCTTTATTTCCCCTAATCTGGTCTCTTTGTAGATCTTCATGCATGGTAACAACTTAAACAGCCTCCACCAGCTGATACACCCAGAGATCCTGCCGTCGGAACTCGGTGGCATGATGCCACCGTATGATATGGGCACGTGGGCGCGAATGCTGCTGGACCACGCCTACGACGAGGAGACCGACTACTGTCCGGAGTCCTACACTCTGTCAGTGCAAGATCTGGAGAGAGACCTGGAGAAAGACCTGTCCCCGAAAACCATGAAGAGGTGGGTGTTGTCATGTCATTGTCAACACATCCATGTGTCTAGTTTGGGACAGCACACATAGGGAACGTATAGGGAATGTTAATAGATGCTCTTTTCCTGCCTCATACAGTTCCACACATACTCTCTAACCTATTGGCTACTGCCACTACCACACTCATTTTATGGAACTTGATATAATCTTATGGAACTAGACAACTTTAAATAGTTGAAAATAGCTGAAAGAAATAGCTGAAAATTATACTGAAAATGATTTGACTCATTATTTGGAGCGGCAGAATTGCATTGCATGTATGTGTATGTGACGAATGAAGTTCATTACAGTTAAAAGAAGGATCATGTTTGATCTCCCTATTGTGAGGTGCCACTACCCTCTCCTCCATCTGAGAGCCACCCTGCTGGCGTTGATTGATGGAAGGGCCACACCTCCTCATTTACATGCCGCTTGAAAATTGAAAGTGAAAATGGCAATTGGAAAAGCCAAATGACAAATGAGAGGCATCATTTGGATTTTTGGATTTCACTTTTGATTTAAAAAAAAAATCTTTTATTCTTTTCTATTTCAATTTTACATTTTCACCATTTTACATTTTTTAACCCACTTTGCATTTTCAAATCGCTATTTAGTCTTTTCCATTTCTCTTTTGATTTTCAATTTCCCTTTTCTACTTTCATTTGCACTCTTTGGTTTTATTTTGGTATGATCATTCCTTCCGCTACAGTAAAAGATAAGGCTTTTAATCATTTAACAATTACATTTTAATAATGAATGAAAAAATCCTACATATTAAAATGACATCTGCCGATTAAACTCGAACTGCATTATGTAGGGGAGACTGGGGCACTGTAGGACGGACTAAAAATAAAACGTTTCCATTGGTGAAACATGCTGAGAATCATTCACAGACCTAGTAGACCAACCTACTGGCTTGAAGAAAAGCAAGCAAGTGATAGTGAGCGAGCATTACACAGGACATGTGAGGCCAGGTTCCATGCTTCTTTTGCAGTTGTTTTTATTGGCTTATATCTGATATATCTTATGCACAGATTATATAAGAAAATGCATCATGCACAAACATGCACGTACGCACATCTCTGCACTAAACACACAGCACAGAGAAACCAGATTGTGCACAGCTCTAAACCAAGCTGTGATCCTTCACTGTGCAACATGACGACTACTGTGATTCTGATATGTTTAAAAGTAACACAAATGTGTAAAAATATGACTCATCCTTATTATGTGTGCACGCTAGTTGGTATCTGTGTGTGATCAGATTCAATGTACAGTAATAGTAATAATAATAGCATTCCTGCAATAGTAATTGTGATTGCATAGGTTATTAGAGAAGAAGCCCATTTTGGAGCAGAAAACAATGAACATATATCTGAGAAAATCTGAAAAAGTTGAAAAATAAATTATCTAAATGTATAGGCTTTAAAGTATTATAAATCCATATAAATCATAAATCCAGTTACTAGAGGTCTTATGCTTTTCACCATGCAATGACAGGTTTCTTTGCGCTGCATTTCCTTTCTTAGATTAATACAGAACGGGGTTAGTAGTACATTATGCATCCTATCTGCTTTACTAAACACCGTTGGACTTCATGTCCCTCAACAATTAATTTCCTGGTGTCCTTTATCTTATGTTGCCCATTTATAGTTTCACAACTTTCATTAGAAATGGGCCTAGGCTGGTTTTGAGAGATTTGTTTCTTTATTTTGTTGTTTAAATTGATCCAAAATTCAATTCCAGGCGGCATAAAAAAAGTCCTTTGAAAGCTGCTGATACTCTGAAAACTTTGGGATGCATTTGTATCCGGGAATGCCAAATTAGACACCATTGTTGTTAGTGTTACAACCACTGGTGTGTGTGTGTGTGTGTGTGTGTGTGTGTGTGTGTGTGTGTGAAATTGGCTCTGGTCCAACAGTATGGTGAGATTATATTCTGACATAACAGAGCCAGCTGATGATTATGGCTGGGGGCAGGCATTTATGTAAAAGCTAGAGAGAGAGAGAGAATCTCTTGGCCCCTGGGTCAGGCCAGGTCTGTCAACTAGGCTTCCACCGATACCGGTTTTGGAAGGCCGATGTGGATTAAAGCTGCTGAATTTGATCCTCGTCAGGAGGGAAAAGCTTCTGAAACGCCTCTGAAAGCCCCATCACGTGACACTAAAACTCTCCACTGAAAACCATGCTAACCATGCGACTGGGGAAAAAAACGCTCCCATCAAACTCATAGTGGTAATTCCGAATAAGAAACACCAAAAGCTTGTAACTAGTCTTTACTTGGATTTAGCGTCAGTTTTAATACTTCAGTAGCTTAATAGTTATGTCCTAATTAGCAAATGGCGGTGGTTAATGATAATGGCTCTTAATGTATGCTGAACGTCTCCTAGCTGGCCTGTCTTCATTTTTAGCTAATCCATATTCAACAGACCCTCCATCCTTATCTATCTCTCTTTCAATATTAATCAGACTCAACTGGGCTAGACCGATATATCTGTTTGCCATATGAGCACTCTCCCACACAGAGGGTGGGACATTACACGAGTCAAACACCACCTCTTAAACACCTTAAATTCTGCAACAACATCCTCAGCGGTTTGTTGTCTGGAACAATTGTCAGGAATTGTTATATTTAAAGATATTGAATGCCGGTGCAAAATGTCAGCTATCGGCAACTTAAGTCCAAAACTATCGGCCTTAAAAAAAACAATATTGACAAGCACCATAACAAGCAACACTGTCAGATCTCCCTGGACTCTGCTCCCTCTGCCCTACCCTATGCTCTGACAGGCCCTTTCTCTGCGAGGAAGGGACCCGCTGCATTATACATGAAACACAGGAAACAGAATACAAGATGGCCCAGGGGCTTCTGTTGCAGTGGAGTAGACAGAGGAGGAGGAGGAGAAACAAGAGGTGAAGGATTGATCTGGTGTCAGGTGGTAAGGGCTGAGGAAGAAGGGAAGGAAAAGGATTGGGTATGGGGTGAAGAGGTACAAGTAAGCGTGGAGGACACTTAATGGTGAGGATACAAGGGGAAAGTAGATGACAGTGTCCCAGAGGGAATGAAAGATGGAGGACGGAGAAGGGCGGAAGGCACTACATTGAAACCATCCTACCACTGAGGAAGAGGAGGGGATAGCAGAAACAAGAAACGATGATGGATGTGAGGGAGGGTAGAAAAGGGATGGAAAGAATGAAGCCATGGGAGAAAGAGTACCCTTGATGTAGGTCCACTGTGGACTTACGCCACCTGAAACCCTGCAATCAACTGCCTTTGCAGCAAAACACCAATAAGAAAATCCTACATCTAGCATCTTTAAAGAAATGAAAGGTACTGCATACAACAGTGGTCCTCAAATCCGGCCCTCAGGGGCTGGAGTACTGCTGGTTTTCTATCCTACCAGGTAGTTAATTGCATTCGCCTGGACTAAACCTGTCCCTGATTAGACAGATAGAATGGAAACTACCTGGCAGAATGGAAAACCAGCAGTACTCTGGTCCCAGAGGTCCAGATTTGAGGACCACTGGCGTACAAAGTGAAGACAATAAAAATAGAAAAAATAGAATGCTCTTAGCGTATAGACAGTCAAGAAACTATTTAAAGCACTTAGTTTGGACTCGGTTTTGACATTTTCATTTTAGATTGTCTATATGTAATCTGCCTAGTTGCAGTAAACATCCTACCAATATTTACCCCCATTTATGGTCTCATTTAGCTTCCTTTTCCTGGCTAACGTACATCAGATGTCAGAATCCATATATCAGTGGGCCAGAAGATGGTTCTAATACTTATTAGAACCCAATGATGACTCATTTTTTGCAAATAGAAGAAAGGAATCAGACCATTTTATGGTACTAAGTAATGTGTGTTAGTTTAATAGTCATAGGGCCATTCACCCCTGTTGTGAACTACCAGCTCCAGGGCAGATGAACTGTTGCCAAGCTGACCACAACCACTTAAACGTTTTGTTTGATATCTGGCTTTTTGTGGGGCAAATGTCTGCTCTAAGCAGATGAGCGAATGCTGTGCTTTATTTGTGGATTCCCGCCTCAGGTCACCCTTGAGTTTGTTCAGTACAAAAACAGCGAGGGTTGAAGAGAACTAACAGCGACAGGAGGTCAAGAAGAGTCCATGCTACCAATTGGACAGCATATCTAGCTAGCGGTCTTTTTCACAACCAGAATCAGTTTAATCACCAGGAGCATTTACATGTAAAAGGTGCTGTGTGTAGCATTTTGTGTTTCTCCAAATTAAGAACACATTTCACATGAACCCCTTTGCTTCCTGCCCCCCTCCCTGCCCCTTCCCTGGTGTCTTTGCCTTTACTGAAGAGGATCAACACAGATTTCCCTCCAAATAGCCAGTAGAGATCTTCTCAATCCCATCTCAGTGATGGTTTCGTTTGTTTACAGTGATTATACTAATGTTGATTTATTGATGTTAAAATGATACACACAGCACCTTTAATGCGAATTTCCCTTGGTGAGTTGGTGTACATAACAACAACAAAGTACATTCAACAAAGTATACAGCTATACAAACATAATGTACATGGTACAAATTTTTTTTGCCATCTGATGACACTATGGAAAGCACTTAACACAAGCTTAATTCACAATAGCGTAAAATTAAAGTTGTCACCAGGACCTGAAAAAATAACCAGTTGAAAAACAAAGGAAACAATAGGTTTGTGTCTCAGAACTCAAACTGCCTAATATTTAGTAGGAATTTTTTAGTATACTCGCTCATGACATTTTTTTTAACAGATATTTTTTGATTAGAAAAACAATCACCTCTAATAACCTCTCACAGGGGGGACACACTATGACACAAACTGGCAGGGTCCCAGTGACACTCAGTGATAATGACTGCAGCATCCCCGCAACGTGTAAAGCAAAAGGCAAATCGACCAATCAACAGGCAGAGCTACTTCTCACTTAAGTGTCTGTCTACTGGGACACACACACACATACACACGCACGCACGCTGCAAGCCTTGTTGCTGGGCAGCTTATCATTTCCATGCTGGTACTGATGGACTGATGGCAGAATCACAATTGCTATGAGCTGTAGGAAGAGCAAAAAATGTTGTTTTAGATAAGCATAAATGATTTGGAAGTACTACTACTTACTACTTGGGAAGTAAAATTGTTGCATATATCAGTGCCTCCAGGAATTTGCAATTTTGCAATCACAATAATTAATGCAAATTCAACCAATCCCTGCAGGATTCAAGTATTTTCAATGCAAGTCCTTTGAAAGCTGCTGATACTCTGAAAACTTTGGGATGCATTTGTATCCGGGAATGCCAAATTAGACACCATTGTTGTTAGTGTTACAACCACTGGTGTGTGTGTGTGTGTGTGTGTGTGTGTGTAAGAGCTCTATATAAAAAACAACACAATATTTACAGTAAGAGCACTTTGGAAATAAAAATATAGTAAAAAAGGGAAATCGTATGTATGTAATATAATATTAATTCTGTGTAGTCGTTACCAAAGTGTGTGAGTGTGTGTGTGCATAAGAGAGGCAGTGTGTGGGTCTTGGTGGGGGCCCTGGTGAGGTCAGAGTTCACAGTCCTGATGGCCTGAGGAAAGAAACTCCGTCTCAGTCTCTCTGTTTTGGCAGCGTGACTACGGAGGCGCTTGCCTGACCGCAGCAGCTGAAACAGTCCGTTGTTGGGGTGGTGAGGATCCTTCATGATCCTGCAGGCTCTGGTTCTGCACTTCCTGGTGTACAAGTCCTGAAGGGTGGGGAGTGTAGTTCCAATAGTACGTTCAGCCGAACGCACTACTCTCTGCAGAGCCTTCCTGTCCTGAGCGGAGCTGTTGCCAGTAATAGAAGGACTGAAGGATCCTCCGGGAGACTTTAAATTTCCTCAGTTGCCTGAGGTGGTAAAGGCGCTGCCTCGCCGCCTTCACCAGAGTGTCTGTGTGTGTGGACCATGTGAGATCTTCGGTGATGTGGACTCCCAGGTATTTATACCTGCTCACCCTCTCCACAGTAGTCCCATTAATCCCCAATGGTGAGTACGTCCTCTGTTGTTGTGTCCTCCTAAAGTCCACACTCAGCTCCTTAGTTTTGGTGACATTCAAGAGGAGGCTGTTGTCCTGGCACCAGAGTGACAGATCAGCAACTTCCTCCAGGTAGGCCTTCTCGTCGTTGTCGGAGATCAGGCCCACCACCACTGTGTCATCCGCAAACTTGATGATGGAGTTGGAGCTGAACCTGGCCACACAGTCATGTGTGTACAGGGAGTACAGTAGGGGGCTGAGGACGCAACCCTGGGGGGATCCTGTGTTCAGGGTGAGGGGGTTGGAGATGTGTCTACCCACCCTGACCACCTGGGGCCTGGCGGTCAGGAAGTCCAGGATCCAGGCACACAGTGTTCAGTCCCAGCTCAATCAACTTGCCAGCCAGTCTGGTGGGGACTATGGTATTGAAAGCTGAACTATAATCAATGAACAGCAGTCTCACATAGCCCCCCTTCCGGCTGTCCAGATGAGAGAGTGTGGTGTGCAGTACCTGGGAAACAGCATCATCCGTGGATCTGTTTGAACGATTGGCAAACTGCAGCGGGTCCATGGAGCAAGGGAGGAAGGTGCAGATGTAGTCTTTTATCAGCCTCTCAAAGCATTTCATGACCACCGAGGTGAGGGCCACCGGTCGGTAGTCATTCAAGCATGCTGGAGAAGCATTCTTAGGCACAGGGACAATAGTGGATCTCTTGAAGCAGGTGGGGACCACAGACTCAGCCAGGGAGATGTTGAATATAGGAGCTAGCTGATTAGCACAGGTCTTCAGTACTCGCCCAGATATGCCATCTGGACCAGCAGCTTTCCTGGTGTTCACCCTCGTCAGAGCCCTCCTCACACTGTGCTCAGTCACAGAGAGTGTGTGTTCATCCCTAGCGGTAGAACTCACTTCGGCTGCGCTAACAGTGATGTTGTTAGCCGGCAAGCTAGCGCTGTTGTTGCTAGCCTCAAACCGTGCATAAAATGAGTTCAGGTCGTCCGCTAGGGATGCGTCGGCACTCACAATTGCGGGGGGTCTGCCCTGGTAGTCGGTTATAGTCCGTAGCCCCTGCCATAGGCGTCTGGTGTCGCGCTGCTCCATCTGCGACTCCACTCTACATTACATATACGCTTCTCTGCTGGCCTTTTATTGCGAGAAAGAGAGCTGTGTGTGTGTGTGTGTGTGTGTGTGTGTGTGTGTGTGTGTGTTGACTGAAAGCAGAGTACATCCTCTGGAAGTTTCTGTTTGATGCAGCGGATTTAGGAGTCCAGGCAATCCTAGATGTGATTTTGACTTTCACTGCATCAATGGTTATGAGAGTTTATCGTTCACAGAGAGCACATCAGTAATGGATAAAATATATGGCAGCACTCAATTTAATAGGGGAGACACTAGCGTTAGACTGATATTGGGGGCCGATATTGTACTTTTATTAAAAATGGGATCTGGTCCAGTCAGATTGATTGTAGAATTTATCAACATTTTGATCAGCTTCCACACACGTATAGATGAATATGTTTTATTATTATTAGTAGTAGTAGTAGTAGTAGTAGTAGTATCCTGGGGTTCAGTTTGAGTGTCCCGTGGTCTAAATGCTGTTTCCTTCATGAAAAAGTATTGCATATAACTGGAAAAGCCCTAGAGAACTAGTCCTTCTGTTTTAAAGGGGCATTAAGTGATTTATGAATTCTATTGACCTCTATTGGCAACTAAGAGATTACATCAACAGGTCTCAGAGCAGAGCTTATGATGGCCTTGTAGTTGACATATATAATAAAGTCACACTTTCTCTATATAGGAGTAAACTAGCTAATTAGAGCAGATATCCAACAGGATATTAATCCTGCACAGTGATGGATCATAGTTAGCGTGACCTGCTGACCTGACATGTTTTGTGTCCTGCTGGCTCACTTTCACATGCTTGCTTTTCTTCAAGCCAGTACATTATACAGTTTCCTGGGCAGATGTGATTTTAACATCAAAATGCAGGAAAAAAAACTCTAAATGCTGTTTCAGAGGCTTTTCCACCCTGACAAAAATACAATTCTGGGTGAAATATTGAATTATTTATTTATTTATTTTCAATTCTTTAGCATGAAAGTTTTCAAATTTAAAGATATTGAATACTGGTACAAACTATCTGCTATCAGCAGCTTCAATCCAAAAATATAAGCATCGCTTTTGGCCTTCAAAAACCCACATCGATCCGACTCTAGTGTGAATTACAAGATTTACAATAGCATTTTGCCCTCAGAGGGAAGCTGCAGTTGCTCTGTCTTGATAGAGAATATCCTTGTTGCAAGGATATTAGCACTGTACTACTGTTATGCTTGACATTGCATTGGAGTATCATATCCTCCTATAGGCCAAGACGCAATATAATTCACCCCTGGCATTAAATCATCCGATAGCCATGGGATGTGAAGTGACGCCACTCAAAGACATTTGCCTTAGCAGTACACTGCAGTCTGTTTCTATACTGAAGCTGAGACGGCAACCTGATTTCCCCTGCAGGGCCAGGAAGGGCTAGCCAGGCCACATTATATATCCATCTATGTCTGAACTTTCTGCCAAGATGAAATTGACGTGATTATTTTTGCATCTACCTGCCACCAGAGATCATTTGTCAGTTACACTTTGCTTGAAGTGAAGTTCGTAAGGCATTTTACTGCATCATAAGCGCATTTTGGGCACATTATGAGTGCATGGTTGTTATGATTACATTATTATCACACATGGTATAATAAACACAATGTGCAAAAATGCAGAGGGCTACTTTATGGGGCAACTGTATAGTTTGTGACATAATACTGAACTGAATGTTTTCTTTATGTATGCCTGATGATGATATTAAAAGGCTATCTCTGCTTCTAATGGGTTTATAATCTGCTTGTAATGCACAAAGTGCACTTCAAGTAAAGTATTACCACCGAAACTTTACTGGCTTTGCAGTTGCATCACAAATCTCCTATGATCTATGTCTAAATAAATAATAATGTCTAAATATAAAACAACCAAGTTAGATTTTTTTTTTAAAGAGAGATATCTGAAAAAGATTGTTGCGTACTGTCTTGTCTTTAGCCCTATTCTCTACTCCAAAACACTCTGATTTGTAGCTTGAGAAGTGTCACCTCAGTTAACCTGAACAAACTGCTAGCTAGCCAACTTGCCAGCAGGCTAATTTAACAAAGCAACTGACATTAACATACATCTACTAGCTGCTACTAACACTGGCTTCTACTAGATACGTTAGCCAGTGTGCTAATCAGACGTGTTAACAACAAGACAGTGATGGTTAGCTGACCAGATACTATGGTTAGCTAACATGCTGACATTATCTAAACACAAAATCAATCAGATATATAAGTGATGAAATGATCAGTTCCCAGTCAGAAACAACTCAGAAATTAACCATGTTTATTCATTTCTGTTGAGACGTACAATTTATACATTTAGAATCACAATCAGCTGTTGGCCAAGACCTTTGACTCCGTAAAGCAATCAAGCAGATTTCCTGCCAAAACTGACTCGGTGGCACACAATGTAAAATGCAGTGAAGAGGCTAGTAGAGGCTGCCAGTTTTCTCAGGGATGGTCTCGTTTATTTAAAATAATTATATTAATGTCTCAAAATCAATGTGATAATGATTTATTGGTGATGAAATGATACACATGGCATCTTTAAGTATAGCATCTCCTGGCGGATTGTTCAATGTGATTGCGACGAGTCAGAGCGAAGTGCTGCTGTTATCAAGCTCTTGGATTCTATGAAAGGAGGTTTTGACACAGTAGTTGACTGGAATACAATGGCATCCTTGCTATCAGTCAAAGCTGAGATGACTGAGGAACTCTTTGTTTCATCTCTTCATCTGCTTCATCTCTGGGGTCCAGTATGTTTCCAGCCACAGGTGAATCTCTGTTTGCTGGTGTAATTTGTTATTATATGACCACACTGTATCTCTGTCACACACACACACACACACACACAGGAGATTGGCCTAAATTCCTCCTTTCTGTCTGTCTGATGAAGGATAGTTCTCATTTGATCCCAGTGCAGATTATAGGCCTCTATTAGAGAAATCTGTCAAACACAAACACACACACACACACACACACCAGATGCCATCCCTAGTGCTGGACCAATATATGGTTTTGTTGATATATTGGACTAATATTGTCCTTTGATTAAATAATTGATCAATACACGGGTCTATAGGAAGCCCTTAACTTGAATTGATTCTTATAAGACATTTTGATCAGACTCCATCAGTATGCATGAAAGTGTTTTATTATTATTACTTTCCTGGGTTTCACTGGAGAGTTTTAGTGTCCCATGGCCTAAAAGAAATGGCATATTTTGCAGACATTTCAGAAGGTCCAGAAGACCTCTTTCGAAATGTTTTACAGTGAGTTTAAACCATACATTATGCCATACATTTTGGCAAATGCATTTCCATTGCTATTTATCGCATAATAGCAAGCTTCAAAACTTGCGATGCCGAGGGTGTTTTTAAGCTTTTCTAAATCGATACTTTGTAATTTGCAAAAAAAATACATGGATGGAAACCCAGCTGCAGACAGGCATTCACAAAAAAAAACACAAACTCAATCATTACCTGATGGTGGGCGTCTTGTCTTGCTGTTCCCAGGTCCCAGTCGGTGGTGGAGCCAGGCGTCCTGAAACGACCGGATAAAGTCAAGAGTGAAGAAGACAACATGCAGCCGCTGCTCTCGCTGGACTGAACACACACTGTTAGCTTTGAAATGAAGCACACACACACGCACGCACACACATCTCGAAAAAACATACCCACATTACAAGTTCACTACACAAACACACTAACGTACCTGTGCGGCATAAGTGACATTTGCCCTGGATTGCCATTGGATTCTGCGACTTGTTTCTCTTGAACTTAAGGAAAGCAAACTGAGCTGAAACAAAGCGGACGGATGCGCTTCATGCAGACGGCCATCTTGACAGGGACGACTCCTCAGACAGTAGGGCGTCCCAAGAGCTACTGGTGGCATTGCATATGGTATTTATTTAGTTATTTGTCAAGTGCCAATTCCAAACCTGTAAATTTACTCTTTTAAAAAAAATGGGAGGGAAGGGATAGTTCCTAAACACATAGCGCATAGAGAAAGAGTTCTGAAGGTGCCACACATGCTGAAAATGATATTTTGTGGAAGCATTGTAGCATCGTCTACAGCTATACAGTATATGGGTTATAGGGGGGATGGGCGGGGGGGTTGGAAATCACAATTCAAAGGGGCTTGGGGCCGTGGTTCCTGTGCTGCACTTTGCTGGCTGGAGGCTTTTTTTTTGTACAGTATTAAGAAGAACATGAAAAGAAGCATGGCTCAGGATTAGCAGGAGCAATGATAATGAGCTTGTTCAAACTGGAGGCAAACCAGTGCTGACCGGCAGAAAGGCCAGTTCGTGTGGGTTTACCGGCCATTTACCAGGGGGGTTTACTGAGGGTTTGAGCTTCTTTTACAAAAAAGAAGACTCAGTCTGTACTACTTTCCGGCTATCTCTTGGAAAAGCAACCCCCCCCTTTACTGTAAGACTTGACTGCATCAATTATGCGCTTTTATCTTTTTTGCTATTTTTATGCTATTTTCCTCTTTTTTTTCTGGCCCCGTACATACCAGTATACAGTATTTTTCGTGGTATTAGAAAAAATTGTTTTATTGTAAAATCAGTTATGACACCTATTTATTTGGCTGAACGAATTTCATATGTGGTTTGAGACTTGTATGGACGGTAATAAGCACTGCACTACAGCTTCTATTCTGCGGTAGTTAGCTTGGTAAAAGGGAATCGCATGGGTGGGATGTCTAGGCTGAAATGGAAGATGAATTTAGGATTGTAGAGGTGGATTGTCAGTGGATTGTCAGTGAACCTCTGACATAGATGATCGCTACATGTGCATCATATTTTTAGCGATGATGTCCTACTCCTGAATCGTCTCGTCAAGTATTACAGTCAGGCAAATTGCTCTCCGACTTTTTCCAGAGACAATAAAAAAAGTTCGGACTTTCCCTCAGACCAGGTAGTACTGCAGTCTCAATATGTGGCAACACAGGCATTAAGGCACTTGCACACCGGTTATAATCCAATATGAATTCATTTTAGCATGAATTATTATATTCAGTGCAGATGTGTTCAGAAAGGATGGAAGTGTTATTTCAGAAAAGTACTTTACTTGCTTTAATTTTCTCTTGAAATTGCAGAAGGATTTCGGTTTCAATACAGCAGTCGGAGAAGCTAGCTAAATTAACAGTATAGTACTTAAAAAGATAGATATTTTCCACAAACTATCTTTTTTAAGCTGGTGAACCTAAAAAAGAATGTATACTTCTATGGAATTGACACCAGCTGAAGGTGTTCAAAGTAGCCAAGGTATTACAAACCATCACATCACTGTCATGTTTTCCCTCCAAAACAGAGAGGTCCAGATTCACGAAAGGTTTGTGCGGGGAAGAATGCGCTATATCCCTAAAATGACCACATCAGAAAGCCATGCTATTCACTAACCGAGCACAATGAGTGAAAAACTGCAAACAGCGCTGCTCCAAAAATAAAGCCTCTCCATGCCTGTTATGGTCATAGATATATCAATCAGGTGTAAATCTCATTATTTTGCCCACATTACGCCCAATTTGCCCAACACTCCGCAACACCAACTTCTCCAATTGTACCATGTGAAAGATCTTTTGAAAGGTGGTGTAAAGACTGTGGACAGAGTTTGACCAATCAGAATGGCTCATCATTGGTGTGCAAAAAAATGTGCAGATTGCCCTCGCAACACAATCTTAGGGCACTTTCTCTCCTAATGGTTTGCTTAGTCCTAAACAGCATGATTTTTTTCAATTTGTCCAATTCACTTTGACACTGATCCATGCCAAATGGGCTACAATTTTTAAAAGCCAAATGTCTTTCGTTCATTGGTCAGTAAGTTAGCTGGTAAAAAGAAAAACAAATCTACTTAAACCTTAAATCATGGAGCCTGGTGATCAGGGTCCGAAATTAACACTTGACCATTAATTTGTCTTTAGGTGGATAAATCAGTAATATGATAACATTTGAATGCCTTGGTTATACTGAGCATGATGAATTACAAGCTTAGGGATAGGGTGGTCTATTGCTCTGAAATAATTATATATTGGTAAAATTTCGGACACTGCCAGTGATCCTCCTTTGATGCTCTTACCAAAGCAGGAGTTTTGAGGACACCGCTGATTATGCTCTGGGTAGTAAACAATGTATTGATTCACATGTTCCAAAGAAGACATTGCCATCATGATGCCGATACCACTAAAAAAGGCTGAAAGAGAAGCAATGTTAACAAAACTGGCTCACAATTGCTTTACAAGAAAGACGATTGAGGAAGGCTAAAGCTTATATGCAGTCTGACCACAGAGCCAACCCACAATGCACAGTGTTTAGGGTGCAATGTCACCTATAGTTTGTTTTCTTTGGCCCGAACCATAGTTGAAAAATTTACAAATGTATGTATTTGGTACGTTTAGGTTCACGCTTCCCAATTACAAGCGAACCACGAGTTCTGGTAACCTGTCACCCCCGCCAGATTTTGGCAGCCGGGAGCGGGAGGTGTCAAATCCAATTCCATTCTCTGTAACTTTATCTAAATATAATGCACTTGTCTCTGCTCTTTGCCAAAATATACCATCCCTGGTCTTCGTATCGGTTCAGAACACATGAATAAATAGTTGAAAATGAGAATCAGTCCAGCCTGTTTGGCCTTCGCTCATTTTGTTAAAAACTGCTGGCTACAATTACATTCTCACTCCTAATGAACTGCACTTCGATTAATTTGGAAGAGGAGCAAGACCTGCATTTTGAGGCGTCTCAATGTGGTTATTTGGTGTGCACCTCAGTTCTAAGAGTTCTAAGAGTTCACTGTTCTCTTCACTGAATTCATTGTTCTTACCGGCCCAAACTTGCAGAACGAAATGAGGACGCACTGAACATTTCAGGTTGATGACATCTAACAGCGTAAGAGTATCTGAGGGTGGTATTTTCCTTTGAGAGTGCAATCCAATAGTGTCTCCTAAACAGCAGCACTCCATCCAGAGAAAGCTGGACTCACCAACGTTAGATCTTTTTCCTCTGTTGTCCTTTTGGTATCCTTTGGTGTAATGCGACCACAGACTGGCTGTTGGACTTCCAAATTTTCCAACAGTTACCTTTTGCTGCCATTCAGAGCTGCCAACATGTGCAGTTACCTAGCGCAACTTTTAATTGTTCAACATTGGTTTTTTTGTAGTAGTACAGGTTGTAATATAAAGATAGTAATATATCCCCTACCACATCGAAGAGCTGGGGTGGGTCACTCTGCCTTAAGGAGCTGCTAACCCTGAATTACATTAGTTTCAATGGAGTGTTTTAGCATCCCATGGTCGAAAACAGTGGTTTTCCAAAATGGGTCATGCAGTCTCTCAAGGTCTCTCAGGCAAACACTAGAACAGCATTTCACTGATTTAAGAGAATCATTGAAACAAGCTCCTGTAGAGTTTGCCTGGAATAAAAACCTGCAGAATGAGGTCCAACATTCTCCCAGGGGGTTTTCCACCCCTGGCAAGAATACAATTCTGGGGGGAAACACTGAATACGTGTGATTTGTTTGGCATAAAAATTGTCAAATTTGAATTGAATATTGGCACAACATATTGGCTAATTGGCAGCTTCCGTACAAAAATATCAGGACCAATATCGACCTTCAAAAACAGTTGAACCCTGCTTCAAATCTTGGTTTGGGTTTCCCTAAAGCATCCCTTCCATGTCTTAACATACAAGACTGAGAAACAACATTGATCAGTCATTGTAGCCGTTTGTCTGACATGTCAGTACTTTTTCATTAAAAGGTTCTTTGTACCAATGTAAGTCAGTAAGATGCTTTAGGGAAAAGTAGAACTGCAGGTTATGTGTTCATTAAAGTATCTGCAATGAACTGGGGGTAAAAGTTAAAAGCGGTGAGTGAGTTCTTAGTAATTCTGACAGTCGATTATATGGATTTCACAGTGATAAAACACCTACAGCGGGACTCGACATTGGGGTTCAGACAAGCTTATATCGGGGTCATTCAGGCCCCTTCTAGAGTGGTTCTGGGGTAACGTAAAGGGAAAATCTCTAACATAAACAGGGACACACACAGCCACTGTAGATGCTTCCAGTTTTTAGGATAAGAAGTTTACATAAAATGAAACCTGTATCAAATAAAAAAAACATTGCTTGAATATTGCTAACTGATCCCCACTCAAAACTAGGTCAGTACCTCACTGGTTACTTGTAAGGCTAATACTGTAGGCATTAGAGGCTACCTGAGTTCAGAAAGGCTTATCTGTTGCATTGTATAACTTATTGTATGTAGAAGAACGTCAACACCATTGGTGGAAAAATTTTATTACAAATGTACTTTATCGGGTGATGCTTTTGTGCTTTGCCACACATTTAAGACCTTTTAAATGTTTTTTGTCAGTATTTTATTAAGACTGCTATTTAACTTGTTTATTACACAGCTGACAGATTGGTATATGTTGTATAAATTGTAAACAGAATTATGAAGTTAGATTTTTTTTTTAAGTAATTAAGCATTCGGAATGTTCTTCCTGTGTGGGGGGTATTCTCTGAGGTTCAGGTTTGATTTTTCCCAAATCCCAACCTGGAATACCTAGAAACTAAAGAACTGATTGCTGAACTGTCCCGAGGGCAATTTCTGATTTCACATAGTAGAAGACAAGACATTGTCATCATTCATGCAGGTAGGATACATGCGTTGTGTACATTTTCACTGATATGATCAATGTTTTTCACATTAAATGGGTATATAAATGTCAAATATTGACCCCCGCTGTCTGGTTCCAGTGATGTCAATGTTCTTGGCTTCCGTTTGGCGATTAGTTTGACACTCCAGGCAGGCTAAACCACACACTGCTCAACAGAACTTAGACATCTAACATGCAGGCGAAACTAACAAGCAATTACATTTAATTGGCGATGACGCTGTATAGAGTGGTTAGGAATCAGTGTGCACATGAAGAGTTTTGGTCCAAAGTGAGGTGTTCATTTGAAAAAAGTAACATCTGCTCTTTGCAGATGATCCAGCCATCTATATTTCTGAACTACTCTGTGATGTATTCCAAGTGACAGTCTTCTTCTAAGTATGTATAGATAGCATTTTGGAATGAAACCCTTCATATGCACCATTCGTTTTAATAAGCTTTGTCAATGTATTGCAGTCTTCATGGCGATCTCCATTCATGCAGGAGTTGGATAAACAAGGCTGTTTTATTTCTCACTGAATTTGACTTAGGTCTGGTTTATAGCTTCATCGTCTCAGCCAAAGCCACTTCTTTTGATATAAAATTCAGTGTATTATTTCTTAGTATTAAAATTCTGCTTTGAGGATCTTGACATCGAATGACAGTTATGACGAATGATCATCTTCTTTGATATTTAATACATAACTTTCTTTTTGTGTTTTTATTTTCATTTTCATATCAAAGTTATTTGATTGTATATTTATAGTAGGAGCTGAAGGGAGCCCAAACTCAAAATGGTATTGTACAATTACAGAAAGCCAAAATATTATACAGTAGGAGCAAAAAAAACTGTCAAGTTAGAAGGTGTTAAATGTTTAAATGTCCTCAGAGACAATTTGCTGAAATTCATTATGTAACTGAGTCAAACGAGCAAAAATAAATATGGACACACATAGTTTTTCTCACTCTTCACATTTGTCTCTTGTGTTTGTGTGTTGTCCCATCATTCCCACCACTTTCCCATCATTATGATCCTTTAACGATAATGCAATTGTAGTTATTCAATAACTTGATTCATTCTTAGATGATGTAAATACTAATACTCTAATACATTCTTGCACACTTGATTTTCTGTTGCTGAAGCTTGTTTCTGTAGGTGGTGCTCTTTTCTTTGTCTGTTTCGGCCAAGGTGGCTATCGCTGCTCATGCTAACTACCCAGTTTTTCAATTTATTGCACAGAAACCGGAAACATAAAACGCATCACTTCTGGTGCGCCAGAGGATTTTTCCCAGGAAAGACCTACCTGATACCGGGGTGTTTACAACAATGTAAAAGCTTTCACAGGCTAGAGGCTAAATTCCTCTTGTGTTATATCAATCGGTAATACTAGGAAAACAACAACTCACACTTAAGACCTCTAGGCATCCAACTGCTGCAAAGCTGTATTGAGTGAAAATGTCACCATATAAAACAACATCAATATTCAGGAGGAACAACACCTCTAGTTTATTTTATTTATCCAAAACAGCAATTTAAAGCGTGAATACTTTCGCATCTGCCCATCTACTTGTCTCTCTCCCAGTTTGCCTGTCTCTCTCTCTTTGTGTCTTTGTGTGCGTTTGTGTGTGTGTATTGTCTAATATATGCATGTTGCGCAGCTCCTCCCACACCAGCTTATCATTAGGCGCCCTGTTGTCCGCATCAGAGTAATTCATAACTCTAATTGAATTAACTCGGAACAGGACGACACAGAAGGACAGAAATAGATCTCAAGCCAAACTAGTCTGCTTTAATTCCCACTGGGGTTGTGCTATAATTTGCTTTTTTTATCTACAGCCTGTAGAAGCAGAGTGACTATATATATATATATACACACACAAACTTCCACTCTTAATATAGAGTGACAAAGAGAAAATTACATCCATGACATAATAAAGTCACATTACATGATTGGCACCCATTTGACTGTGACAGCTGCCACACATTGAAACAGGTATTTGCCCAACTACCATTTGGTTCTAATATTCACCAATGCTCCTAGACCCTTTGATCACTTCATTCAAAGCTGTTTTTAATCAGCAGAATCAGAATCAGAAACAGCATGCTGAGAAACATCTGCAGAAAGCACATTTACCATTGCTAATGGAAACAAATGCCTCACAGCTAGCCAATGTTCCCGTGCGCCTCCAAATTATCACCTGAGGTGTTTATATTAAGCTAACCTTTTTCAGAAAAGTGGCAGATAAACACTGGATGATTATTCTCCATTGTCATTGGTTACTTCAGAGGTGTTCCCATCAGTTGGTTGGACTATGGTTTCTCCTCTGCTCCACCACCTTGAACTTGGTGATGGAGGGCACTAAGGAGCATGGAGTAGGAGCACCAGCAGAAGATGGGGTCCAGATGAAGGTGAGGTGAACCGACAGGACTTGTATCTCATAGGACTCACACCGTGAACTCACATTGCAAGCAACGCAATCAACAAGTCACCAGAAGTCCATTGTGTGTTCATTCAACAAGAAAGACTTCTGCTGGGTCTTGCGGTGCCAAACCCAGTTCTGTCCTTATTGCTGCAGGGCCTCCTGGTGAGCCAAGGCAGACAGATGATCAGATGGCACCAATTGAGGGTAACAGAATGCTTCATGTGTTCATTATCATGAAAATGGAAAAACAAAGCCGATACTGTCATCTAAAAAGTACTAAAGTTATTTCTAAAGTTCTGTTAATATTTTAGTGAAAGATTTTGCATACGACTCAGATATTGAGGTCTATGGAGACAGTAATTGTATTGTTTTTTTTTGTGTAGCCCTTAATCACAGTTACGATCTCAAAGGGCTTGAAACATCCGGATGTGGTGTGGGGCACCAACAGCAGCTAGGTCAGCATTGTCATAACAGTGAGGGACCATGAGGATGCCAACACTGCCCAGCCAGAGCCACAACCTGGAGAGACACATCCATACACACAAATTAACTAATTTATTCCCACTCACACAAATAGACAGGCATGAGTGGACAGGAGCGTATAGACCTTAGCAGGAACCTGAGCTAGTGCAGGCTAACTGGTCGAAACTTACTCTAAGAAGAGACACTCCTAGTAATTGTGCAAAGCTACGTTTGGCCAAATGATGGAAAATCAATACCTTGCCTCTCTAACTGCAACAGGGAGACAGTTCCAGAGATAGGGAGCACATTGAGAAAAGGTTCTACTACCTGCAGTTTTGGATTTATGATCAAAAGCAAGAATAAATCAGTGTCTGTTTAACTTGTAACTTGTAACTGTTTAACTTTGTTCATGCCAGAGTTGAAGCAGTCATTTAACTACAAGGATGACTGGAATGATACAGCTATGCACTAAGACTGACTTGTGATTGTAATCAGTAATATAAAAAACTAAAACAGAATTTCTGAACAAAGTTATTAAGTGCTGTGAGATAAACGCAACAAGACAATCGTATTAACCAACAGCTACAAAAAGGAAAGGCTATACTTAAGGCTCCATTAAGGCCTGCTCAGCAGCACAGAAATAAGACCATACCATCTAATAGTAATACTATAATAATATGAATTTACATAAAAATAACAATACTATGGGCATGACCATTTGAGTCAAAAACATCATTAACTTGAAGCCAAAAAGGCAACTGCTATTGTGTGTGTGTGCATTGTGTTGAGCTGGAGTAGACACCTGACCCAGCCAAACAATGGACAAAGGTGAAGGAAAACATTTTCAGTGAATTTCAGTGACATTGAAAAGAACCTCTTGAAGCAAATTGTGTCTAACCACCATATTAAGAACAAGCAGAATGATTCAGGAACAGTAAACAAGAAAAATAATGCATGGGCTGCAATTTGTAATGAATTCAAGTCTAATGAAAAAGTAACCAACAGGACACTCAAAACAACTTCAGGTAAGATTATTTATTGTTGGCCCACTTTGTATTAATTAGGCTGGCACTCTCTCTAGTCTAGAACTAAGGTAATAAAGGGCTAGTCAGTCAATCGTTTTGAAGCCCAAATAGAACGATGTGCACTTGGTGCTGAGTTGAAGATGCTGTAAAACCCAACATGAAATTGTGTGTGTGTGCATTGTGTGGAACTGGAGTAGACACCTGACCCAACCAAACAATGGACAAAGGTGAAGGAAAACATTTTCAGTGAATTTCAGTGACATTGAAAATAACCTCTTGAAGCAAATTGTGTCTAACCACCATATTAAGAACAAGCAGCATGATTCAGGAACAGTAAACAAGAAAAATAATGCATGGGCTGCAATTTGTAATGAATTCAACTCTAAAAAGTAACCAACAGGACACTCAAAACAACTTCAGGTAAGATTAAGTAATAAATAAGATTATTTATTACTTTTATAAATCAGTCACATTTGAAATGTTTTTCTTATGTAACTCATATTATGTAACATGTATTTGTGTGACAGAAATGTAAAAAACAATACCATGCAGAATTACTAATATAATATCTAGACTGCGTCGTTTGTCAAAGGTCCTGTGGAAAAACATAAAAATAAACTTAGACAAATCCTGTTACCCGTAGCATTTCAAGACAGGTGGCGGACCCCCAGTGAGACCAGGGACTGATGCGATTGGGACTTCTTGACCCCGATCATTGATAGCCAGCAACCCTTGGAAGGTATCCCTGATGATGACCATTTGGACAGTTCAGATGGGTTGACAATCTGGACGTACCTTATTTGGTAGGACACATTCATTCAACGTGTGCCATCCCACTCAATATGTAATGTTAGTCATCTCTTGCACTCCCATAATAAAATTATGACTTCAACTCTTGAAGAGATACTCTTCTCAAATCCCAAGGATGGGGATCCCAATGGTCTGCACTTATATAGCCTTATCTGACCACTCAAAGGGCTTTACATTACACTCACATTCAGCCCATTCACACACTGATGGCTACCATTTAAGGTGCCAACATCAGGGGACTCTAACCATTCATAGACACTCATACACCGAAGACACAGCTTCGGGAGCAATTTGGGGTTCAGTACCTTGCCCAAGTACACTTCGACATGCGGACTGGAGGAGCCAGGGATCGAACCGCCGGTCTTCTGATTAGAGGACAACCCGCTCTACCTCCTGAGCAGACCCTGTCTTCAACAATCACTTAAGATATCTTTGAGAAGTGCTGCAAAGCAAAAGCATCACTGCAAGCTAGTCCATTTCTGTTATTGGCTGCCTCAGACATGGGAACATGTTGGTCATTGTCTTCTTCAATATGAGGATCTGGGCAGCCATGCTGTCTGAGATAATTAAGAAGCACTGCTGTTGCAATAATGACAATGCAGCATCTTCGCGGTTCAAAGCGCAATGTGTTTCTGAGACCCTGGAAACAACTCTTCCATACACCAAACATGGACTCCACTAGCCCTCTGGTGTGGTAAAAGAGCTTGGTTGTACCACTGTTGCTCAGGTCTGACTGGATGAAGATCCTGTCTGACCCACTGTCACCAAGTAGGATTCCACTATGTTGTCCTACTTCGAACTGAGCAGACAGAAGTTTTGTAAAATCCTTGAGTCATGAGTTGAACCTTTCTAACATGCAGCAATGTTGGAGAACTGCATAGTGGGAGTGCACACACCTTGTACATTTATTGAAAACCAGTTTTTACGATTCCTGAACTACTGAACGATTCCATCTGCTGTAGAGGGACACTTGATGGGAATATGACATGCATCAATACAGCCAATTACTCCAGGGAAGTTCCCATATTCATGGAGATCTGTGTACCTTACGTTCATTCCATTTGCTATTTGCTAAGTTTGTAAAAAAAAGTTTGTATTGCTCACTTTGAAAAATGGATATCCAAGCGTTTTCTAACCCAAAATAGAGTTTGCGGGGAAAGGCTCGAATTTCTGTATTTTCATTCGCAATTTTAATTTTTTACACTTTTCTGTCTGTGGCCCGGAAATAAAAGATGTAAAGAGTCACACAGATGCAAGACTTTTGGGTGCCGCCTACACGTGAACAGTTGTTATGCCGAGTTCTGCATGCACACCGCAGAACATTGGTGAGAGAATTCTTATTTTTATACTAGTACTAACCTTCACTGTTATTCATCAATGACGATATACAGTCAATATGAAACAAAAACTAATAAAAATTGATACATACATACAACATCACATCCATAGTGTTCTGTGGAAATATACAGGGTCACATGCATGAAATTTACGCTTTCAACAATTCATAAGCCACGCTATTTAATCTGTATTGTTATTACATGTGTGCTGGGTCCTAATCGAAGTTGTTGCAGATTATTTCTGGCTAAATTGTGTACCGATTCAGTGTTTGGTGCTGCCGATATGGAGGAACTCAGTAAACATTAAACACTCATCAAGTGCAACCCTTGTTTATTGTGTAGTTTATATAATTCTTCCATTAGCTTAGATCCAAGTGCAATATACAAATAAGTCTAGTATACAATAAAGCAGAGGGTTTAATCTCGTACCAGAGATGCAGTTTTACACCAGAGTTAAGGAGCAAAAACCTCTTCACTCATTTCAGAACATCCTCACTGCACACCCAACTGTAATAAATTAGTGGAAACTTCCGTGTATGATAGATCTTTGGCTATCATTTCTCTTATTAGATTTTCATAGGGCTTGAGGAAAACCAACCTTGCCAGTCCAGCGGCCTCATTTATAAAACTTTGCGTAGATTCCATCCTAAAACATTGCGTACGCACAAACCTCAGAATCTACTAACACAAGAAAATATTCAGATCTATAAAACCGTGCGGCGCACACCTGTACGCAGTCTTCTCTTTATAAATACCCACCTGCGGTGAATTGTGCGCTCGTGTACTCCTCCCAGTGTCCTCCCACTACTCCTCCCAGTGTCGTCCCACAATCACGGAGAGACGCCAACTGCAAGAAAGTGGAGTGCGAGATCGAGGTGCTCATCACTGAGGTTGAGCGCCGTAAAGGTGTACTGTTTGGGGGCTCAGTAGAGGCATCTGTGCCACATTGTAATAATAATAATAATAATAAAAATAAACTTTAGTTATATATCACTTTTCAAAACAAAGTTACAAAGTGATTTAGAAGACAAAATAAAAATAGTAGACAAACTGACGATGAACAAAATGATAAAAACAATTTAAAAACAGTTTAAAAGTTATACAACATTGAGCATAAGGAGCTACATATGAGAGAGTAAAATATGCTTATACCCTCAGTTGTATTTTTGCCCCCTCAGTTTAAGCTTTATGTATCTATAGAAAAATATTTCCATAGGTGTATGCTAGGGCGTCCATAGTAGCCTACTGAAACGGAGCGGAGGAGATCGATAGACAGACAGACATGTCACTTAGTTCGGTTTCTCAGCCTGCTTGCTTTTCGTGGTCGTAAATACAAATTTCGGCCCTAATTCCATTCCCCCCACTGTGGAGAGAGAGAGAGAGAGAGAGAGAGAGAGAGAGAGAGAGAGAGAGAGAGAGAGAGAGAGAGATGCAAGCCGCAAATTGCTGTTTCTACGCGCCTCCCCCTGCTGATTTTGACAGAGTATCGTTATCGTTCATAAATTCTCTGCAGTGCTCCGTTCTTATGTGAGTCTCTGATTAATTTCTTTGATTTTGAACAGTAGCCTCATGTTGTTGTTATTTAGCCTTTCTGAGGCTGTTGCATGGTTAAATCAATGAGTTTTATTTTATGAAAAATTGCCCCTTCAGTCACTTCATCCTGGCGCCGGCCCGGTAAAATAATAAAAAATAAATAAAAAACAAATAAAAATAAGAGTTAAGAGAATGCCTTTGTATAAAAATAGGTTTTAAGTAGTGGCTTAACAGATACAACAGACCACAATCCCTGTGAAAGCACACTTATAAAACTATGTTTTTAAGAGGACTGAGCTTTATTTTGTGATCTCCCCATCGGGCGTCGCTGATTCCCGTGTCTGAAAAACTTGGGTGAAAGGATGTGTAGAAGTGCACACATTTTACTGCATAGAATTTTTCTATAAATCCCGATGTTTGCGGTAAAATATGCGTACGCACATTTCACCCCCGTTAACGCCACTTTTTTGTGTGTAGCAACCTTTATAAATGAGGCCCCAGATCTGATACTGCTGCTAATCTAGAGCCAAAATAAGGCTAAATGAGCCACTTAAAATAATGCTTCCGGTTCACCTTTTGATAACAAAGATATTTAAAAATTGCCAGAATTTTAGGATAATTTTGGATTAACAGAGACTGGATTCCTCGTGTTTGACTGGGTATATAAAAATCCCTAATAGGAAAACAACACAAAATCCTTGTGTTACAAGGATTACATACACATACATACACATACACTGAGAAGGAAAAAAGCCTGGTTTTTCGTTTTCTGATTTTCGTTTCAGAATAGGAAATAGAATGAACAGAAGGTACACGGATCCATATAACTCTGGGCTCGCATGAGCTTCAAGCCGGTAAAGTCCAGATCCCTGGTGCTGAAGAAAGGAAAGGCCATCAACAAGTTTCACTTCACACTTGGCAGCACCCAGATACCATCCATCACCGAGAAACCAGTGAAGAGCCTGGGGAAGGAGTTTGACTGCAGCCTGAGAGACACAGCATCCATCCGAGCGACCAACCAAGAGCTGGAAGCCTGGCTGGCTGCAGTGGACAAGTCAGGCCTACCTGGCAAGTTTAAGTTTAAATTAACCACTAATTTATTGTGTAACATGGACAAGCGCCCGTGCATGAAGTATAATTCATCTGCAGTTGTTCACGTTGTATAATGAAAAATGCCAGTTCAGGGGGTATTGCCTAATTTCATTGTCTTACTTGTGCTAATGCAAATGTATGTTGAAGTGTGTGAGCTCGTTCTTCGATAGCCGATGCTGCCTAAACGCTGTTAACGCTTTGCTTGTGTCCAACTTGAACAATGAAAATTGACATCGAGAGCCGCAACCAGAGACAGCTCGCCTTCAAAGTAAAAGTTGCGCGTTTTGAAGAACTAAAATGAAAAATAAAATATAAAAAACAACAATGGAAATAATAAAATAACAATGACGAATTAAAAATATAAAAAGCTATACAAACTACAAAGTTATGCAAATGCAGTGCAAAAGTCAAACGATTTACAAAAAGTGAAATGTGCAAATAGTGAGAATGTGCAGTTGTAGTTCTGGGTGTGTGTGTGTGGGGGGGGGTTGATGGTTAGTCCAGGGATGAGTTGTATAGTCTGATGGCGGTGGGCAAGAAGGACCTCCGGTGTCGCTCCGTGGTACACCGAGGCATGAGTCTGCTGCTGAACGTCTCCTCTGCCTGGCCAGAGTGTTGTGAAGTGGGTGAGAGACGTTGTCCATGATGGCCAGCAGTTTGACCAACTTTCTCCTCTCAGCCACCACCTCACTGGGTCCAGGCTGGCACCCAGGACAGACTCTGCCTTCCTCATCATGTGGCATGACACAGAGTCATGCCACATGAACAATGTAATCTAATGTAATGTAATCTATACAGAGGCGTGATTCATCGATCGAGAATCAATTCATTATGATTCACCAACAAAAACATACCATGCCATGTGAGGTTTGAACCTATAATCCTCAGCATCAAAGTTTGATGCTCTACTAACTGAGCTAAACTAGTAATGGAATTACATGAGCGCCACCCCTTTCAAACCAGATGTGTAACCAACTGTAAAACACCAACTAACCCACAGGTTAATGACAATAATAATATTTATAGTATTTACACAGAGTATTGCTATTGATTTCATTTTATTTCGTGTGCTCTTGACTTTCTTTTTCTAATAGAGACAGTTTTGTTGACCAATGTTAGATGTTAAATGGCTTACAGTTTACCCAATTACCAGTTAATTTATTAAACAACATCTTAAACAACAAAAACTGTTGTCAATGTGTGCAGAATAGATCGCTACATTATTACATTGACCTTTTTCACGATCCAATATGGGTCCTTGATCCGGCGGGTACGCGGAAGTAGTCTCTCTCGTTCATTAGACGTGAACCGCTCGGACATCTCGGACATCTGCTCTCTCGGTTCACGAGATGTCCGATAGAGACTGAACGGTTTCGCAAACCGCTCAGTCTCTCTCGTTCATCTGCTCTCTCGTTCATCTGCTCTCTCATTCGCGAACCGCTCAGTTGGATCAGCGGTTCTCGTCCGATGAACGAGAGAGACTACTTCCGCTTACCCGCCGGATCAAGGAGCCATATTGGATTATGAAAAAGGCCAATGTAATAATGTAGTGATCTATTACATTCTATATACATTGACAACAGTTTTTGTAATTTTTAAGATGTTGTTTGATAAATTAACTGGTGATTCTTTAAATAAATTAACTGGTGATTTTTTTAATACATTTTTTTTTTTCTGGCGCTGCTATAACCGCTGCTGAATCGATTCAGTCACGTGTGCGAGTCGAATAAACTCACTCACTTAACTGATTCGGTTCTTTTGAACGATTCATTCGCGAATCGGCCATCACTACTGCCCAAGCCTGAGTTGGAGTGTTTGGGAAGCCCATGTGTCTGTGCATCCCCTGCTCCCAGCCTAGGCCTCACATGAGAGGGAGCAAGTAGAGCTGTGGGAACATTGGTCACAAAGAAAAAAGGGAAGGTTGTGACCAAAGTAGAGTGGCCTATCACTGTTTTCTTTTCTCTTGAATAAGTTGTTTTTTGTTTGTATGTTGGAAAGATCTGTTGTGTTGGAGTTAACTTGTAACAAAGGAGGAGGGGGAGTTGAGGTCGCAGGTTGAGTGCCGTATAGCTACTGGGCCCGTTTGCTGTGTTTAATGTGCTTATTTTGACACCAATTCATTGGTGCCCTACGTTTTGGTGTGTCTTGGTAATTTGGTTTCTTTTTTATTTAATGTGTGTCTTTGGTCTTTGGTTTGGTTTGTTGTGTGGTGTGGGTAGCGTGCGCCTTAATAGGCCCACTGGTCTGGGCCCTCCTGCCTTTCCTCCTGCCCTTGGTTGGATTTAGTTCAGGCCAAGTACTTTAACTCCCAGTACCATCGACCCTTTCTTTTTAATGTCACCACGGTCGCTCCACCCATTGGTTGTCCTATATTCTTAATGTAACTTTTAACCCTGTGAAATGTTAATAAAATATGGTTATTTTTGATACAGCAGCCTCTGTTCAGTTCATTTCGGACCCTTACCTGAGCGGGATTGTTTTGTTGGCCGATAAATAACCTTGAGGTTCCCTCATTCCTATAAGTGAGGGTGGCGTTGTCAGACATTTATTACATAGCTGTAACATAGTAATGATTGTGTAAGATTAATTGACAAGGAGTCTCCTTGGAATGTCACATTTGGCGTTGTCAGCAGGATAAGCTCTGGCTTTCGCTTTCCCTCCCTGCTGCCCTCTTCTACCCATTTGATGGCAATCCCCCGGAGTGTGACAAAAGACATGAGGGGGTCTAGGGTGACACGTTGCTTCAACTCTCTACGTAGCATCTCATTGTGTACATGTTCAATAAATTGATCACGCAAAACCCTGTCAGAATTTGGGATACCCCCTGGTGTCTTACGAATTACAACATCCATTAGTGAATTTAAGGTATGAGAGTAATCACGCAATGATTCTCCTTCTCGCTGAGTGCGTTGGAAAAACTGCAACTGGTCTGAGACGTAAGATTGTGTGCAACTATAATTTTCAACCAAGATGTTAAAAACCTTATCTGGAGTATCTCTACTAGGAAAGGAGTGAAAATTAAGTTCAGATTTGGCCCCTCCATCCAGATGATCATGGAGAAATAAAAGTTGTTCAGATAATGACATGGGTCTAACCTCAAGACACCTGCGAGCTTCCTCCACCCACTGTTCCACCGTTAACAAATCAACTGAAAGCTTGCCCGTAAATTTTGGGCACTTACGTTCCCTAGGGACATGAATATAGCATACATTGGTGGGTTCACTGACTGGAGGGACCGCTGAGGTGGCAGTACTGGTAGGGGCAGCGGAAGTAGTTGCTTCAGGCTGCGCCCAAATTTGTACTCTCAATTGTTCATTGTCCGCTTTGAGTTGCCGTACTTGCTCCATAAGAGCTTGCAACTCCTCCATACCTTCCACCGACATTGGGCCAGATGTATATGTCATGAAATGCTTTGAGAGGCTGATAAAGGACTACATCTGCGCCTTCCTCCCTTGCTCCATGGACCCGCTGCAGTTTGCTTATCATCCAAACAGATCCACAGATGATGCTGTCTCCCAGGTACTGCAGACCACACTCTCTCATCTGGACAGCCGGAAGGGGGGCTATGTGAGACTGCTGTTCATTGATTATAGTTCAGCTTTCAATACCATAGTCCCCACCAGACTGGCTGGCAAGTTGATTGAGCTGGGACTGAACACCCCACTGTGTGCCTGGATCCTGGACTTCCTGACCGCCAGGCCCCAGGGGGTCAGGGTGGGTAGACACATCTCCAACCCCCTCACCCTGAACACAGGATCCCCCCAGGGTTGCGTCCTCAGCCCCCTACTGTACTCCCTGTACACACATGACTGTGTGGCCAGGTTCAGCTCCAACACCATCATCAAGTTTGCGGATGACACAGTGGTGGTGGGCCTGATCTCCGACAACGACGAGAAGGCCTACCTGGAGGAAGTTGCTGATCTGTCACTCTGGTGCCAGGACAACAGCCTCCTCTTGAATGTCGCCAAAACTAAGGAGCTGATTGTGGACTTTAGGAGGACACAACATCAGAGGACGTACTCACCATTGGGGATTAATGGAACTACTGTGGAGAGGGTGAGCAGGTATAAATACCTGGGAGTCCACATCTCCGAGGATCTTACATGGTCCACACACACAGACACTCTGGTGAGGAAGGCAAGGCAGCGCCTTTACCACCTCAGGCAGCATAGGAAATTTAAAGTCTCTTGGAGGATCCTTCAGTCCTTCTACTCTGGAGCTGTAGAGAGCATCCTGACAGGAAGCATCACTGCCTGGTTTGGCAACAGCTCCGCTCAGGATAGGAAGGCTCTGCAGAGAGTAGTGCGTTCGGCTGAACGTACTATTGGAACTACACTCCCCACCCTGCAGGACTTATACACCAGGAGGTGCAGAACCAGAGCCTGCAGGATCATGAAGAATCCTCACCACCCCAACAACGGACTGTTTCAGCTGCTGCGGTCAGGCAAGCGCCTCCATAGTCACGCTGCCAAAACAGAGAGACTGAGACGGAGTTTCTTTCCTCAGGCCATCAGGACTGTGAACTCCGACCTCACCAGGGCCCCCACCAAGACCCACACACTGCCCCTCCTATGCACACACTCACTCACACACACACACACAAACACACACACACTAAGGTAAAGACTACACATAATTTATATTATACATACATACAATTTCTCTTATTTCTATATTGTTAAGTGCTCTTACTGTAGATATTGTATTTCTTTTATATAGAGCTCTTACTCTAATACTGTAAATATTGTGTTGGTTTTCTTTATTGTAAATAGTGTGAACTTGTTGCCCTTTGCACATTTCTGTTGAGCACTGCCACTTTTTCATTTCACTGCACACCCCGTGTATGTATGTGACGAATAAACCTCTTGAACTTGAACTCCTTTGTTACAAGTTAACGCCAACAGATCTTTCCAACATACAAACAAAAACAACTTATTTAAGAGAAAAGAAAACAGTGATAGGCCACTCTACTTTGGTCACAACCTTCCCTTTTTTCTTTGTGACCAATGTTCCCACAGCTCTACTTGCTCCCTCTCATGTGAGGCCTAGGCTGGGAGCAGGGGATGCACAGACACATGGGCTTCCCAAACACTCCAACTCAGGCTTTGGCAGGAAGGGAAGACCCACACCCTCTACTTCCCTTTTTATCCACTTTCTAACCCCCCAGGGTCCTAAAGGCATACCTGTTACACATGTTACACAATAAATTAGTGGCTACACGGGATATATTGTTAAATTTGGTTATTCCAAAGAAACTTTTTTACAGCATTATTTCCTTTGCACATCCTTTTGCGCATTAGATTGCTGTGGATGCCGACATCAGCTGTAACACTGTGTGGTCTAAAAGCGATTCCCTCACTAAAAGAAATAGGCTAATGACTTTTATTAATGGTAGGCTATGCAACTCTCAGCACTGTTGCTGTTGTTGCTGCTGGAGAAAGTTTGCTTTGTTCCATGGTTTCAAACCGTAATTATTAAGTATTAATGAATTTAGTGCCGTAATATGTCGAACACTTTAGTGTGCCGAGCTTTCTGCATCACCTATGCGCCATCTAGTGGGTGAAAGTAGGCCAGTGACAGCATATGCATAAGGATACCTTTTAAGTCCACAGAATGCATTTCCGTCCACGAAATGCGTGCTGTGTTTCACGAAAGTCATTTTGTGATTTTCATGCCGCACGAAATCGCCGAAATTGATTTGGTACTGGACGAAATTGACAAAATGGATTTGGTGCCGGACGAAATGCATGCCGCGTATCACGGAATGGATTTCGTGGCACAAAATGGATTTCGTGGACGAAATCCGCTAGACGCCCATATGCATTTCGTGGATGAAATCAAACAAGGTGTTTTTGGATTGCGTGTGACGAAAATGAATTTCGTGGCACAAAATGGATTTCATGGACGAAATCGGGTGGGTTACATTCGGCACCCCATACATACTAGGGAGGTGCTGCAATACCGATAGTCCTGCGACCCAAAAGTCTCTCGGGCTGGTATCGAGGTCAGGACAGGATGGAAATGGAGGGCGGCAGAGGCCATGAATGTTGCTGACTCGGCACAGTGTCTCGTGGAAGGGCTGGCCTGGGTAGCAGCAAAACACCTCGCTACGACAAGGCGCAGGGGCAGGACAAGAGGTCGCTGATCCAGGATGAGGTGCGAGCATCAGTCAAGGAGGAGAGAGCCAGCAGGATGGTTGGAATGTGGCAGCAGGGAGCCTGGACAAGATGGGAGCAAGCGGTGGAGCACAAAGTCTCATGGGCCAAGCTTTGGAAAGCCGAGCCCCATCGAATAAAATTCTTAATCCAGGCTGTCTATGACGTTCTCTTGGAACTCACCATTCCCTGGGAGGACCGCATTGAGGCGGCCAACGAGAGGAAGAGGGTACTCTGAGCTAGTGGAGGAATCCCAACACAACGGGTGGCGAGCGAGGTGCGAGCCCATTGAGGTGGGATGCAGAGGGTTTGCAGGCCAGTCCCTCTGCAGGGCCTACAACATGCTGGGCATCACAGGGGCCAGTAGGCGAAGGGCCATCAAGTTGGCCACCGAGGCAGCAGAAGTTGCTTCAAGGTGGCTGTGGATCAGGAGAGGAGAGCTGTGGGTGGGGTAGTGCTACCTGGGCTTGATCAACCCCGGCTGGGTCGCCTGGGTGAGGGTGTCTGATTGTTGAAAGACCCGAAACACCCAATGACCCCAGGTAACATCACTGATGATGTGTCCAGGTGCATCACAAGATGATGTATGTTACAAGTATGTCGTAGTTGGCTTGGGCAGCAGCATTGGGGAACTTGATGTGATTGTCTTTCAGTTCACATAGAGCATTGCAGTGTTTATGGACTATTCTGCACACAGTTGATGGAAGTTTCCACATGCCAAAAACCTCAAGGTGATCAGTACTTGGAAGGAGGGATAGGCCTTCCCCTAAGAGTCAAATGTCAGCTGCATTTTCTTCATACGGAAATGGTCACGAAAACTGATTTCATCAAAATCATTGTAAATATTGTGTTGGTTTTTTATTGTAAATAGTGTGAACCAGTTATTTTGTTCTTTGCACATTTCTGTTGAGCATTGCCACTTTTTACATTTCACTGCACACCCCGTGTGTGTATGTGACAAATAAACTTCTTGAACTTGAACTTCTGTCTATAACCACCCTTCTGTCTGGCCTTGGTGGTGGTCTTTGGACATCATTGAGATAGTCCAGGTAATCCATTTACTTCTATTGCCAAGGTAAACCTCGAGGCCCAGATCCATTAATCTTAAATTAAACCAGCATCTGGCCAGATTTCATTTAAGCCTTCACTTAGGTTCTTGATTAGCTCTAATCTTCCTTCTGGAAAGACTAAGGCAATTCTGAGACTATTTACTCCATGTCTGCAAAATGCCATTTATTTTGGTCCAGATTAAAAGTGCGATTTAGTCTATGACTAGGCTTAATCCCTGTCAAATCAAATCAATTTATTTGTATAGCCCTTAATCACGTTACAGTCTCTAAGGGCTTCACAGTGCCCAACATGTGAAACAATAAATGGTTAGTACACGACATCCCCCAGCCTTAAGGAAAAATTCCCACAAAACCTTTTAGGGAAAAATGGGAGAAACCTTGGGAGGGGCTACTCAGAGAGGGATCCCCCTACCAGGACGGTTGGGCAAGTTTGGGCAAGCAGCGTATACACAATGCATAAAAGTTTATTATGGTGGGACATCCAGATCTGATGGGGCGGCATCACAGCAAACGGCAGCTCAGTCAGCGTCATTTTAGGACTAGGGGACCACGCATGCGCCAACACTGCCCAGATAGGAGAACGCAAACGTCCGCTCAGTCAGCATCGTCCTAGGAGGGGGGGACCACTCAGACGCCAACTCTGCCGGGCTGCGGCCTGGAACAGATAGGAGACACACCCACACACACCCATACACGCACTCTCAGTCACACAGACAAACATGACCAGCGTCAGTGGACAGGAGCAGGTAGACTAGGAGAATAGGACATGTAGACAGGATGCTAATATCCATCGGCAGGACCCTGAGCTAGGATGAGCTAACTGGTCTAGCCTTACTCTGAGAAGAGACTGAGCCACTCCCTCAAGGCTGGTCAAATGATAAAGAGAATAAATGGGTTTTTAGCCTTGACTTAAAGACTTCGATAAAGCCTGCCTCTCTGATTGAGGCAGGCAGACTGTTCCATAGTAGGGAGCCTGGTAAGAAAAGGCTCTGTTACCTGCAGTTTTCTTTTTGACTGCTGGGATAGACAGGTAGCCAGCATCCTGTGATATTACATTACATTACAGTCACTTAGCAGACGCTTTTATCCAAAGCGACTTACAATAAGTGCATTCAACATAGGTAGGCAAGAAAACTACTAGTCACCAGAAATCGTAAGTGCATTTCCTTCCTAAACAAGCAACTAAGAGCACAACTAGTGTTAAGGTAAGAGTGCAATAAGTTAGCAACCTACTATATCTTAAACAAATGAGACAAATAAGAGAATCAAATAAACAAGAGCTAAGACAAATAAGTTAACCAAATAAGCAAGAGCTAAGACAAATAAGTGTATCAAATGAACAAGAGCCAATAAACAAGAGCTCAGACACATAATTGACGACAAATAGGCATGGCTAAGGGGAAGAGTCAGGGCAGTGTTTCCTGAAGAGGTGGGTTTTCAGCCTGCGGCGAAAAATGGGCAGCGACTCTGCTGTCCTGACATCAGTGGGGAGGTTCATTCCACCACTGCGGGGCCAGGACAGAGAAGAGCCGTGACCGTGTAGATCGGCCGCAGGGACCTCTGAGCGACGGGGCAACCAGTCGCCTCGAGGCAGCAGAGCGAAGTGGTCGGGCGGGGGTGTAAGGCTTGACCATAGCCTGGAGGTAAGAAGGAGCTGTTCCTTTCACTGCCCTATAGGCTAGCACCAGGGTCTTGAACTGGATGCGAGCCGCTACAGGGAGCCAGTGTAGAGAACGGAGAAGGGTAGTTGTATGGGAGAACTTGGGGCGGTTGAACACCAGACGAGCTGCAGCTTTCTGAACAAGCTCCAGAGGTCTGATGGCAAACGCCGGGGCACCAGCAAGGAGGGAGTTGCAGTAGTCCAGGCGGGAGATGACAAGAGCCTGGATGAGCACCTGCGCTGCCTTGTCAGTGAGGAAAGGGCGAATCCTCCTGATGTTGTAGAGGAGGAATCTGCAGGAGCGTGTCACTGATGCGATGTTTGCCGAGAACGACAGTTGGTCGTCCAGGGTCACACCCAGATTCCTCGCAGTCCGAGTTGACGTCACCACAGCATTATCAATGGTGATGGCCAGGTCTCGGTGCGGACAGCCCTTCCCCGGGAGGAACATCAGCTCAGTTTTGTCCAGGTTGAGCTTCAGGTGGTGCATCGACATCCACTCCGAGATGTCTGCCAGACACGCAGCAATGCGTGCCTCCACTTGTGTGTCAGAGGGGGGAAATGACAGGATCAGCTGGGTGTCATCTGCATAGCAGTGGTAGGAAAAGTCGTGTGAATGGATAACAGAACCAAGAGATGTTGTGTAGAGGGAAAAGAGGAGAGGGCCTAGAACCGAGCCTTGCGGAACCCCAGTAGTGAGCCTGCGTGGTTCTGACAGACCCTCTCAGCGTCACCTGGTAGGAGCGATCCGTTAGGTAGGATGCAAACATGGAGTGCAGAGCCTGAGACACCCATCCCCTCAAGGGTGGAGAGGAGGATCTGGTGGTTCACCGTGTCAAACGCTGCAGACAGGTCCAGGAGTATCAGGACAGAGGAGAGAGAGTTCGCTCTAGCGGCATGGAGCGACTCCGTCACTGCCAGGAGGGCAGTCTCGGTCGAGTGACCCACTTTGAACCCAGACTGGTGGGGATCCAAGAGGTTGTTCTGGTGGAGGTACAAGGACAGTTGCTTGAAGACAGCACGTTCAAGAGTTTTTGATAGGAAGGGTAGAAGGGTAACCGGTCTGTAGTTCTTGACCTCAGAGGGGTCAAGTGTTGGTTTCTTCAGAAGGGGGGTGACTCTGGCAGTCTTGAAAGCAGAGGGAAAGCATCCAGACACCAGAGACGTGTTGATGAGGTGGGTCAGGAAGGGAAGGAGTTCAGGTGCAGTAGACTGAAGCAGAGTGGATGGGACCGGGTCAAGGGAGCATGTGGTGGGGCGGCTAAATGTAACCAGGTGAAGGACCTCGTCTGGGGAGAGGGGAGAAAAATGGGATAGGGAGGGAGGTGGGGAGGGAAAAGGTGGAGAGGGTGGTAGAGAGGGATGGGTGGAAGGCAAATAGGTGTGGTTGGTGCGCAGGGCACCAGCCGGGGGGTGAGGGAAGGAGGATCGGATATCGTTGACCTTCTTGTCAAAGAAGTTGGCGAAGTCGTCAGGGCGGGGGGAGGAGGTGGGAGGATGGGGTGGGGGTTGGAGGAGGGAAGAGAAAGTTTCAAAGAGTTTTTTAGGGTTGGAAGCAGAAGTTTGAATTGTAGTGCAGAAGAAAGCAGCTTTAGCAGCAGATAGAGAGGAGGAAAAAGTGGAAAGGAGAGATTGGAAGGTAAGAAGGTCCTCCGGGAGGTTGCCATTTCTCCATTTGCGCTCAGCCACTCAGGCTCCGTCTCTCAGTACGCACTGAGTCCGACAACCAAGGGGCAGGTGGAGTTTGGCGTGCAGGCCTGGAGGTGAGGGGACAGAGATGGTCCAGAGAAGAGGACAGAGTAGAGAGAAGAAGATCAGTGGCAGTATCAGGGGATAGAAGAGAAAAAGATTCAGGGGCAGGGAGAGCAGAGAGAAAGAAGAGGAAAGATCAGTGGGAGAGAGCGAGCGGAGATTGCGACGAGAAGAAACCATGTGGTTAGGGAGAGGATGTGAGGGGGGAGAGGAGAGAGAGAGAGTGTAGGACATGAAGTAGTGGTCAGAGAGATGAAGGAGTGACGGAGAGGTTGGCAGTAGAACAGTGTCTGGTGAAGATTAGGTCCAGTTGGTTGCCAGCCTTGTGGGTAGGAGGAGATGGGGAGAGGGCTAGGTCGAAGGAGGCGAGGAACGAAAGAAGGTCAAGCTTCTCAGTCTGGATGTTGAAGTCACCGAGAAGGATGAGTCCAGAGCCATCGTCAGGGAAGTGGGAGACTAGTGTGTCAAGCTCCTCCAGGAACTCACCAGCAGGGTCTGGTGGGCGGTACACAACCGCGATGGTGAGCTTGACTGGATGAGAAACAGTGACAGCATGAAATTCAAAGGAGGAAGGAGAGAATTGTGGCAGAGAAAAAAAGAGTATTTCCATTTGGTGGAAATTAGCAGGCCAGTACCACCGCCTCGCAGCTCTGGGAGTGTGAGAGAAAGAGTACACATCTGACAGAGCAGCGGGCGTGGCAGTGTTTTCTGGGGTGATCCAAGTCTCAGTTAGAGCAAGAAAGTTGAGGGAGAGGAGGGATGCGTAGCCTGAGATGAACTCAGCTTTCGGCACAGCCGACTGGCAGTTCCACAGCCCCCCTGCCACCACTTGCTCAACGCGAGTTGAGAGAGTAGGATAGATGAGATTAGTGGGGTTGCGGCGTCTGGGTGTGACCCAGCGTCTGTGCGACCACCGGAAAGAGGAGAGGACAGGAATAGGGAAGCAAACACATGGTAGATCACAATACAATGATACGGTTTATGAAGAGAAGAAGCACCTAATCACCTGTTCTTAGAAGAAGTCGGGCTTGAAAAAGTCGCCTGTTGCCTTTGTTCACCGAGCCTTCCTTTGCCTGACGCTTTCAAAGCAGCAGTGGTTTAAGACTGCTTCCACTGATTGCTAATTGTCTGCCAGGAGTGCAGGCCCCTCCCAGACAATTAACAAGGCAATTGGCCTAGCTTGGTGAAACTACCTTCAATAGGGGCTATGACACAAAGAGAAACTGACCAACTAGCAGCTAACAATAGACTACTGATTAAAGCACTAATACTTAAGCAATCAAAGTACAGCTTACAGCAACCTGGTAAGCAAGACAAATATACTCAAACTATTCTAGATGAGTCAAGTAGTTCAGAATCCCTCCAGAAGTTAAATACACACTGATATTTGTTAATGAACCAACCCACCATGGCGGCAACACCCTTGACCTGGTTCTGACCCGTGGCATTCCTGTTTCTGCTTTAGTGGTCTCCTCTTATGTGCCCGCCCTATCTGATCACTATCTCATTAAATTTGAAATCAAATTGATCTTCCCACGCCAAAAATGTGAAGATACTTATATTAGCCGTCGTATTAATACCACTACGGCCTCGTTACTATCTGAAAAACTGCCCAGTTTTCTCGCACCACTCTCTGGTCATGTTGGCTCACTCGACAATTTTGCCAACGAACTAAACGCTAGCCTTACCAACGCGCTTGACTCAATCGCCCCGTTAGTCACTAGAAAACACCACGCTAGGAAGTTTGCACCGTGGTTTACCCACGACACTCGTGCACTTAAACAAGCCTGTAGAAAACTAGAACGTAAATGGCGATTGACCAAACTCGAAGTCTTCCGGCTTGCCTGGAATGATAGCTTGCTAAATTATAAATGTGCACTCTCGTCAGCCAAAACTGCACACTTCTCTAGGTTAATCAGTGCAAATAAAAACAACCCAAAGTTTCTATTCGACACTGTTGCTAAGCTAACACGGAATCCCTCCCCCTCTGATAGCTTTCTGTTTTCTCCGAATGATTTCATGTCCTTTTTTAGTCAGAAAATCACACTGATTAGAGATGAGATCACCAGTACACTCTCCACTGGTGGTGCCATCTCACACCTGAAAAGTCCACTTGGTGTTCCCCGGGCTGAATGTCTTTTCTCACATTTTGATTTAGTTTCCTTAGACTCTCTCACCAAGCTAACTCTGTCTTCAAAACCCACGACCTGCATGCTTGACCCTCTACCTGCTAAACTGCTTAAAGAAGTATTCCCTATCCTAGGACCCTCCATTCTCTATGATCAATCAGTCGCTCTCCACTGGCACGGTGCCCTCCGCCTTTAAAACGGCCGTGATCAAGCCACTACTGAAAAAACCGAACCTTGACCCCGAAGTACTTCAGAACTATAGACCAATCTCAAATCTGCCGTTCCTCTCCAAATTACTTGAACGAACAGTAGCCAGTCAATTTACAGATTTTTTGTCAAAAAATAACCTGCTTTAGATCCCTTCACTCGACCGAAACTGCACTCACGAGAGTGGTAAATGATCTTTTGTTAGCTATTGACTCCAATTCAACCTCAGCACTATTGCTACTTGACCTGAGTGCAGCCTTCGACACAATTGATCATGCGATACTCTTGAACCGTCTTGAACATTATATTGGTATCCGGGGATCAGCCCTTTCTTGGTTTAGGTCTTACCTACTTGATAGATCACACCACGTCTTTTACAACAACATGACCTCAGAGTGTTGCAATATGGACTTTGGTGTCCCACAAGGCTCTGTCCTAGGACCACTGCTATTCTCTATCTATATGCTACCACTTGGTGGCATCATTCGCAAATTTGGCATTAACTTCCATTGCTACGCCGATGACACCCAAATTTACATACCAGTCAAACCAACCGATGACACCCAATTCCAAAAACTAGAGGCCTGCCTATCAGAGGTCAAATATTGGATGTCCCTAAACTTTCTACTTCTTAATGGCAGCAAAACTGAGATGTTGATTGTGGGACCGGCTAGACATAGACACTTATTTGAGAATAGTACTCTTAACTTTGATAGTTGTGTAATCTCCCAGAGCCCATACGTTACAAACCTTGGGGTAAAATTCGACCCTACCCTCTCATTCGAGTTGCACATTAAGGAGATCACTAAATCAGCGTTTTATCATCTTCGCAATATTGCCAAAATTCGACCTATGCTAACAGAGGCAGACGCAGAAATTTTAGTACATGCCTTTGTATCATCCAGAATCGATTATTGCAATGTCCTTTTCTCGGGCTTACCTACTGGGCGCACTAAAAAACTACAACTGGTCCAGAATGCTGCTGCCAGAATCCTGACCAAAACTAGGAAATTCGACCATATAACTCCCATCCTGTCCTCATTACACTGGCTACCAATTCAGGCCAGGTGTGACTTTAAGGTGCTTTTACTTACATATAAATCATTACATGGGATGGCACCGTCCTATTTATCCGATTTGATTAAACCTTATAAACCGCCACGCGCCCTCAGATCTCAGGACGCTGGCTACCTGTCTATCCCAGCAGTCAAAAAGAAAACTGCAGGTAACAGAGCCTTTTCTTACCGGGCTCCCTATCTATGGAACAGTCTGCCTGCCTCAATCAGAGAGGCAGGCTCTATCGAAGTCTTTAAGTCAAGGCTAAAAACCCATTTATTCTCTCTGTCATTTGACCAGCCTTGAGGGAGTGGCTCAGTCTCTTCTCAGAGTAAGGCTAGACCAGTTAGCTCATCCTAGATCAGGGTCCTGCCGATGGATACTAGCATCCTGCCTACATGTCCTATTCTCCTGGTCTACCTGCTCCTGTCCACTGACGCTGGTCATGTCTGTGTGAGTGAGAGTGTGTGTATGGGTGTGTGTGGGTGAGTCTCCTATCTGTTCCAGGCTGCAGCCCGGCAGAGTTGGCGTCTGGTTGGTCCCGCCTCCTAGGACGATGCTGACTGAGCGGACGTTGCGTTCTCCTATCTGGGCAGTGTTGGCGCCTGCATGGTCCCCTAGTCCTATGATGACGCTGACTGAGTTGCCGTTGCTGTGATGCCGCCCCATCAGATCTGGATGTCCCACCAAAATAAACTTTCATATATTGTGTATACGCTGCTTGCCCAAACTCGGCATCTATTGCACGCCCAACCGTCCTGGTAGGGGGATCCCTCTCTGAGTAGCCCCTCCCAAGGTTTCTCCCAATTTTCCCAGTGAGGGTTTGTGGGAGTTTTTCCTTGTCCTCTGTGAGGGTCTAAGGCTGGGGGATGTCGTGTACTAACCATTTATTATTTTCACATGTTGGGCACTGTGAAGCCCTTAGAGACTGTAACGGTGATTAAGGGCTATACAAATAAATGTGATTTGATTTGATTTGATTTGATATGAGGGCGCGTGGTGGTTTATAGTTTAATCAGATCGGATAAATAGGACGGTGCCATCCCATGTAATGATTTATATGTAAGTAAAAGCACCTTAAAGTCACACCTGGCCTGAATTGGTAGCCAGTGTAATGAGGATAGGATGGGAGTTATATGGTCGAATTTCCTAGTTTTGGTCAGTATTCTGGACCAGTTGTAGTTTTTTAGTGCGCCCAGTAGGTAAGCCCAAAAAAAGGACATTGCAATAATCGATTCTGGATGATACAAAGGCACGTACTCAAATTTCTGTGTCTGCCTCTGTTAGCATGGGTCGAATTTTGGCAATATTGCGGAGATGATAAAACGCTGTTTTAGTGGTCTCCTTAATATGCAACTCGAATGAGAGGGTAGGGTCGTATTTTACCCCAAGGTTTTTAGCTTAGTTTAGTTTAATAAGTTTAGTTGTACAGGGACAATGCACATCAATTAACATTTCTGTATATGTGCCAGTTTTAGCTGGGTAGCTAGTTTTCAACTGTAGTCCCTGGGCAAGGTGTTGATTGCCGAATAAAAGCACAATAAAAACACAATAAAAAAGCAGTGGAAACAAGCAATTAGTACCGGTAAGGTATAACAATGGTACATACAACACGGTAAAAGCACATTGAACACATTACAATACAAAGTTATGGTTCATGCAGACAGGCGCAGACAGACAAACAGTGTAGCTATGCAGACAGAAAATGCAGCCATGCAGCCACGCAAACAAACAATACAGCCGTACAACCTCTTGAGAGGAGAGGAGAAAAACAAAAAACGTCAAAATAAACAATTAAGCAATATGCAGGCAGGCAAGCAGGCAAAGAAGGGCTAATGGTTATAGTTACAGACCTGATTATCTATTAACCATGTTTTCAGAGTGTGTTTGAAGGATTTGTATGTTTGAATATTACGAATGTGTAAAGGTATGGAGTTCCAAAACTGGGCAGCTCTCGTCGAGAAGGAACTTTTCCTCAGCGGGACAATAAGATCGCCTGTCGCAACAGATCTGGTGAATCTGCTGCTCAGTGTGAAAAAATCGGGGTGGGGCAAGACCATGGAGGATCTTATAGACCAAACTAGCATCGCTGAACTTTGTAATGTTATCCCAACTTAAAAGGGCATACTTATCCAGAATACTGCAGTGGTGATGGCGAATGGATTTCTTGTCAAACACCTTGAGAGCCTGCTTGTAAACAGACTGAATTGGTTTTAGTATTGTTTTGCAGGCCTGTGTCCAGCTGGTAAGGCAGTATGTTAAATGAGGCATTATCATTGCATTAAAGTATAATTTTGCAGTTTTGGTGGTGAAACAGTTTCTTATATATCTGAAATTGGCCAAGTTGTATTTGATTGTTTGAGTGACTTTCTTTACCTGCTTTTTGAATGTGAGGTTTGAATACAAAATAATTCCAAGGTACTTAAATTCAGACACAACTTGGAGCTTCTCGCCTGCAACATACACGTCTGGGTCAGGTGTATCAGATGTTCTTTTAGTGAAAAACATACAGACTGTTTTTTTTACATTAAGGTGGAGACAGGAGTCATTGAGCCATTTAGATACATGTACCATGGTTGCAGAGAGTTTTCTGGCTGCCTCTTTTTTGTCTTTAGCATGTACATATATTACCGTATCGTCTGCATACATCTGGACTGCAGACCCAGCAAAGACAGGGCAAATCATTAATGTACAGATCGAACAGGATAGGGCCCATGATCGATCCCTGGGGCACACCCACATTGTAGTTGAGAAATGGTGACAAGTCACCATTCACTCTGACACTTTGTGTTCTGCCTTCAACATATGACCTTATCCATTGTAAAGCGCCAGGGGAAAAATTAAACACAGATAGCTTTGTGATACGTACCTCATGGTTAATAGTGTCAAATGCCTTCCTCAGGTCTAGAAACACAGCTCCAACAATGCCCCCTTTGTCCATTTTTAACTTAGTTTCGGTGGAGTGGTTGGCTCTGAAGCCAAACTGCATAGGATGTAATGTGTATGAGGTGTTGTTGAGATGGGCGATTAGCTGTTCAGCTACACACTTCTCAGCAATCTTTGACACTACAGGAAGAATGCTAATAGGCCTATAGTTGCCAATCTCAGTTACATTTCCTGACTTAAAGATGGGCGTAATTATAGCTGATTTCCAGACCTGTGAGACAAAGATTGTCTAATAGAAGCATTAATCATTTTGGTGATTGGAGCAGAGAGTTACTCTTTGTGATCTTTTAAAAACATGGAGTCCAAACCAAACACATCTTTAGATTTAGAGTTTTTTTAATGAGCTTAGTATTCTATTCACTTTTGATTCAGTGACCTCTTTTATAGAGAAGACGGGTTATGTTTCATTTACTGGTACTGCATGTAGTGAGTCGGTGGGCGGGCTATGTGTTAGTGCCTTAACCGAGTCTACAAAGTATGTGTCAAATGTTGTTGCAATTTGTACTGGGTTTTGTGTTAAACAACCATTTCTGTTTAGTTCTATTCTTTTGTCTGGGTTCCTAAGATCTTTTCCTGTCAATTTCTTCAGGTGATCCCAGATCAATTTACAATTTCCTTTTGCTTCACTTATTATATTGATGAAGAGGGATGCCTTGGCCTGTCTAAGTTCTTTAATCACTCTATTTCTCAGGGTTGTAAACCTATGCTTATCATGTTCTAATTTGGTTTTTATCGCTATTTTTAAGGCATGATCTCGTTCTTTCATTAATTTTCGTATCTCACCATTTATCCAAGGGAGAGTACTCTTTTGACAACGGTTGGGCTTTGTTTCTTTTAGGAAGCTATTTATTATGGACTTGATTGTGATTGTGTCCATTCTACCTTCCCCGGGAGTTCAGCTCGGTCATCACCACAGCCGTCTACATACCACCACAAGCGGACACCGACGTAGCACTATCGGACCTACATGATGTGTTATGTCGGCATCAGAACAAGCATCCCGACGTGGCTGTGGTGGTGGCTGGGGACTTTAATAGGGCGAACCTAAAAAAAGTCATGCCGAACTTTCACCAGCACATTATGTGTGCTACCAGAGGGGAAAGAACGTTGGACCACTGCTATACGCCGTTCAAGAGAGGCTACAAGGCTGTATCTCTCCCTCCGTTCGGCAAATCAGACCATGCTGCCATTTTCCTGCTACCGGAGTATAAACAAAGGATAGCACGGGAAGCGGTAGTGACGAGGGACGTAAAGCGGTGGTCTGACCAATCAGAGGATGAGCTACAGGACGCTCTGTGTGACGTCGACTGGGACATGTTCCAATCCAGTTCCAGGGACGTCAGCGAGTTTACGGAAGTAGTAACGAGCTTCATAGCAACGCTAGTGGACACCATCGTCCCCACGGTAAAAGTTAGGTCCTTTCCTAACCAAAAACCGTGGGTTGATAGATCCATCCGCGACGCTTTGAACGCCCGCACTGCTGCCTATAACTCCGGTCTTGTATCTGGCAACATGGACGAGCACAAGGCAGCGTCCTATGGACTGAGAAGGGCGGTGAAGGAGGCCAAGAGGAGGTATAAGGACAGAGTGGAGTCGCAGATGGAGCAGCGCGACACCAGACGACTATGGCAGGGGCTACGGACTATAACAGACTACCAGGGCAGACCCCCCGCAATTGTGAGTGCCAACGCATCCCTAGCGAACGACCTGAACTCATTTTATGCACGGTTTGAGGCTAGCAACAACAGCGCTAGCTCACCGGCTAACAACACCACTGTTAGTGCAGCCGAAGTGAGTTCTACCGCTGGGGATGAACACACGCTCTCTGTGACCGAGCACAGTGTGAGGAGGGCTCTGACGAGGGTGAACACCAGGAAAGCTGCTGGTCCAGATGGCATATCTGGGCGAGTACTGAAGACCTGTGCTAATCAGCTAGCTCCAGTGATCACCACTATATTCAACATCTCCCTGGCTGAGTCTGTGGTCCCCGCCTGCTTCAAGAGATCCACTATTGTCCCTGTGCCCAAGAATGCTTCTCCAGCATGCATAAATGATTATCGACCGGTGGCCCTCACCTCGGTGGTCATGAAATGCTTCGAGAGGCTGATAAAGGACTACATCTGCGCCTTCCTCCCTTGCTCCATGGACCCGCTGCAGTTTGCTTATCGTCCAAACAGATCCACGGAAGATGCTGTCTCCCAGGTACTGCACACCACACTCTCTCATCTGGACAGCCGGAAGGGGGGCTATGTGAGACTGCTGTTCATTGATTATAGTTCAGCTTTCAATACCATAGTCCCCACCAGACTGGCTGGCAAGTTGATTGAGCTGGGACTGAACACCCCCCTGTGTGCCTGGATCCTGGACTTCCTGACCGCCAGGCCCCAGGTGGTCAGGGTGGGTAGACACACCTCCAACCCCCTCACCCTGAACACAGGATCCGCCCAGGGTTGCGTCCTCAGCCCCCTACTGTACTCCCTGTACACACATGACTGTGTGGCCAGGTTCAGCTCCAACTCCATCATCAAGTTTGCGGATGACACAGTGGTGGTGGGCCTGATCTCCGACAACGACGAGAAGGCCTACCTGGAGGAAGTTGCTGATCTGTCACTCTGGTGCCAGGACAACAGCCTCCTCTTGAATGTCACCAAAACTAAGGAGCTGATTGTGGACTTTAGGAGGACACAACAACAGAGGACGTACTCACCATTGGGGATTAATGGAACTACTGTGGAGAGGGTGAGCAGGTATAAATACCTGGGAGTCCACATCACCGAAGATCTGACATGGACAACACACACAGACACTCTGGTGAAGAAGGCAAGGCAGCGCCTTTACCACCTCAGGCAGCTGAGGAAATTCAGAGTCTCTCGGAGGATCCTTCAGTCCTTCTACTCTGGAGCTGTAGAGAGCATCCTGACAGGAAGCATCACTGCCTGGTTTGGCAACAGCTCCGCTCAGGACAGGAAGGCTCTGCAGAGAGTAGTGCGTTCGGCTGAACGCACTATTGGAACTACACTCCCCACCCTGCAGGACTTATACACCAGGAGGTGCAGAACCAGAGCCTGCAGGATCATGAAGGATCCTCACCACCCCAACAACGGACTGTTTCAGCTGCTGCGGTCAGGCAAGCTCCTCCGTAGTCACGCTGCCAAAACAGAGAGACTGAGACGGAGTTTCTTTCCTCAGGCCATCAGGACTGTGAACTCCGACCTCACCAGGGCCCCCACCAAGACCCACACACTGCCCCTCTTATGCACACACACACTCACACACTTAGGTAAAGACTACACATAATTTATATTATATTACATACATACGATTTCCCTTTTTTTACTATATTTTTATTTCCAAAGTGCTCTTACTGTAAATATTGTGTTGTTTTTTTATATAGAGCTCTTACTGTGATATTGTAAATATTGTGTTGGTTTTTTATTGTAAATAGTGTGAACCTGTTATTTGTTCTTGCACATTTCTGTTGAGCATTGCCACTTTTACATTTCACTGCACACCTCGTGTGTGTATGTGACAAATAAACTACTTGAACTTGAACTTGACTATCAGTCTCCACATTTGTTCCTGATAGTAGATCACTCCAGTTTATTCCATTTATTGCGGCATTAAAATTATCTAGGTCACCCTTAGGAATTTTCAAATAACCGTACTTTCTAGTGGTGGACAAGTTAAATCGTTTCTTTGAGAGTTTTCTAGAAATAAATGTCAGATTATGATCAGACAAGCCAGTGACCATGTTAAATGATTTGGTAACACTCTCTGGTTTATTACTAAACACCAGGTCAATTTGGGTCTTGGAGGAAGATGTTACCCTAGTTGGCCCTTTAATTAGCTGTATAAAATCAAATTTTGTCATAATTTGTTTTAAAGCTTTTCTACCATGTTTGTCTTCCCAATTTATGTTGTAGTCCCCCATTAAGATAACTTCTTTATCAAGATTGCATTCCCTGAGTATTGAGGTTAGCTGGTCGAAAAACACATTTTTTGCATTTGGTGGTCGGTACAGGCCTAGAAGGGTAAAAGACATTTGGGGAGATAGTGTAATATTTAGACCAAGACATTCTAATTCATTGTCAAAAGACCAGTGAATTTGGTTGCAATGTATATTATCTTTAATGTAAAACATCAGACCTCGCCCTTTTCCTTCAGATCTATCTTTTCTGAACATATTATAACCAGGTACAGTCAGAGCCGCAGTTGGGGATTTGCTATGAAGCCAGGTTTCAGATAGACACAGGAAGTCCATATTGGATTCTAAGAGAAGGTGTTTAATCTGGTCACTTTTTGGGGTGACACTGCGAATATTTAAGTGCCCTCCCAACAGACCTTTGGGCTTGGCCTGAGGGTCCCAGAGAACTCGAGCATGATTAACCGACTGAAAAGAGGTCAATTTTTTGAGTTTTTTAATTGCTGGGTTCAGTGTATGATTTTTGAAGGCAGAATGTTCGATATTGTCATTTCGGTCGAAACCGGACCCAAAATTGGTGTTCATGTTGCTCGTCGGGCCAATCACCTCCGCCGGACAATCACAGTGTTTGCTGGAAGCAGTGCGTTGCGGTGTGGTCAGACGGCACTCACCAATTTCGACTGGAAATAAGTTTTGAGAAATTAAAGTTATGTTCGTTGCTGCCTGGGAGCCACTTTCCGAGCTGGGAGATGATTCCAGGATGTTACTACGTTGTGTGGGTTCGCCTAGCAGCCTGGAAGGATCACCAGAAGAAGCTCCTTGTTGACTGGCGTTGCCCATCAAGTAAGTAAGTTTTAAGTATGGGCTCTGGGAGATTACACAACTATCAAAGTTAAGAGTACTATTCTCAAATAAGTGTCTATGTCTAGCTGGTCCCACAATCAGCATCTCAGTTTTGTTGCCATTAAGAAATAGGAACTTTAGGGACATCCAACATTTGACCTCCGATAGGCAGGCCTCTAGTTTTTGGAATTGGGTGTTATCGGTTGGTTTGACTGGTATGTAAATTTGGGTGTCATCGGCGTAGCAATGGAAGTTAATGCCAAATTTGCAAATGATGCCCCCAAGTGGTAGCATATAGATAGAGAATAGCAGTGGTCCTAGGACAGAGCCTTGTGGCACACCAAAGTCCATATTGCAACACTCTGAGGTCATAAAACCAAGAAAGGGCTGATCCCCGGATACCAATATAATGTTCAAGACGGTTCAATAGTATCGTATGATCAATTGTGTCGAAGGCTGCACTCAGGTCAAGTAGCAAAAAGTCATGAAAGTCAGTCAGAGCTCCGTGCTCTTTCCCAGCAACACCCTGCTCAGTGGCGCCTGGTGCATTTTTCTCCAGGGGAGGCTATACCAAAAATCAAACAAACATGTACTAAGGTATCATCAGTGTATTTTAACAAATGAAAAAGCCTTTATTTGTATTTTCTGAGCTGAATGAACATTTGTTGTAATGAAACGTGCTTAAGGTAAGTTAAGGTACTTCAATTAGCGCAAATTCTTTATAATAATTATCTTTTATACTACAATATGTAATGGTGAAAGACTAAAGTAACCGAAAAGTGCCTCGATAAGTGCAACAGAAATCTGACAACACAGAACCCTGAGACAATGGTAGAAAATTATGAACACAGTAAGACCTAATAGAAAATAACATTTAAGAAAAAAAAAATGAATATGGTATTACATTTGAAATACCTAGTGCCATCAAAACGCTGAGTGAACTGACTCAAAGCTATATGACTTTGGCACCTTGTGGCTTAAACTTTTTGTACATAGATTTTGCCCTTCTCTCCTTGAGAGATGCACATTTCTCAATGACTCTATGGCACCACAGAACTTGACACAGTTTATTATTTTAGACAGGATGTGCCTGTTTTTGTCAACCTCTTCATTATGCTTACAGATCCCTATCCTGTAGCCTTCATCAAGCTGAGCAGCTATGTTTACTTTCCCAAACATTTGCTTTTGATTTTTCTGATATGTGGTTTAAATCATTCAAACCTGTCTGAATCCATGCTGGGTCTGAGACCTGTCGTTTGAAAAAGGGTGCAGGGAAAGCAAAATAAAGCATTGGTGTCACTACATACAGTTAGCCAAGCCTTCCTACTAAACCAGCTCCTTGAAAACGACCGAGTATATTGTCTCATTCTGGCGCATTTTATGTCAGATGTACCACAAGCCACTCGCTCTCTGCTGCCAACCAGTGGTTGGTGGTGTGTAAATCAGCAGCATTCAGATAAATGCTGTTTGTACATGCGCAGTTCGTTGGTGGGGCGCAGGAAAGCTCCTATCTCTTGTATTGAGAGGAGCGAACTGCGCATGTACAACTTATAACGAGAATCAATGGGCAAAGATTTTTGCGCCCCAGGCTGGAAATACATCATTACATTACAGTCATTTAGCAGACGCTTTTATCCAAAGCGACTTACAATAAGTGCATTCAACATAGGTAGGCAAGAAAACTACTAGTCACCAGAAATCGTAAGTGCATTTCCTTCCTAAACAAGCAACTAAGAGCATAACTAGTGTTAAGGTAAGAGTGCAATAAGTTAGCAACCTACTATATCTTAAACAAATGAGACAAATAAGAGAATCAAATAAACAAGAGCTAAGACAAATAAGTGAACCAAATAAGCAAGAGCTAAGACAAATAAGTGTATCAAATGAACAAGAGCCAATAAACAAGAGCTCAGACACATAATTGACGACAAATAGGCATGGCTAAGGGGAAGGGTCAGGGTAGTGTTTCCTGAAGAGGTGGGTTTTCAGCCTGCGGCGAAAGATGGGCAGCGACTCTGCTGTCCTGACATCAGTGGGGAGTTCATTCCACCACTGCGGGGCCAGGACAGAGAAGAGCCGTGACCGTGTAGATCGGCCGCAGGGACCTCTGAGCGACGGGGCAACCAGTCGCCTCGAGGCAGCAGAGCGAAGTGGTCGGGCGGGGGTGTAAGGCTTGACCATAGCCTGGAGGTAAGAAGGAGCTGTTCTTTTCACTGCCCTATAGGCACTCACTATAATTTCCTCATTGTAAGATACATTACTATCAACCAGCATTGTTTTCTAATCCTTAAAGACCTCACGTTAGCCTACTCTAACAAGCTAGTGACTGGCACAGCTACAACTATGTATCTATCTATCTATAAAAAAAAGGGACCTGTCGTGAACGTTTTTTCCCAGTGGGAAGGTGGAAATAACGGTCATTATGACATCGTGTGAACGTGGCATTAAACACCCACACCTGTCTCCTGACCGCTCCTGACAGGTTAGGTGAACTGGGATTTGTAGTTCTGGCAAAGGTGGCCATTTCGTCTAGCACGCCCCCTGTTGCCATTGCATGGGGACGTAGCAAGCATCCGCTGCTGTGATGCCACAAAGCACAGTAGTTATATGGACAAAAAAAGATGGAACCACCTAACGTATTGATATCAAGTATCTCATCAAGTGCCTTCAGAACAGCTTCAGCTTCCTTGTCCTGCTGTCATACTGCGTCCTGAACTGTGTGTAATGGGATATTGGACCTTTCTTCAAAAAGGAAAACCTCCGGTTCTTTGAGGGATGAAGGAGGTGGAAATCTACTTCCCGTAAAGGTTCAATGATGTTTAGATCTGCTGATTGTGGAGGCCGTGGAAGGAGTTGGACTTCACATTATCATCACAATATTGATATTTAACATCACAATGGAACAGTGTTTGCACCCTAGGGTGTTCTCAAATTACTCAGTTCAAATTCAATCAATTCAAATGAGCAAAGATTGATCCAACTGCATCGGAGAGCATACTGGTAATATTTTCACTAACTGCTTGAAGTTTTGTCCTCGTCCTGGAGAGCGTATGTCCGGAATTGACCACAGTGGTTCAGTACGTTAGTATCCAATTTTGCACGTCACGCTTTGGTCCTGGTAGCGAGCAGGGCTGGAGTATCTTGGGTGCACCCATGTCGATCCCTGCTGCGAGTTTGTATGGAAAACCAGCGGACAGGGGACTAACAGAAAAGGCCCATTAGAGAGCTCAATCTGAATTGGGACAACACAATATGTGGTACATATGGGCATGACAAGTTCAAATACATGCAACTTAAAAAAAATATATTTCTACTGGCATTCATCTTGTTCCATTGTTTTTGGAAAAGCAATGAGCTGCATCTGCCTATACCTATAATACATGTCACAGGGCAAGTTTGGGTACATACATATACATTAATGCACACAGCAGCAGCAGGTTGCATTTGCTGTAGATGATCGAAGTAAATGAATACTACTAGTAATGTATCAATTAAGAAGACAAATCATATTATAACTATCCTAAATTTGTACACCTCCAATAGATGGCTGAAGCAGCAGCAGTAGAGACGGCTTCTGGTTCCATCGACCAAGCAGATGAGCTGCTGAGGGAGTTAATGGTGGCTTTCTCACTGAATAATGCAGCAAGGCTGGCGGTTGGCTGCAGCATGCATGTGTGTCCTTGTGTGTGTGTGTGCGCGCATGGCAGTGGGGGGTTCGCTTGCTTAACGGGAAACGCTTTTGAAAAACGGAATGTTATTCAGAAGGTATTAGAACTCATGCTTGCGCATTCATCGAGATCATGCAGCAGAACCACTAGGTAGCCACGTCATCACGGTATGAAGTATAAATATCACAATCTAAATTAATATTCTATCATCATCTGAATCACTTGAATATGCACTTATACTACAGGAAAACAATGCCATACCTTATTGCATTTGCACTAACTAGAGATGGTACAGTTGGTTACTAAACCTTAGACCTAGTCACTAGTGATGGAATGGTTAATGGTTCATCCCTTTGCTTTAGTCTGCATGTTAATTCAAATGAATGATCTGCTCTGTGTTCATTTGTCTAGTCAAGTTGCACCATGACAGTAGATATAAAGGGCCGTAGCTAGCTTGGTGAAGGAGGTGTGCATTGGCGTGAAGCAATTTTTTTCAAATTCTGCAAAACAAAAAATGTGGGTTTGGCAACAAGCATGCATAATTGCATAATAATGCACAATAATTAACATTAGCATCTTATTAACATTGCCATGCCAGCTAGCATGAGGTTGAGTTTATTTATTAATTAGTTAATTATAATTAGCTTGTCTGTTTCACTTTGCCAAAAGGGTTTCAGTATTTTGAGACGGTGAACATGCTGATGGTTTCAGTCTTTGTCTCTCCTGTTCTTTTTGTCCCATGGCAAGAAAGATGAGGAAAAACACACAGATGACATTACAGACTTTTAAATATATTTATTCAAGTTACGACTCAAAAACTACAGTTTGGTGATTGCATACTATATATTACACAATGGATACTCCCAAAAGTGGACAACAGCCTAAAAATAGTATTGAGAGGATTGCTCAGGGTCTAAGGGTCTAAAAGAAAAGAAAGTATAGGGGAGCTGTGGGGCACTGTGGGACGGACTAAACACAAATGTTTCCATCGGTGAAACATACTGTGTGGTGCCATGGAAGGACCACCTCTAATCAGGTCTGCGAATCATTCACAGTATGTTTCACAAATGGAAACATTCTATTTTTCATCTGTCCCACAGTGCCTTTGTCCCACAGTGCCCTGGTCTCCCCTACACTTGTAACATTTCGCTGGCTAAGTGGATAAAAAAAAAAACCCATTTCATTTTAAGTCGAGTGTTTGCAAAAGTTGACTACTGATCTATAGCAACACTAACGTAAAGTAATACACATATCTTATTTTCTCTGAATGAAACAAAGTGAGTTTCAGTCATCAAACAAATGTTCTCTTCCACATGACTTCATTTTCATCTCTTTCAGTAAACTCTTCAGTACGTGTACAAATGAGGTGATAAGTCTCCAGAGCGCAAAACAACTCAAATAAGCATTACCTACATTTGTCATACAATACCTCTGTGACTTTTGAATTTCTACACTAGAGAGAGACGCAAAGAATTACAACTCAAAAATGTGTTAGTTCAAATTACAGCCATGCATAATACATAAGAAATCATTCACAAAATAACGGATCCTCCTTAAGGAACTAAACAACCCCAAGCCATATTTGTTCCGTGAATGATATTTCTTCCCAAAACAACATTAATACAGCTCCCACCTTCTGCAATGAATCAGCTCTTATTGCTGCAATTACACCATAATCATCATATTCCCCCAGGTCCATCACTGACTTCCTCTTGAAACATTTCCACACTATGAAAGAAATGCCAGCCAATATAAACCGAGCGGAAATTTTGAAATGACATTCCATCCCCGTTGTGACTTTAAAAGCCTTAGGAACCTTTTAGGAAATCCTTAAAAAGGCCTTTATACCACATACTCCATTATGGTGCCATTACAGCATTACATTACATTGAAACGTATATACAGTGCCTAATATATTAGCTTCTATCCAACGCACACTTTTCAATAAAACTCTACTGACCAAAGCTATTCTGATAAGAAAAGAATGGTAAGAAGTAATTATGAGTAACTTCTTTGCTTCAAGAGCATTCAGAAATGCTGCAGTTTGGAGGCAACATGCAGAATAAAAAATTGCATTACTTGCTTATGACCCATATTTAGAATCAGGGACGTAGTGGAGGGTAAACCCACCAAAAAAATGTTGACCACCAATTTAGGCAATCTTTATGATATAGTAATAGTTTCAAACTGATGTATTAATAGGGTACATCAAAGAAGAATTGTTACATGAGGTAATGATTTAATACTTTATACTAATATCACAGATTGTGTTTCTATTGGTAGTTTGCCTCATGATGATCACTGAGTGGAGGTCCTAGTTTACTTCTTCACCACTACATCACAGAAAACGTCATTTATACCTTACGGTGTAGCATCAATGTAGAGCAGTTGGCGTGTACCTGGTTTCTCATTTAACATCAGTGTAGCTTAGCTTAGCTTTTAGATCCTCCAGGTAGTGCAGAGCAACAACTACGCCGCTAGTGTATCTCCCTGCTGGAATAGGATCGCCGGATTGGCAATTATTTTACTGCGGAAAGACAGTAACGCCAGTCAGTTCCGACCTATTCTGACCGGCAGCATCGCTGACCGGCTGGCTGCTGGTGCTTCTGAAAGCCTTCCTAGCAGAATTCCGTAATCTCCAAATGTTATTGGACGGGTTTAGTTTTTTTTAAAACCCAAACTGCAAAAGCGTTCAACTCGTGCAGCCTGATACGATCATGGGTTGAGTTATGTAGCTCAAGCCATATTTTCAAGTAGCAGCCTTCTGTTGAGTGAGCTTTGTGTTTTCAAGCCATCGCAGGTCAATAAGGCACGCTTCAAACAAACACCCTCAGTAACCGATCAAATACCTGTTGTCAAACCTCGTACGGCCATGCAATATCGGTTCTTTGCGCTTACATGAGGTTTCCATTTAGTAAGACAACAATAGGGAAATTGCTGGTAATGCTCGGTGGCACTTTTGCGGCAATAATAGGGCGGTCTCGCGGCCGACGTACAAAAACCAGAGTAATTCATTAAATTTCATTCAATGAAAGAGTGAGGTCACTGGCAATATATAAACGCTGTGGCATAAAAGCCTCAATGGTACTGTATCTATCTCTTCCATCGTAGCAGGAACGTGACAGAAATGACGTTTTCCCAACGTCTCGAATCACAGTTGGTCGCGTCAAAGTTGGCTGGCTGGCCTCCCTTCCTCCAAGTTAACATGCAAAGTTACAACCATTGGCATTTAAGTCTAGCTAAAATAGTAAAACCACAAGAAACTGGCAATCGTATGCGATAAAACAGGTAATTACATAACATTCAAAGCCATAAAAGAATCATCATTAAATAATCCACTGAATTTTTGTGATGTTTGAAAGCACTGCATTGTTACCGCATTAAGGAAAGGCAACAACACGTTCAGTGTGATTTGCTCTCCTGAGCGCATTCCTCATGTTGTCAGAGTTGGTAGGTCTATCTGTTATTATCCAGACCCAGTAACTCCAGAGAAAGCAGGAAACCAGATTGGTTTCCAGCTGCAGGGCGCCTCCTTTCCACCAGGCCTTAACATGCGGATTGTGTCTAGATCTGATGTCGCTGGATTATATTTACACCTGACATTAAAATACATCTCTGGTACCAAAAAAGTCTCTTGCCAAAATGCATATTTCCATCTTTTAAAATGTTCCCCATCCACAACTATTCTGACAATCCGTTTTTGACTATCCGAGCTGCCTGATGCCTGCTTGATTTGCGTCAACGTCCTGGTTGAATCCAAGTTTATTTCCATTTATGTCGCTACTACATGTGGATTGCATAATATGGATTGGAGTCACATTGCTTTTGCACTTTATTATTAATATGGCCAAATGGATCTCTGTCCACCTCCAGAGGTGATTTGGATGATCTTCAATGTGTTGAGAGTTTAGAACTTTTGCTCTATCCGATTAAAATGTGATTACCCAGGATGCATGTTAATGCCAGGTAGAACGGGGGTCATAGGGACAAGTATGTTGGAACCTGGCTGGCCTTTTCAGCCTGCACGCTGTTGTCGTTGTTGAAATACTTGTTTGTCTTGCGTGTCAAAGAGGCACAGCTATAAAATTTGGCAATTTTTTAACAACCAAGAACTTGCAGCAAATGGCTTCCGTGGTTCATTTAATTAATTAGTCATCAAACATTGGTCAACCAAGTCGGCCCCCTTCCTGTTAGAAAACAAAAAGGCTTTTAAACAGATTGAGTGGGAAATATTATAATTTGCTTAGATAAGCGATAAAAATGAAATTAAGGACAGGTGTAAAATCAGGAGGGTTTTCCATCACTCATGCAAAACAAGGAATCTATAGACTTTTAAAGCACAGACTGTGTCACACTGGCGGTCTCTTCAAACCGCAAGTAGCCCTGAGGACAAAATACACTGTAGCCACAGCATCCAGCTAAAGTAACCGTACGGCTTGACCACACTCATGGTCAGAGAGAGGGAGGCTGTTGAGATCAACAGTGGGAGCTCCTGGGATTCAACCGTCGATCATTTGTATTTTTATCTCCCCATAATCCTTTGCAGATGCAGGTGAAGCAACAAAAACACAAACTGGTGCAGCTCATGATAATGAAATGGTACTGGTACTAAAGACAACGATGATTTGAATCCATGATTGGAAATAAAAGTAGATCCAAGTAGTCTCAACTCAATGTCTTTTTTTTAATGTAATGAAAAGCCCTTATTTTCAATGTCGGATTGAAGTATGAAACATTGCCCCAAATCAAGTCATGTTCTATGAATTTCTTTGGTTTCATCATTCCTCAATGAACTGTCCAATTCTCATCTGGATGCATGATGGCAACAAACTTCAAGTCTTAGTCCAAATTGGGACTTATTTATTCTTTCCTACACCAAATCCGATATGCAGATCAAAGGATGAAGTTTCTTCAAAACCGGCACATTAGATTTGAAGTTTCATCAATGCAATAACCATAAACAATAATGGTGATGAGCACAGTATGCTTCATAGAGACCACACACGTAAACAACTAAAATGTACATATATACATTTATCTTATAGGCTAAATGACAAAGAGTTTGTTGATGACTAAACCTATGCATCGTGTATGTTGGAATTTGAGTTAGAATATTCACGTAAACACTGTGTTGAACGATGGTGATGGAAACCAAGACACAAGCAAGACCAGTGAAAGACTAACGGAGGCAAAACACTACAGCAAAGCAGCGACAAAGGGATGTAAGGTGGGGGGGGGGGGGGAAATGCACATCGACGACAACCCCAGGACCTCAACCACTGAGAGGCAAAATAAATAGATAAATAAATAAAAATAGTTCTGTCCATTCACCAAACTCTCACTTTAGTCTGGTTGTCCTCGGATTTCGAGGATTTCACAGATTCTGACATCTCCCCCTGTTGGACTGGGACGGATGCAGTACTAGCAGAAATGAGGTAAGAGGTCAGAGGTCATCCTATTGCCCGGCGGCCCTGGCTGCTCTGTGCTGTTCCAACATGGACTTGAGGGCGGGGGACATCATGGCAGGGTTCATAGCTGGAGTCATCGCCGGGGTGAAAGGTCGCAAGGGGTACTGGGCGTTTTTACCAGGCACGTAAATGCACTGGAAATATCTCTGGCCTGTGAAAACAATAAAAGGAAAATGGCATCCACGTCAACACTTACGGAATGACTGCAAGTCACTATAAATTCACTATTAAATACCATAGCCATAGATACCATAGATACCATAAGTCCCTATAGTAATATTATTGGAATATTATAGTGATACCATGGTGAATAAAAATACCATAAATATGATGACATCACTATAAACTCACTATTGAACACTTTACTATAGGGAAATTATGTTCATACTATAGGCAATAAATACCATGAAGTACAATAAGGTCAGTTTAGACTGTGGTGCCGCAGACATGCTTTAGGAAAACTATAGGAATATTATACCAATATATATAGAAAAATCTTAAAAATGTCTGAATTAAAATCTTTTTTCTTGTCTTACGGATTTTATGGAAATCTTAAGGATTGTTATGGTAAGTCCTACAGGTCGGCATGCCATGATGTTGACATTGGATTGGTGGATCGATAAACAAAAATTAATGAAGGCCAGGGGATGCTGGCTTAATGCTGGTATGATGATGAGGTCCAAACTTGAACTCCATCTTGGACAGTGACTTCAACTGTCTCTACAATGAGCTGCTGCCACTATGGAGCACCTTTAACCTCCAGCTCAGCACCCCAAGTTGAACCAAAAAGCGCTTTAAATGCTCATGCATGCCCACTATAATCTGGCTATACACCAGCGTCAGCCTCTGTCAAACGGGAGGCTGCGGAAGCCAGGTTTTCTATGCATATGCTCAGGAATGCTCAGTATATCTCAATGGTCCTCAAATCTGGACCTCTGTGCCCAGAGTACTGCTGGTTTTCTATTCTGCCAGGTAGTTTCCATTCTAGCTAGTCTAATCAGGGATTGATTAAGACCTGGGATGCCGGGTGAATGCAATTAACTTCCTGGTAGTAGAGAAAACCAGCAGCACTCTAGACCCCGAGGCCCGGATTTGAGGAACTCTGCTTGCACAAATCTGTCTACAGCTGGTACATACTTCTGGATACATCTCTGTATGTATTCTACTTCCAGCTGCAAATGTTAATGTAGTGTAATGCACATTTGCACATCAGAGTATGTTACCTCTATCTGTACATTTTTCAAGGTAACTGCTAACAATGCACCTCTGCATGTTCTGCACATACTACACATAATCTACCAATTAGATATTTATGTACATATGCTAACTGCACATATTTCAGTACATGCTACATACACAATATCTTGATAATGACAATGCAAATAGCTTACATGCATAGTTGCACATCTGGACACATTTCTGTATACATATTCTCCCATCTGTACAAGATAATGTATATATACACTGTAAACCCAAACAGTACTGCTAACTCATAAACATTATGGGTACAGCAATCAAACAGTTATTCAGTTAACCTAACAAGAAACTACTTAAGAAAGTTTTCTTAACAAGTAATGTTGTTTTAATTTTATATGGATCAATGTTTCTGAGTGAATATCGATATCTATCTATCGATACATAAATTATAACTTCTGAGTGTACAGAGGGACGCAGCATCTGACGTGATCAACGGCACAACGTTCAGGCTTGGTCTTTACGTTTCCCGAAAATTCAAGATGGCTATGAATTTAGCAAATAATGGAGCAAAACTGGCAATTAATTTACAAACCTCAAGAGAACCCAGATTTTTTGGCAGCGTTGTGAAAGAAATATTTGTTTTGTCTTCTTTAAATTTTATCTTACAATTTATTGGACTTGGATGATCGTATCAGTGTGTGTAGGCAGTTTGGCATGTTAATGTTGGCTAAGAAAAAGTAATGTAACGTAACGTTATGCCAGTAATTGAAATGTTAACGTTTAACATTAGTTTTACTGGTAGATAAGAGCCCCATGTCTCCAATTTGGGAGATTTTCAAGTTCTCAGATCAATTGGATAAAAGAGCACAATCCAGGTTCCGCTGCTGAGCCCGCTAAGCTGGCTGACGTGTTCGTGGCTGCACGGAGAAAAGGACAGCCATGGAGGTACACCAAAGGGGGAATGAAGGACAGCCACAAGCCAGCCCCTCAGTACTACCAAAGGCCAACCACAAGTGTGGGTAAGCCTCCCATGAGGGAGAGCCAGCCAGCTAATATGTCCGCAAAGTCTCCTTCCAAAATGCTAATATGTGGAATGGAAGGCCATACCAAACCAATGTGTCCCCAAAACTCACCCAAGATAACCTAAATGTGTTTTGTGCCACAGAGTGTTGTAAGTGTAAGTTAAATTTGACCCATGTGCAAAAATGACTTGAGATTAATGGTAAAACACTAAAGGCACTCATTGATACAGGCAGTGACCAGACCCTTGTACACAGACATTTTGTACCACCAAATATTATCAGCACTAATGAGACTATCCCTGTTTGCTGTGTGCACGGAGATGAAAAACCCTATCCAACAGCAGACATGTACATCAAGGTAATATGATAATATGCCATTTCCTGCTGTGCTTGGTCGAGACCTGCCTGTGTTGTTTGATTTATTGGATTCCAGCCACAGATGTAACGTGGCAGTGACCAGAGCTCAAGCTAAGAAATTGGAGGAGCCCTCTCAGACACTCAGTGCCCTGCCTTTCTATAATGCAGACCTGGAGACAGCACCCGGGAAGTCTCGTAAGTCATGCCAACAGAGAAGGCAAGAGAAATTTCACCACACTGTTGTAACACCACCTTCTAGCTCTGAGCCTGAACTGCCCTTGGGTTTCAGAATCCCTACAATGTCATTGAAATGCAACAGAATGACCCAACGTTAGCACCTCTTTTGCAGAGAGCTAAGGAGAGGGGACAAGGAACTGACCCAGACTCCTGCACCAGTGAGGACTTCTTCCTGAAAGGTAGTATCCTTTATCGTCAGCAGGGATCAGACATACAGCTGATGGTTCCTAGAGCAGCCAGGGAAACTGTGCTGACCTTGGGGCACTCTGTTCTGTGGGCTGGCCATCTTAGAATGCACAGAACCTTTGCTCGCATTAAAAAACCACTTCCACTGGCCCTGCTTGCATGCAGATGTAGCCCTGTTCTGCAAAATTTGCCCTCAGTGCCAGAAGACATCCCCCAAAATCCCCTCCAGAGCTCCACTCCAGCCCCTACCAATCATCAGTACCCCATTTGAGAGGTTAGGAATGGACATTGTTAGCCCTGTGGAAAGGAGCAAAGCAGGCAACCGTTACATGCTTGTAATAAACGACTATGCCACAAAATATCCTGATGTCCATAAAGGCAAAATCAGTGGCCTTTTTCCTTGTGCAGTCCTTTTGAATTGTTGTATGGTCATGTAGTAAGGGGCCCTCTCTCTTTACTGAGAGAGATTTGGGAGGGGGATCAGGCGGGGAGGGGGGCTGTTAACATCATCTCTCATGTTGTCCAGATGCGAGACTGGAAAGGATGAGTGAGCTTGCCCAATGCCACATGGCGGAGGCCCAGCAGCATCAAAAGGCCTGATATGATCGGTCAGCCCGGCAGAGGTCCTTCAACCCTGGCCAAAAGGTGCTCATACGCCTCCCCAGTGATGATAGTAAGCTGCTGGCAAAATGGCAAGATCCAGCAGAAAATTGGACCAACCACCTAGCAAGTGTCCACCCCAGGTCAGCCTCACTCCAGTAGGGTGCTGCATGTGAACCTACTTAAGTAGTGGGTGGAGAGACCTGATAAGAAAGCGGAGGTTTTACGGATCAGGAGGGTTCCAGAGGATGAAGAAGTGGAGGAGCAGTACTTGCCTGCAGCTGCTTCCCTGGAGCTGGATCTCAGCCACCTTCCTGACGAAAAGCAACTCCAGGTGAGAACTTTATGTAACTCTGAAATATTCCAGGAAAATCCTGGAAGGACAACCTTGTCAAACATGACATTGTTTTAAAAGAGGGAGCTTCTGTGAGACGCATGAGTTACAGAATACCTGAACGCCTGCTGACCTTGCTGAAGGAGGAAGTCAACTTAATGCTGTCACTGGGGATCATTGAACCATCGAAGAGTGAGTGGTGCAACCCAGTAGTCTTGGTTCCAAAGAAGGACAGCAGAATCAAATCAAATCAAATCACATTTATTTATATAGCCCTTAATCACCGTTACAGTCTCTAAGGGCTTCACAGTGCCCAACATGTGAAACAATAAATGGTTAGTACACGACATCCCCCAGCCTTAGACCCTCACAGAGGACAAGGAAAAACTCCCACAAAACCTTTTAGGAAAAAATGGGAGAAACCTTGGGAGGGGCTACTCAGAGAGGGATCCCCCTATCAGGACAGTTGGGTGTGCAATAGATGCCGAGTTTGGGCAAGCAGCGTATACACAATGCATAAAAGTTTATTATGGTGGGACATCCAGATCTGATGTGGGGCATCACAGCAAACGGCAGCTCAGTCGGTGTCATCATAGGACTAGGGACCACTCGGTGCCAACATTGCCCAGATAGGAGAACGCAAACACCCGCTCAGTCAGCATCATCCTAGGAGTGGGGGACCACGCAGACGCCAACTCCACCGAGCTGCAGCCAGGAACAGATAGGAGACACACCCACACACACCCATACACACACTCTCACTCACACAGACAAACATGACCAGCGTCAGTGGACAGGAGAGCCTGCCTCTCTAATTGAGACAGGCAGACTTCCAGAGATAGGGAGCCCGGTAAGAAAAGGCTCTGTTACCTGCAGTTTTCTTTTTGACTGCTGGGATAGACAGTTAGCCAGCATCCTGTGATCTGAGGGCGCGTGGCGGTTTATATGGTTTAATCAGATCTGATAAGTAGGATGGTGCCATCCCATGTAATGATTTATATGTAAGTAAAAGCACCTTAAAGTCACACCTGGCCTGAATTGGTAGCCAGTGCAATGAGGATAGGATGGGAGTTATATGGTCGAATTTCCTAGTTTTGGTCAGGATTCTGGCAGCAGCATTCTGGACCAGAATATGTTTTTGTATCGACTTCAGGTATCTAAATGCAATCTCACAATTTGATTCATATCCTACTCCCCGGATTGATGACCTGATCGAACGCCTGGGAAAGGCCAAGTACCTAACCACCCTAGATCTCTGCAAAGGATATTGGCAGGTACCACTCACTCAACGCTCCAGAGAGTTGACAGCCTTCTGGACACCATTGGGTCTGTTCCAATCCACGGTCCTGCCCTTTGGACTGCACGGTGGCCCAGCAACGTTCCAGAGGCTGATGGATCAGGTACTGTGTGATCTGTCAGACTTTGCAGCAGCATATCTTGATGACATTGTCATTTACAGTACCACCTGGGAGGAGCACCTCAAACATCTGGAGAGGGTGCTGGAGCGTCTCCAGTGTGCCAGGCTGACCATTAATCCATCAAAGTGTGTCTTCGCCAAGGCCGAAACGGAGTACCTGGGTTTTGTCATAGGAAATGGGGTGATAAAGCCACAAGTGGATAAGATCCGTGCCACCGAGTCCTGCCCACTACCAGAGACAAGGAAGCAACTCAGGTCTTTTCTGCGCATGGCAGGATTTTACCATCGGTTTATCCCTCATTTCTCTGCCAGGGCAGCTCCCCTTGCCGATTTTACCTGATCTAGATGTCCCAACCAGGTCCAGTGGACAGAGGAGGCAGAGGCAGCCTGTCTCTGGATGTCCCATCCAACAGTCACTGAGTAAGAGCCCAGTCTTGTATGGTCCAGATTTTCAAAAACATTTCATCCTTCAAACTGATGCTTCGGAGAGGGGTCTGGGGGCTTTTCTCCTACAGGGACCTGCAGAAGGACGACACCCAGTGGCCTTCATCAGCTGTAAGCTGTTCCAGAGGGCGGTCCAATACTCAACGGTGGAGAAGGAGGCACTAGCAATCAAGTGGGCCCTGGAATACTACCTCCTGGGACGAGAATTCACACTGGAGACAGACCACAAGGCTCTCCAGTGGCTTGAGAAAATGAAGGACACGAATGGAAAGATCACCCGATGGTACCTGGCAATGCAGCCATTCCGCTTCACCATCCATCACATTCCAGGAAAAGACAACTGCACAGAAAATTACCCCCTCCAAAGAAGGGGGAAAGTGTGATGGCCGTGGCCCCAGCCACACAAAATCAGGGTTTCTTTGCGTTGAGTTTTAGTTATTGTCGATGTTTTCCCCCCGTGTGTGTTTATTGGTTTTATAGTATATATGTTTCATGTCTCATTCTGGGAGGTCTGTTAGTTGAGTTAACATCTTGTTTTGTTAGCCTTATTTTTCAGTAGTTATGTTTTGTTGACCTCTTTTAAGGGCCCTATAACTCTGTTAATTCACTGTGTTAAATTTGCCTTTGTTTATTTGTTTTGTTGAATCTTTTTTGGGGAAAATAAAGCCAACTTTTGCACTTTAAATCTGTGTTTCCTTGTGCCTTGACTGCTTGGTCCACAACATTTGAATTCTGTTGAGTAGGTTTCCATCAGTGTTTGAGTTTCGCACAATTTAATCTTTTGAGTAGATTTTCCCCAGGCTACATGTTGTGCACAATTAAATTTATTGAGTTAAGGATTAGTTAGTGGAATTTAATTTTAATAAGCATCATTGAATCAATTTAGTATGCCGAAATAAAAAATATTAGAAAATTTTACTTGATCAAATTATTACCGTTACTTAAATATTCTTAGGTAATCAGTTAGGTAATCGACAAACATTTTGAATAATTCGGTTTTACAGTGTAGCAATGCACACTTGCACATCTGCTTCAACCTGCAATCTGTTAATGAAGACGCTGTATATTCACCTCTATTTATTTGTTGTTTTTTTCATTTATTATATTTGGTTTTTGCAATTATTTATTGTAACTTTTTGTTTTTATTATCTTCAGTACTCACTTTTGATCTATTCTTATGTCTTATTCTCTTTCTGTTCTCCTCTGCTGCAATGAGCCAATTTCCTCATAGAGATCATTAAATGTGAATTTTATGTAATGTAATGTAGTGTAATCTAATGAATGAATGAATGGATTTCAGTCACTCTTACCCTGTTTCTTCTTATCAGTAGCGTTGTCTTCAGTCTGGGGCTCTTCTGCGAAGGGTAGGAAAGAAAGAGATTGAAATTGGTGTGTGTGTGTGTGTATGATGTGTTTGTGTGTGAGAGAGAGAGAGAGAGAGAGAGAGAGAGAGAGAGGACGAGATAATACATGCATATGTGTGGCAAACAGAAAAACAGACGACAACAAAGACATGGAGGAAAGATGGCTTGAATAAAAAATGCAGATATTCTTCTTGAACAAACACACATTGTTATTTTGCTCTCTTTCACTCTTTGTCTATTTCTATTTCTCCCTCTTGTTTTCATCTTCCCATTACCTATGCTTTATAAAGGGAATATGGGTATTTCAAGTGCTCCCCATGGGAACATCACCTCCTCTTGTGTCAGAAGTGAGGTGCAGAATATGAATGATGCGGGTGACCTTCAAATGCATCTCAGGATGGAGATGCCATCGGAAAGGCACCATGCAGAGAGTGAGGAGGCAAATGTAACAGTGGTGATGCCTCAAGACCAATGTTGCTAAAAGTATTGTATGATTAACTGTGAAAGTAAATTAGCACAGAATGCTAAAATTTATCATTTATCATTTTGTGTCTGTAGTACTGATGCTGGGTTGCCACAGACATGTGGTATGTGTGTCATGAACATGTGCCTGAGTGTTGTAGAGTAAACTAGTGAGGCCTGGATTTGAGGCCCTATAAGGCAGTAAAACTGAACTTGACCAGACCACTACTATGTGAAGAGAGCCTATAGGATGAACCATGTTAAACATGTTATCTAAGCATAAGTGAACCAATCATAAGAGACTTCTTTGTTTCCAAAGAAACTATAAAGATTGTAGTTAGCTGATTTTCAGAGAGAGAGAGCATAGAGAGACTTTGACTTTCTGTGTGACCTGTGTCTTTCTCTCTCCAATATCTGTATACAATATATTTTTATACTTCAACCTGTCAATGTTTTGTGTGTTATTTAAAGAGTTCTGAGTGCTTACAAGCAATTTCCATGACATAACTCATACAACATCCTACCCAAATAGAAATACTAGTATCTTGGAGGAAATTCTAGGATTGGGTGCTCTTTTTAGTCAGGACTAAATATAAGCCCTAATACTTTGCTAAAAATAAAATGAAAGCGTGACTTAAATAAAAGTAAAAAGTAGCTCATTTAAAATGATCTATAAAATGATGATCTTTTCCATGCAATTCAAAAACAGCACAGACCGTTCAAACCAGATTCTTTTAGGTAAAATAACAAAAGAAAGTGCAGAAAGAAGGTACAGACTCTTCCCTTCTCTGCAGACTGCCCATTCACTGCTGTGGAACTATAGCTGGCCTTTACCAATTGGTCAGTTTCTGAAGCAATGCATATGGAGAGCCTGCAAAATTTGTACTCTGTAATTTAAAATGGAGCAAAGTACTATACTGCAGTCAAAAAATACTTAAGTAAAAGTAAAATTACTGACTTCAAAACAAATTCTAAAAAGTACACCAAAACACTCCTCAGTTACTGTAACAAGAGTAAATGGAATTTGTTACTTCCACCCTTCATTGTCGCTGCTGCAAACGAGGACAAAACAACTGGCCAATGGCTGATATTTTTAGTACGAGTTAGCAGAAGTAAAGATAGGGACGAGGGTTTTCCTACAAGACTACGGGTGCGTTCAAACCAAGCATGTTCTGAGCGGGTAATTTGAACTCTGGAGCATTTCTTCCTTTAGTTCTGTTCATTTTGGCCAGGTGAGAACAACGACATTCAAGTCAATAACCCTAACCCTCTTCCAAGAGAACTGTGGTATGGTTCGTTAGGAGTGACAACGTAATCCAAACCAGTCAGGAATTTACCCCAAAGCGCAAGGGTTTGTAGGTATACGGAGATGGATATTGATGTCTGATAGCCAGCAGTTCCTCTTGGATTTGCTTGGAAAACCTAGCATATCAGAATGAAGCAAGGACAAACTTCAGTTTGTCATTTGTTCTTAACCGTTATGAACATCACTGAAAGTAAACAACGGCAAAGAGCACAGTAACTGGGGACTGGAATCGGATTTGTTTCGACATCAAAACTGCCTACATGTGAGTTCATGCGACTTTTGTTTTCAAGGTCTGGTTCTCTTGCAGCTGGGCAGTGTGCACCTAAATGAATCAAAGTAACCTTCTCCAGTATGCTCTGGACCAAAGAAAACAAATTGTAGGTGTGATCGCACCCTTTAGAAATGGGAACTACTGGGGTCAGACTTTGACGTCAGGAAAGTGGAGAATCACTCAGGGCAAGAAGTGTTGAAACTTCACTGGATAACTTAATAATAACGCCACGCTAATTCCCCAATTGAATTCCCCAGCAAAGTGTTATCGTTGCTACGTTCGTCAAAGGTCATAATCTCTTCCGATAACTCAAGGCTGCTCAAAAGGCTTTGCTAATCCCATCCTAATCAGCTTGCCTTATTAAATTTAAATCACTCATATTCCAAATGTCATTAGAGTGAACGTTTCTCCATATTGAGTTAACCAGTGGAGAGACAGGGATAATTAACGGTATACCTTAGGCCTTAAAGGAAGCGCTTTTCCCATTCTCTATGAACAACAAGCATATGGTATAGATGATTATCGTCTACAAATAAACAGTAAATATAACTGGTTACATCCTAATTCAATAACATGTTACTTAACATTGAGATTACTGGATATCCGTTACAATGGTGATGTATATTCAGGACCATGGACAGCTGACAGCTTTCATACTCACTGGCTTCTGGTGACTGTTTCTCTTCTTTATCTAGAATGGGAGCGGGAGACAGAAAAGGAGAGCGAGCGATAGACTAGACAGATCAATATTAAATGTAGAAAGCACACATATTCATGTTCTAGCTCTGAATTCGTACCTTGAGCCTCCTTGACAGATTTCTTCACAACCTTCTCTGTATTGCCTGTGCGAGGAGAGAGAGACAACCGCATTACAGCCTGCCAAATAACGCAGAGTTGTGATCTACAGGTAATATCCCTGCTTTATTACCTTCTTGGTGTGATACACCTCAATGTTTTACTAATTAGCATTTTATCATGCATAAAACAGACCATTTGATCAAGTTAGCTATGAGCAATTTCATTATTTCCATGAGGTGTGATTTATCCTGGGAGATGGCTATAGAGATCAAATATAACGAATACCTGAACACTTTCGTCATGGTTATGTTCTGACATTTAAAGGACACCCGCAACCTGCCTTGTCTACTTCTACTTCGGTTAGTCGGTGGTGAATTGGTTTCTCATCTCTTTTATGATGGATGTCTCCCTGTATGATTGTTCAAATCCCTATTGCCAAAGTTTGCTGCTCAGTAAACGTTAGGAAGTTAATGATAACTGACACTTAATGAAGTGATTTGATGCACTTGAGTGCTCTAACCTCATTTGCATCCAATAAAACCAGAAATGGTTGGCAGGCTACCATATATGGATGGCGAATACATCAACAAAACCATAAGTTTGGAAAATAAGCTATAAATGTTTTATAGTTTAATGGCTTATATGAAAGGAATAGATATTAATACAAATAATCAACAGCCATCTGTTTCAGCTTTAGGCTCTTGAAAAAGATGACTGGTGAATACATTCTGTTATGTATTAAAAAGGAATTTATTACGTATCACACATACATTCAAATAGTTTGTGTGTGTCATATAAAAATGTTATAAAAATGTTAATATTTCCTTTCACTTACGGGCTTTGGAAAGCTGACTTGTCTTAGCCCCATGTGTAGCTTTGGATTTGGCTGAAAATGAACAAATAAATAGCATTTATAAATAGCATTAATGTTATTAGTGTAACTGTTTAACATTTAATTACCCAATCTAAGCAGCTTGTAAAGGAAACCCAATCTAAACGAAGCAACCATTGACAACACTTCAAAGCAGCATTGGACACATTGGAAGAAACTATCATCAGTCAATCAAACATGTTTTAGGTGCCTGGAGGAGAAATAGGGGCCTAGACCTAATCAAATTGATCCACTTTGTTTCTTTTGTATTGATTACTCCACCAGCTCCTTCCTTCTCCTGCTCATCTTTCAGCAATATGCTGACACTCTGTGTCCCGCTATCCAACATCCAAGATTAAATACTAATTTATAACAGTGTTGATATAACAGTGTTTATGGGGATACATTTTCCCTCAACTCCAACGACCCAGGTTCAATTCTTTTTTCTTATTTAACCATGACCAAAACCTTATCCTAACCTTAACCAAAGTTTTTGTTGCCTGAACCTAACCCTAACCTAACCTACACTTAACCAAAGCCTTTTAGTTGCCTAACCTTCACCGTAACCTTCAGACACTCTTTGTTAAAACATTTTTTTCAAATTTTCAAAAATTGAGTTTGACTGTAAACGGTACTGTACACTGTAAAGTCTTTGTAAATAAACGTCCAATCTTCATGAAAATAATAAATTATGACATTTTCCAGTCATAGTCAATGGAAAATAGAGCATCTTTAAACATTGGCTTCTTGCTTATGGAATTATCTCACAAATGTTTTTTCCAAAAAAACATTTCCACACTGTCTAGATAAGGTATACCAATTATTAGAATTGTATCTTGAAAACTGTTTTTTTTGTTAATCTTTGAAACAAGCTCTACTCCACCCCTTGCTCAAAGGTTGTGAGTTGAATCCAGCGAAGAGCTGAAGAAACATAACACAATCTCATTTTGAGCAAATATGATAAATAAAGGCACATACAATCTGACAAATCCATTTGACAATATATTCGAGATTAGCTTACTAGCGAGCTAACATTACACAATGGAGAGTGACGCCGAGTCTCAGGGCACTTTCGCGATGGAGGGGTCTTCTGAAGTGGAGGATTTCTCTCCTCAATGTATCCGCCCATCTCCAGCTGGGGCAGCAACATTAAATTTCTGCACAGTCGGGGGTGTCACGCAACCCAGTAGAAAATGGCTGAATACATTTTAGCTCCACTCCGATTAGTTCTTAATTAGTGTTTTTCCCTCCTTATATTCTTTTTTATGCAGATTTTAAAAGTAAAAATGTCCCAGTCGCAAGAAATGTGAGAATTTTCACCATTTTCATCTTCAAGACCACAGCGAAATAAGAAAGAGAAGGCCGTGGACCCTTATGCAACCTACACCCGCCACCTACATTACAGGCAGATCCAGTGCTTAATTTGTAAAATAAGAGATGCCGGGGCTCAACTCGCCTCCCAAACCAAGGAGGAGGAAAAAGGGTAAACTTTTCCTATTTCTCTGTGTCGCCAGCCCAGAAGCCAGCTTTGTGCTGCATTAACGTTAACCGTGAATCTGTTTTGTCGGCTTGCTATCAGTAGCTAACTAAACGTTGACGTTGTAATATTTTTTTAAGCTTCCAGTCTGTTTGTCTGTGTGTGTGTGCGTGCGTGCGTGTATCTATTTACATATTAGGCTCTGATTGGCTCGCGGCCTCGCGCACCTACTCTTGTAATGTTCACTGGACGTAACATTGTTTAATACAAGTTTAAAATACGCGTTGTTGTCGCACTTTAGAGCCCGGGGCTCTGATTCTGAGTAAGACATTTGCCGGGGCGCAAAATCGGATTCTTGGCATTTGCCGGGGCTGTGCCCCGGCTAGCCCCAGCACAAATGAAGCACTGGGCAGATCTAGTACTCACTGAATCCGTGCTGTTGGCTCCTGTGTGGAGACTTTTGAGAGTCATTTGGACACCATTGCTAGTTCTATCACCCAGATGAAGGGTTCCTTGACCAGCTTGGCCACGAAAGTGGGTGAAAACAAGGCCAACCAAGGCAGAGACTGGAATCTCTGCCACGGGAGATTGTATCCAATTTCATGAAGGAAAATGATCTTAATTCGGAAATACAGTTGAGAAACTTCAGGCAAAAACTGATGACTTGGAAAACAGAAGCTGTTGCAACAATCTGAAAATTGTCAGCCTATTAACCATTGAGTCATTGAGAAAAGCGAATGGGTCTAATACATGTGATGTACCCATTAATAATTTTAGAGAAAACTTCCTTGACAAGATACTGCTTCCCACTTCATCTGACTATATCTATATTGACAGAGCAGAGATGGCAATGGCATCAATTTGTTTACTTTAGAAGAAAGATAAGGATGCCTAGGACTGCGCCTCATATCAGCCATGTTACATTGTGGTCGATAAAAAAATGTTCTTCCACTTTCTTAGTGGTTGGAAGCTGCCTCCGTCCACAGACCTAAGATTCAGTACACTGTGACTGTTCTGTACACTCTCACTCACTCTGTAGCTCTCTCTCTCTGGCTCTCTCTCGCGCTCTCTCTGCTGTTTAGTTTGTTTATAATATGGTAGGGCCAGAACACAAATAAAACATGTTGTGATGATAGGGGCACAAGAATCCAAACAAAAGAAAAGTCCAATGCTTTGACAGCAGGTTGTCTACACATGCAATGTTCTGTAAATATATTAATGAATAATAACAAGATAGACTCTTTCAGAGTTTCCCACCGAAAGGCAAGTCATATATGAGATTTCATGTCAAAGCATGTGTATTCAGATTTGGCCAAGGATGCCCAGAATCGGCAATTCTTACCTTCTGTCTTCACCTCCTTCACTCTCTCCTCTTCTCATGAAAAGAAGAGATAAGGGAAGAGTGGTTCAATACGATTTTGCAATGAAATAAACAGGAAAATAAGGCACACTAAACTACTGGACAATAAACCCGCTTTTATACTGCAAGCAACATGATCAACAAATTAATTAATTTCTTATAGAGCTGAGAGGCCAAGGAAACTGATGTGTGGACAGTCAACAAGCTTGTTGGCTAAGAAAAGTTGGCCACAGCTGAACTTTGACGATCATCGGCCATCGACAGTGAACCACATGCATGCATCCTTGTTTCCCTACTGATGTGATTTAGTTTCATGAATAGTTTCGCCTGGCAAATGCAAAATGGACAAAAAGTTGATTGCAGCCATTCAAAGCTTCTCAGTTCTCTCCAACTTCTATTTAAAAGACTACAGGAATAAACATCTCAAAAACTATACTTGGAGAACAGTTGCATCCATTGTTGGGGTCAATGGTAAGCCCTGAAGTTATATTGTTGGGGTTTGTTTGGGGTTAATGTTGTTAATGTTGACTAATTAAAACTTAAGAAAGGTAATACCAAATCAAAATACATGATTTGCGTGGTCAAACATTTGTAGAATCCCCCTTACAATTTTTTTTTATCACTTTTATCACATCTCATTCATTCATCATGTTTTTCTTCATATCGGGTTCTATAAGTGAAATTTTTGCAATAGTTATTTAAAAGTTATTTAATAAAGTCCAAGGGATCCTCTAGGATCCTCTAGTGTTGGTTGGTGAGCAGGCAGGCTTTTTATATTTTTGGATCAAATAGCCTGACCATAGGTGTGCAGTCTAAGTAATCATGGTACTCCATTGAAAATTGAGCCACCATTGTGAGACCGAAAAGCCCAAAGTTAGCTAGCTAACCCATTATTCTTCATGAGAGTTCCCTGGTGGCTCAGCAGGCTGAAGCTTATACTATATCATGGTGACATCCTGGGTTTACGTCCAGCTGATAACCTCTGTTACATGTCCTTATCCCAACCTCTCTCTTCAGTCTTTCTGTTACTCCCCATTGCATTTTATCCACTAAAGCAGAAATGCTGCAAAAATAAAATGGCAATTGGAGGACTTTTAATTCCCACTCAATAAATGTACAGACTGTTCTGCCGCTAAATATCCAAAGAAGGATTAAATAGTTATTTATGAATGTAGCATGCTCTAATCAATGTCTTTCATTCATTTAGGGTTAGACCAATTTGGTTTACCAATATAATGGACCGATATTGGAAAGGTCAGGCCGATACCCAAAAGTCACATTCTTCATTATCGTATTATTGTACTGTACTTACCACTCTTCTCCACTGCTACTTTTGACCTTCTTGTGGCTGAAACGACGGCACAAATATTTCAAATTAGAGGAATTGGCTTACATTTTACCAACTATATTGTTATATCTATTTGTTTAGGGGTTTGTGCTAAAATAAATGATAAATTCAATGTATTGCGCCCAGGTTTTACCTGGTTGAGTAGGATATTTGGCAGGCTTCTCCTCCCGTAAGTAGTTCACTGTGACATTCCCTCTCTTCACAGCTACTGCTCTTGCCTTCAGTCTAATGGACTCTGGTTCTGGCTCTGGATCTGAAAGAAGAGGGATCATTTAGTTTAGTTTAGATCCATCCATACCTCCATTTTGCTGCTTATCTAGGTCAGAGCAGTGGTGGCAACAGGGCAAGCAGAGCAACCCAGAGGTCCTTTTCCCCAGCAACTTCCTCCAGCTCCTCCTGGGGGATCCCCAGGCACTCCCAGGCATGCTTGGAGATTTAGTCCCTTCAGCTCCTCCTCATAGGCATACTGGGAGATGTAGTCCCTCCACCGATACATCTCCAAAGGGATGGCATCCTTACCAGGTGCCTCTTCAACTGGCTCCTCTCAATGTGGAGGAGCAGCGGCTTGACTACAAGGTTGTATCTCAGTCTTTCAGTCACTACCCAGGGCTTGTGACCATAGGTGAGGGTTGAAAGGAAGATATACCGGTTAATCGAGAGCTTTGCTCTGTGGCTCAGCTCTCTCTTTACCACATTGGTCCAACACAATGCCCACATTACTGCAGCTGCTGCCCCTAACTGGCAATCAATCCCTTGCAGCCTAAAATATTCATGTGGTCCAAAAAGCAATCTCCCCACAGACAGGCACTGAAAAAGAAAGGTCTGGTGTAATACTGTTAAGAAGATACCTTCAATGTCACACAAGTCCAAAGACTACTCTTTGAATTATGAACTTATTAATCATGAAGGCCGCGATTGCTTTGAAAAATCACTCAGAGCCATATAGAGGTTTATAATTTTGTATGACGGCATCCCAGGGCACAAGCAAAGCACTTCTGAGCTGTGCCTCGGGAACAAGCAGGCTTCCTCACTTCCCCTGCCTCACTTATAAAGTCTGTTAGCTCTATCGGTGTAGAGTGACCTGTTCACTTTTATTTAAATACACATGAGGAATGTTCACAGGGATTTTAGAAGTGCAGACAAGAACAGAACACCGAAAACAGAGGTTTCAGCTAGGTGTTTTCTGTGCTTGTTCATTAGCTGAAGCGGTGAAGGAAGCCAAGAGGAGGTACAGAGACAGAGTGGAGTCGCAGATGGAGCAGCGTGATACCAGACGCCTATGGCAGGGGCTACGGACTATAACCGACTACCAGGGCAGACCCCCCGCAATTGTGAATGCCGACGCATCCCTAGCGGACGACCTGAACTCATTTTATGCAAGGTTTGAGGCTAGCAACAACAGCGCTAGCTGCCGGCTAACAACAACACTGTTAGCGTAGCCGAAATGAGTTCTACCGCTGGGGATGAACACACACTCTCTGTGACTCAGCACAGTGTGAGGAGGGCTCTGACGAGGGTGAACACCAGGAAAGCTGCTGGTCCAGATGGCATATCTGGGCGAGTACTGAAGACCTGTGCTAATCAGCTAGCTCCAGTGTTCACCACAATATTCAACCTCTCCCTGGCTGAGTCCATGGTCCCCACCTGCTTCAAGAGATCCACTATTGTCCCTGTGCCTAAGAATGCTTCTCCAGCATGCTTGAATGACTACCGACCGGTGGCCCTCACCTCGGTGGTCATGAAATGCTTCGAGAGGCTGATTAAGGACATCTGCGCCTTCCTCCCTTGCTCCATGGACCCGCTGCAGTTCGCTTATCGTCCAAACAGATCCACGTGTAGCCCCTTTGTCCCCCTATCACTGTAAGGACAGAGCCCTAGGTTCTTCAAACAACTAAGTACCTCTTTAATATAACAAAGTATTATTATTGGGTTCACTATAACCTTCACTGACTGCTCCAACTTTCACACAGATAGACCTAGAAACCTCTTAAATCATTAGTACTACAATAAACCGATAAATGAGAGTAATGTGAAGATTTATTTGAGTTTAAATCAAATACTAATTCTCCAAATTGGTTTATATAAAGGAAAAAAATAACAACCAAATAACACAGGAACGCACTTAGAAATTAGATTTGAAACAGCACTTCACATGATATTATAGCACTCTTATACACGCACGAGAGGAGATGGAGGAAACTGCGTTAGCTTCCAATGTCCAGAAGGAGGTGTTGAGCAAAAATCCTGATCACTCACGCTGCTGTCCGTGTCCTAGGGAGGATCTTCTCATCCACAGGCGGACTAGTTAGCCGAGCTCGCTAGCAGAGTTCTCAGGGAGGATTAGTTAACTGAGTTAGCTAACAGCGTTCCCTGTGACACTAAGCTAACAGGCTAATAAGCTAGCCTCTACTCATAGCCCACCGATAACTTGCAGAACAACAAACGGTAAACTTCTAGCCAAAGTATCACCACGTTTCCCAATACTTCTAGTGGGTTCACTGTAGATCACGCTGCTCGTTAGTCCTCTCCACCTTTTTCCGGGCCCCACTCCTACCCATATCCAACTCACTTCTTTTCCCTCCCCCGTGACTCCTCACCTCTCTCCTTATTCGCCAAACATCTCACAGGGGCGAACAAATAAAATGAAACAGTCATATTAATATAAAATCAGTAAAACAATAAACATGAGTAACATTAATATTCATTATAGCATTATAACCATGAATATAGGTAAACCATTCCTATTTTTTAACCGGGTTACACACGAATGATGCTGTCTCCCAGGTACTGATACACCACACTCTCTCATCTTGACAGCCGGAAGGGGGGCTATGTGAGACTGCTGTTCATTGATTATAGTTCAGCTTTCAACACCATAGTCCCCACCAGACTGGCTGGCAAGTTGATTGAGCTGGGACTGAACACCCTCCTGTGTGCTTGGATCCTGGACTTCCTGACCGCCAGGCCCCAGGTGGTCAGGGTGGGCAGACACACCTCCAACCCCCTCACCCTGAACACAGGATCCCCCCAGGGTTGCGTCCTCAGCCCCCTACTGTACTCCCTGTACACACATGACTGTGTGGCCAGGTTCAGCTCCAACTCCATCATCAAGTTTGCGGATGACACAGTGGTGGTGGGCCTGATCTCTGACAACGATGAGAAGGCCTACCTGGAGGAAGTCGCTGATCTGTCACTCTGGTGCCAGGACAACAGCCTCCTCTTGAATGTCACCAAAACTAAGGAGCTGAGTGTGGACTTTAGGAGGACGCAACATCAGAGGACGTACTCACCATTGGGGATTAATGGGACTACTGTGGAGAGGGTGAGCAGGTATAAATACCTGGGAGTCCACATCACCGAAGATCTGACATGGACAACACACACAGACCCTCTGGTGAGGAAGGCAAGGCAGCGCCTTTACCACCTCAGGCAGCTGAGGAAATTCAGAGTCTCTCGGAGGATCCTTCAGTCCTTCTACTCTGGAGCTGTAGAGAGCATCCTGACAGGAAGCATCACTGCCTGGTTTGGCAACAGCTCCGCTCAGGATAGGAGGGCTCTGCAAAGAGTAGTGCGTTCGGCTGAACGCACTATTGGAACTACACTCCCCACCCTGCAGGACTTATACACCAGGAGGTGCAGAACCAGAGCCTGCAGGATCATGAAGGATCCTCACCACCCCAACAACGGACTGTTTCAGCTGCTGCGGTCAGGCAAGCGCCTCCGTAGTCACGCTGCCAAAACAGAGAGACTGAGACGGAGTTTCTTTCCTCAGGCCATCAGGACTGTGAACTCCGACCTCACCAGGGCCCCCACCAAGACCCACACACTGCCCCTCTTATGCACACACACACACACACACACACACACACACACACACACACACACTTAGGTAGCGACTACACATAATTTATATTATATTACATACATACAATTTCTCATATTTTACTATATTTTTATAGTGCTCTTACTGTAAATATTGTGGGGGTTTTTTTTTATAGAGCTCTTACTGTAATACTGTAAGTATTGTGTTGGTTTTTTTGTAAATACTGTGTACTGTTGCCCTTTGCACATTCCTGCTGAGCATTGCCACTTTTCATTTCACTGCACACCCCGTGTGTGTATGTGACAAATAAAGTTCTTGAATCTTGAATCTTGAATCTCTTAAGCTACTTAACATGAGTATCTATATAGCAGGGGTGTCAGACCATGTGCCATGGAGGGCCGAGAGTATGCAAGTTTTCGTTCCAACCCAAGAATACAGCAGGTGATTTCACTGATTACCACACCTTCAACCAGAGAGGAGGGACTAATCAGTGAAATCACCTGGTGTAGTGTTCGGTTGGAATGAAAACCTGCATACTCTCGGCCCTCCATGGCACACAGTTTGACATCCCTGCTATATAGCCAACCCAACTAGTCTAACATTAAATACCATTCAGAATGTTTGCATTTTGTTTGTAACTTATCTGTATGTTCTTTTCATTTTTCAAATACATGTTTTAAAAAAAACTTTCCTTCTAATATATTTCCAATTTCATTTCATGACTATGGTCCATATTAACACACTATGTGTTGCTATGAAATTCATCCTGAACATTGCAAATAATGATACAACGCAAACTCATTGCCTGTTTCTACTAAGTTATTCAAATGTTGCAAGGAACTGAAGTTGCATTTGAATTACACAATGTAAAGCCAGCTTTCTAGAACCTACATGTATGAATACACCATTGTTCTCTGGGTTCCACTTACTGTAATTTAGTTTATGGCTTTGATTGGATGTACTTTAGTCCTCTGGTTCTGCAGGCTGTATATAACAGACGGCTAGAGAAGGACTGTGTTGACATGTAAGCACCACAATATGCATATTCATTATTCATGTTGGTCTACGCTGTGTGTCTTCAGTCAAGCTAGGCAGAAATATAAAAGAACATTATAAGCTATGCTATAAGCTATATACTATGTGAGAAACGGAATTACCTTTTTTTCCCTTCACATGAGGTACAGACACTCACTATGCAGGAACTTTGCAGGAGCAAAAGATACTTGGGGAAACATGTCTAATAATAACGTGCCGATATCTTGATGTCTCCATTGATATCACAATGGGATTGTGACAAGTGAAAATCAGAATTGCAGCTTGTTGCAAACTAATGACTTCTAGCAAATAATGGCTGATTACTTCAAAGATTGGGTTATTTACTAGTTTTTATTAAAATATTGGCTGGTGACTAAAAAGTGTAGGACAAAAGGATTAAATTAAAAAGTTAAATGAGTAACCATTTATCATGTAATAAGTATAGTAGAGGCTGATGTGGAAGACAACTTTAATATATATACTGTATGACTTGAGTAGTACACATATGTATTAACAGTAGTAGTAGTTGATCGGCATCTATTGCACGCCCAACCGTCCTGGTAGGGGTAGCCCCTCCCAAGGTTTCTTCCATTTTTTCCTAAAAGGTTTTGTGGGAGTTTTTCCTTGTCCTCTGTTGAGGGTCTAAGGCTGGGGTATGTCGTGTACTAACCATTTATTGTTTCACGTGTTGGGCACTGTGAAGCCCTTAGAGACTGTAACGTGATTAAGGGCTGTACAAAGCACTCGTAGGATTTGATCGTACCAAACGAACAAATTCAAATACGAACAAAATGATGAATCCGACTATGTTTGTAGAAATGTTCGTACTAACGTTATGCGATCAAATCTGATCGTATGCACGTTTCGTGAATGAGGCCCATTGTGTATTGAAAGAAATTGTAAAACATTGCACATATTTTATGTTGCATTCTTAATGGTGGAGAGGAAACAGAGGGGGCTCATGCAGTGCAAGACAGGCTCATAGTTTCTAAAGAGGAGGGATGACTGCAGAGGTCATCCCAACACACACACACACACACACACACACACAGGATAGGGCACATCTTTATAGTGTAGAGGATTCAGCTGTCCAGAAATTGTAGGAAGGGAGACCAGGCATTATAAAAAGATTGAGGTATTTCCGTACAGACTTTCTGTACATTTTTCTAGAGCTGGTATGTTCTGTTAATAAATTAAGGATAATTAAATAAGACAATAGGTTATGGATGAATTTGTTCTGGCTTCCAATGAAGTAAAATTACTTTTTTTTTTTTAGCAATTTAGCAAAAGTATAAAAGTTTTGATCCCTGAGGATGCTTGAACTGCGTACACATCACCCAGCAGTGAGATGGACAGACAAATAGGCATGTTGAGGCCAAGGATCAGCTTGCTGAGGACCTCTAGCCAGAAGGATTTGGTGTGTGGGCAGAATCAGAGTGCATGAATGTAATTGTCTGTAGTGTCTGGTCAATGTGGGCATGTGTCGCTGTTTGTATATTTCATAATATGAGGTTAATGGGTGGTGAGGTGGGCCCTGTGTAGGATCTTACATTGTATTGATAGTGTCTTGGAATGACATGTCATAGAGAATAGTATTTACCATTGGGTAATGTTGAGGACGACTATATGTCCTGATATCCTGATACCTCTGCAAAGGGTCAGGGTCAAAAGTTTATTTGTGCATATGGGATGGAGCGCCGCCCACCGCCATGCAAGTAGACAAGTGAAGGATTGTGGACATCTGTTTAGGTAAGTGAAATTCGACGTATTGGTTTCGTTATCGGGCTCACTGACTTTCATGCGGTAAAAAGTCAATGGAGCACTACAGGACCCTATGGGAGAGGTAAACAGCCATATGATGAAAGACTCCCAAAAGGTCCTATATGAGGGCTAGGTCAAGACAAGCATCATTATCCTGTTTTAATACTGAACTCTAGTCCAACTAGATGAGTTAAAATAAAACGTGCGGACATCTATCTCGCTACATGTACTTGAGATAATCCTTACATATCAGCACTCAACAGCAGATGCTTTAGTCTGTTGCAAACTGTGCTCTGCCTGTGCAGATCTTTGATTAAAATCCTTTGTATGCTCAAACTCTTCAAGTGTGTGCCTTTGTTAACTCGTTCTACTTCATTGAGCCCCAACAGATCTGCTGTCCATTTGGTATTGATACTGTGTTGTCTTGGAAGGAGAGGAGCTTGTTGATTTATGATATGATTTTATGAGGGTTTGAGAAGGCTAACTTTTGAGTAAAGGTGAGGGATGTGGCTGTCAGCATTGTTGATATTTTGTTTACTTTTTATGGCTTCTTTTATTTGGAGATATTGGAAGTGACAATGGTGTGGTGGGTTGTACCTCTCATGTAGGAGTTTGTCTCTCTCTCCTCTCTGTCTCTCTAGGACAAAAATGAAAGTTTTTATTGATCAGAAACATGTGGCTATGCCAGATTGGTGTGTGAGCAGAGGGAGAAGGAGTACAATGGAGTATTTAATTTACTGTCTATCATACTGTTAGGGTTGTGTTTATAGTATTGGCTTTGAAACAGTTGTGTTTTTTTTAGAGATTTGTCAATGAATGGTAGGTCCTTAATTGGCGGTTCTTTAGTTGATGATTATTCAAGATCTAGCCATGAGGGGTTTGTTCGATTTGTCCAGCGTTGTTTATACTGTAGGTGTTTTGAGAGAAAGGAATGCTAAAAATTGATGCATTAAGTCCTCCAAGGGATTTGGGATTCTGGAGGGTGTTAATTTGTGTTTTTTCCCCAGTAAAACATATTGACTGTAGAATTCAGAGAGGAGAACCAACTTGCAGGGGGATCGACAGGGATCATGAAAAAGAGATTTTTTTGGAAGGTTCATCATCTTGACTGTGGAGACTGAGACTATTAGTGATATTGGCTTCCATTTTTCTAAGTCATCTTTTATTGTCTGAAGCACTGGAAGAGCTGTACAACATTCTTATCCAGTTGATGAAATCTGGGCCAATTCCAAAATGGTGGAGGACGATGAAGAGAAAGGACCAGCTTACCCTGTCAAATGCCATTTCAGCATCCAAAGTGTAATTTTTGTAAAGGTGTATTGAGTTAAACAGTCTTTGTATGTTTTCTGAGGAATGCATCCCTTTGATGAAGCCAGTCTGGAGTGCATGTACCAGTGATGTTTTTACGTATTACATTTTTTTTACATCTGTGTTGATAAGTGATAATGGTTGGTAGCTGCAACACTGTGTGGGGTCTTTGTTCGGTTTGAGTATGAGTGACATTTATGAGTGAGAGCAGTATTCATATGGTATGGAATGGATGAGTTGGAAATAATTTCTCCAAAATTGTTTATAGAGTTCTGCTGGGTTATTGTTAGGCATGTGAGAATTTTTTTTTTTGTTTAGGTAGGGAGACATTCCCCAGAAAAGCTTTGGCATCCACTGATCAGGTGTGTAGACTGGGGGGGGAAATAATCTGAATAAGTGATTTTTGTTTGATTTTGTTTGGTATTGCCAGATTTGTCTTTAATTGAAATGATTAATGACTATTCTGTATTTTGGCTAAATTGACAATAATTTTTATTCCCATATAGAAGTGTTGCTGTTGGAGTTTAAGAAGGGCACAGCCTGAACTACTTGTCTTGTGTTTATTCAGGCTACATCAAGATCTTCCCCCTCTCTTACTCAATCCACTGGCTTTCACTTCTGCAAGTACAGCAGTTGCAGCTTTTTAGGCCTGATGGTACATCTCTGCTGAATCAGGAGTCCCCCCTACCGTCTGCTTTTTCAGCTTGACAGCCCACCTCACCAGTGCGTTCTTGGATTGCCACCTTGACAGGCATTGACCACCTTTTGGCCACAGCTCCCAGCAGCACTTCCACAACAGAGGTTTTAAACGGGGTCTATTTTGACTTCATGTCCCCAACCTCCTCCAGGATACAGGAGAAGCTTGTTCAGAGGTGAGAGCTGAAATTATTCCACAGTCTTCCACCACATTCCTACCACACACTCACAACATATTTGGGTTTACCGGGCCTGCCATCTGATCCAGCTCACCACCAGATGGTGATCAGTTGACAGCTCAGCCCCTCTCTTGGCCTCAGATCTGATGAAATAACTACAATGTCAGTTATCGACCTTTGGCCCAAGGTGCTCTACTGCCAAACACACTTATGAGCTTCCTTGTGTCTGAATATGGTTTCCAGGTTTCCCTGTCGTTGCCACTGTGAGCGTTGGAGTCCCCCAGTAGGACAATGGTGGAACCTTCTCCTGTACCCCACCCACTGCCGAAGGTCAGGCACTCTGAACTGCTGTTAGGCACAAACAACAGTCAGAGTTTTCTCATCCACAACTTGTAATTGAAGTGACCCCCTCGTCCACCAGGATAAATGCAAACTGTGCAAGGGGGGTCACCTAGCCACTAGGCGCTCCCCTGTGAGCACCACTCCCAGGCCTGTTAGGAGTGGACCCCAGTATCCCTGTTCCAGCCAAGGTTTCCTATTTGTAACACTCAATGGGATCTTTTTGAATTGCTATTTGTCTGGCCCCTTGCCTGACACCAATTTGCCTTTGCACAAGGTTGCACAAGGCTACTGATAATGTAACTCTCAGGGTCACTGGGGCCAAACCTTGAACCAAGTAATTTAAAGTAATTACTTTCATTGTAGTGCACCCATGTGTACGGCATTTTACCTTTCTTGGATGCAGATGCCTTTACTTTGCTTTTGATGCCAGATGGTTCTAAGAAAAGCAAAAACAATTAGTTTTTTTATCATCTTTCATGTCACTGAGATGAATGGTGATTGACTTTATGCAAATGAGAACATTAGTATTGACACTACACATAACTACCTGTCTTTGCAGAGGCTGTTCGTCTTTTCTCTTGAGCAGTTGCAGGCTCTAACATTATGATAGACAATTCATGATTACAGACACTGTATAATTTGTTGTGTCATGTATAGTATTAGTTGTATGGTCACATGGGAGGAGGAGCAGTTTCTTGGTGTCAGTTTCCATAGAATTTTTTTGAACTAGCAAAATTGTCTTACACAATCCTCTAGTGTATTACCTTTCGTAGTTGCTGCAGCAGTTTTGATTTTCTCTTTGGTTTCTCTTTGGTGCTCTGTAACAACAAATATTGCAAAAAACTGAAAGACATGAAAGATCTTCAAAACAAATCAAAACAGAGAATTTTTGGACCTAGAGTAACTCTACATCTTCCTGTTTATTAAATGGTCAGTCTTATTATAGCCTATTTTTTTTACTGTCTCTGTAGGCATTTGTTTTTAGTGACTTTCAATAATCTTTATACTTTATCAAAATGGCCCTTATGTCACGGCTCCAGCCCCGACCCCAGGTTTTCCCTGTGTTTTTACCTCCCTTGTGTCTCCACCTCCCCTGTCTGTCTCTCTGTCTGTCTGTGTGTGTGTGTGTGTGTGGCGTGGGTGTGGCTCCCTCTCCCGGCCCTGCCTTTCCTCCACACCTGCCGCCTATCAAGCCATCAGCCCAGCAGCATATATACCCTGGCTCTCCAACCACTCGTCACCAGATTGTTCTGCCAACTACCGTGGTAGTCGCGCTCTCGGCCGCTCTAGACCTACAGTCAGAGTTATAGTCCCTTGTGTGCCTCCGGGCTGTTCTAACTGTCTTTCTTGTCTCCCAAGATCCCCTGTACGCCTCATTCCTCGTGTCTCCTCGCCGAAACCCACCAGCCTGCCTGCTTCCCTCGCTCCTGCCTCACCTGCTTGCCCCAGCTCCATCCAGCCCAGCCTCTGCACCCCCCACCTTCCTTTCACCAGCTTCACTATTAAAAACCGCTTATTTTCTACTCCGTCATCTTGGTCTGCATTCTGGGTCCTACACAAACTGCTACCCCTGACACCTTACCTTTCTTAGTAGCTGCAGTCGTTTTGGTTTTCTGTTTTGTCGCCACTGGTGCTGTAACAAAAAAAGTGTGTATATATATATATATATATGTATGTATGTTTTTGCATAAAATGAATGAAGTCAAGGTGGTTACACAGTTTATTATTCACCTTTCTCAGTGCTTGCCTTAGTCTTGTCTTTGGAAATAGCAGCATCTGGAATGGATAAAACGGTTAAACTATGTTACGTCTATTTTACTCAAGTGTGTACAACTGTTATGTAGATGCTACAGCTACGCGCTGGTCAAATTGGTATCTTTTTTACATTGGAATGTATGTCATTGAGAACATTACACTTCATCACCAAATTACCATGAATTTAACATGAATTACCAGTTGTCTTTGTTGTCTTCTTAACTGTTCCTGGCTCTGGGGGCAAAATTGGTCATGCTGAGTTAATTTACATAATGAATGCATTTGTGCAACACATGCTCAGCATGTGTGAGGTCCAGTCACATTCAATTAACACTGCATGCATAATGAGAACAATTGGTAAACGCTAACCCTAACCCTACATGAAGTACTTAAGTTGGCTTTTCTACTTGAAATAGTGAGAATAGTTAAGAAGCACTGAATCAATCTGTTTCATGCAGCTCTCTTCAAAACATTGTATTTGTTGTATTAGACACAACTTTTGTTTTCTCCTTTGCAGCTAGAAATTACAATATAATATTAATTATTGTTCACTGCAATAATTAACAATTCATTACACATAATTCATTTTGTGTATTTGTTTATTTTTAATTATTATGTAATTTCACTGTACCTTTCTTTTTGGTAGCAACCTTCAGATTTTCCTCAAGAGTCTCTGGTTCTTTAATGAAAATGAGTAGTAATGAAAACAATTTTTTTTTACTACAGATACATTTCTTCAAAAGTGAATGATCCTTTTGATGATACAGTAAAAGATTGTTAATCCAAACCATTCAGAAATTGAGGTTGTTTTTCAAATGTTTAAATTACTAAAATACATCAAAATATCAGTGAAAAGCATTTTTAACATGAAAAACATCCACCCAGATGTGTTCCAATTTAGATATCTGAGGGGAAAAGTCACTGTCACATTTTCCAATTGGTGGACATCTTGTTTTGTATAAACAATATCATATAAAAATATCATATAATATGTAACTTTGGTAAGTCCAGCTTTCTCTGGATGCTAATTACTCAAGTTTTATTTCGGCATTTCCGGTGTAGAGAAAATTTCCCACATGTGACCATACTGACTTTCTGAATTTTCAGAATTTCAAATAAAGCGAATCTATGTCTCAATTCGGAGGGATGTGACACTTTCCTCTGTTGCAGCTGACTTCATGATTTAGACAGCTGGGTTTCTATAGAAAAACAATGCTTAGTGCAGTTTTAAAGTTCTTACTTTATGACTTCAGATGCATGAATATTATATTCCCGATAATGTTAAACAACTTAACAGAATAAGACTGGTTTTGAGTTGATTTTTATCTTCAGTACCAAATAATACAGACTGGAGTCTCAACCATGTGAAAACATCAACCAAATCTGCCTTACCTTGGGTTTGAGCTCCAGGCTGGGCTTCAGGAGCTGGAGCTGGGACGTCAGGCTGAACAAAAGGAGTGGGAGCTGGGACAGCTGGCTGGACTGGTTGGGCCGGTTCTGGTGGTGGTTGTACCATCGGCTGCACTGGTTGGGCCGGTTCTGGTGGTGGTTGTGCCATCGGCTGCACGGGTTGGGCCGGTTCTGGTGGTGGTTGTACCATCGGCTGCACTGGCTGCTGATATTGATGATATTGATATTGTGGATAGAGCGGCTGCATTGGTTGGGGTGGTGGTTGCTGATAGAAGGGCTGCATTGGTGGCGCAGCAGGATGGATGGGGTGGGCAGTCAGAACAGGAGCTGACGGTCCTGTAAACAATGTACATTAAATACATAATTAAATTGGTACCAAATATTGATATTCCCCTATTAGTTTCTCTGCATGGTGCTTACATTTCTGAGACTTTCCAATATACAATATGGAGCCTTATTGCAATAATATGCATTTGTCCTAGATCTGATAGGCAAACAAAAATAATGACGTTGTACAGTTGAGCAAGACAAGTGTCAAGGAAGAGGTTTAGTGACAAGACAGTTTACACCTCCTTTAACATCGATTCACAAGTAGGGTATTTTGCGAAATATAGCAAAATACAACCTTTTATTTAAGTTGGGGTGATACTGTAAAAATTGAATTGGAGTAATATTGTAACATGTGAAAGAAGGTGTAAATTACAAAAAAGCTGACAAACCCACAGAGTAGAACCTCACTAATCCAAACCCCTTAACAATGGAGGCCATTCAAACCAGAGAAATATCAGGGCAATTTATGCTAAACATATCAAATGTGCACGTAAACAGAAAAGCCAGTAAAAGATAGATTTACATTATAGCAACGAGGGAAGTCTCAACAATTGCACATATTTGTTAGAAACAAAATTCATTCAAAGTTTGGATAAATGAGGTTCTACAGTACAAGGAATGGCAACATAAACATTGTCTCAGAATATTACAATACATAGTCAGTATTTGCACACACAAAAGTAGGGCTGAACAATATAACCATATTGATATTGTAATTTGAGAGAATGCAATATCTAGAATTGATGTATCTATATTGCAAAAATATGGGCATTTTGTTATATTCATTTCTAAATTACATTAAATCAATAAACTAAATATGAATTGTGCAATAGATAAGGTTTTTACTGCCATATGACCATAATACATCAATGGGTGATGAGTCACTGTCAATCATATTTGTTTTCCACATTGTGCAGTCCTACACAAAAGCAGAGGACACATAATGGCATATTTTAACACATTTCACAGGTCAACCCAAACACAGCAGCACATGTCATATATGTTGTTAATATCAGCATTATTTACCCCACTTCATATGACAATAGTGCCAAATACCTGTCATGGTTGGAGGTGGGTATGGATTGTCTGTGACTATGTGATGAACTGGAAGATAAATGGTTAATTTGACATTTCAACAGGTTGACATTATGCATACAACAATAATGTCAGATACTAAAGGATGATGCGCCCATGTCTGATACGACATTACTCTTCAAATACAGATTTGTTTTTTATTTACTTCTTCGTTAATGGAAATTGTTCTGCACTACTTACCATACCAGCCAGGAGGGGACGGGCAATAGACCGGTGCAGGTCGGCAAGGGCCAACTACAATAGATAACCAACAATATGCATTAGTAGATGTTTTTACGGAAGATCATTCTATTCAGTGTAAAACTTTGTACTCTGTGTAATAAATAAAGTATATGGATCAATAAATCGATTAACATAAATTATCTTTACATATAATTAACTTGTTGTAATAAAATAATAAATATAACAGAATTAGAAAGAACTATCATAGAAATGTAGCTTAATAATTCATTTAATAATAATTAATCAAAATAAATCAATTCCATGTGAATAAATCAAGATGCACAGTTCAAGAACTTACTTGAACAATTTCAAGTAAGTTGAATTATTAATATGTATTTAACCCATAGATTATGATTAGCCAATAAAGCGGGAATTGACTTATTGGCTACGGGTGATGAAAAGCACCCTGGGGAATTCCATCTGGAAGCCAGACTTGGACGGACTGAAGGCCATCCCTGATTGACATCTAGCAGCAGTGATACACACGTGCAGAACACTTTTGATCATTTTCTGCATCTATGACTTTACTATTTTTCTGTGGCGCAGCCCATGTTCAGTGACACAACCCATTTTCCCTGAAAGAAATCAGTGATGTGGACTGATGTGGATCGGTGATGCGGAAAACCATGTATTTTTACTGTATTAAATAATCCAAATAATAGAAGAAACTCTTCAGAATAAACATGATTAAAAGTATAGATACTATACCTTCTTGTCCAGATTCTGGGATCTCTGTTGGCTTCAGTGTCTCAGTGTCTGTTTCTGTTAAAGAGTCATGACCAACTTTAAAGATGGAAAAAGGGAAAAAATGGCCTTTACTTGGTTTTGTGTCCACTTTAACCTGGCTATTATCGTATCATTAAGCAAGTGTGAATGTGATTTGTGTCTGATTAACAGATTTACCTTTTTTAGAGGACTTGGCCTTCTCCTCTTTATTGGCTTTTGAATGGGAATGGGAGGAGAGGAACAGGAGAAGATCCCATTAATCTAAAAGTTTATTATGTAGAAGAATGAAAGGGGATCTGCATCTGCACACATTCATAAAGAAAATCAACAGTCCATTCACCATCTTTCGACCCTAATTTGTCGTAATTATTCATATGATCATTCTACAGCTGCAGAGCACTTAGCACAGAACCCCTTTCATTTAATTTTCTTGTAATTTAGCCTTTATTCAACCATGCTATTCACTTTAGAACACATTCTTATATACAAGGACAGCCTGGCAGTTGCATACATAGAACTTCTCCATATATTTTCAAATTTGTCTTTACAATTTAACATTCATTCGTTTTCTCTCATAGTAAATATCTATTAGCTTTCTATATCTTCTCAAGTTCATTCCTCTTTGCTACAGTCCTACAACTTCAGAGTTTATTATTACAATATGAACTAGTGTTTTTAAAGGTGCTATCATTGTTAAATCCATTACCACATACATTTTTGAGACATTAATACAATAACTGTAAGCAAACAAGATCACTAGAAGACGAGCAGCCTCTACCAAGCTCTACACTGCATTTTACACTGTGTGACACCGGGTCGGATTTGGAGGGAATCTGCTGGATTGCTTTACGGCACAAAAAAGGAAGAGGGCGCTGTTCTTCCAGCGCTAACAGAGCTAAAGCTTTCAGAGTTTCTGGCAATGGCAGATGGAGGACTAGTAGTGTGACTAGTAGTTCTCTTGCCTACCTATGTTGAATGCACTTATTGTAAGTCGCTTTGGATAAAGGCGTCTGATAAATGCCTGTAATGTAATGTAATGAGGAAGGAGAGAAAGAAAGATTGAAAAATCACTTCCAATATGTTGATCCTCTTCAGTAAAGACAAAGTTGCCAGGGAGGGGGAGGGGGACAGGAAGCAATGGGGTTTATGGGAAATGTGGTCTTAATTTGGAGAAATTAACACTAACAATACCACTAGGGTGAGATAGAGCCTACCAATCGTCTCCACCATGGTCTCATTTGATTCCAGTACCAAGGTAGCGCAATTAATTTGACAACGATATATTGATGTTTAAAAATGATACACCTTGCACCTTTAATTCGATGGAGGCAAATGTAAGCCTGTGTACACAGTACCTCTGAGAATTCTCCTGACCCGCCTGATCCTTTCCTCCACACCCAGAATTCTGGGAAGAGCTGCTTACAACATAAACATTTATTGTCATTTATTAGACCACCGCAGGTAGAAGCAATACCGAATTTATTTTTTTAGTTCTTATCAATGACAAATAAGACGCTACGGCATCATTCATTTTTACCTTTCCTTTTTGGCTTCTCCTCCGTCTTCACAGCTTCATGCTCTTTAAACCAGAAAAAACAACAGTGGGTAGTAAATAAATAAAAGGAACTTCACTCATGATTGTTCATCAGAGGCATGATTAGCTTTAAAGCATAGTCTCACAAATTAATGAGCCAGTTTCTATTTCTAGAGGCATTGATTAGACGGCCCTGATTTTTAAAGACTGGATTGGACACTGCAAAATTTCTTAACGCATTTAAAAGCATCAACATTGGAATCGTTTTAGTTTTAGTTGTGGCCATATTGGGGCTCAATCTAGTCAAAAACTAGCTTTCGTTCCCAGTACCTTTTCTCCTTGTCACAGCTGAAACCTTCTTGGGAGCATCTTTTTCTGAAAACATAGACAGGCTAACATGAGATCATTGACTTACTGCAGAACTCAAATGTCAAAGATGTATTTTAATTTGAAAGCTCTTGCAGGACGTGTTCAAGGCACAACAGCTTTTTTGAAATTATATGAGTCCAGAATGTATTCTAGGAAATCTTCACTTTCTCATCTTTGGTATGAGAATAAACGTGTTATTTTTAAGTGAAGCAACAAGCCTTCAAACACATCATTCAATCTATCTATTCATTCATCCTAACCTTGAACAAACCAGTGTCTGAATGCAAACACATGGATTATCTTTAGGATTTTAAGATTTTATATTCACTGTAGGTGCCTGTTGTGGAAATATTTTAATATCTCTGTGCACCAACCAAAAATCAGATTTCTGTTATCAATACTAGAGCCACTTCAGTATTACAATATATACTAATACAGTAGAAATTACAGCTACAATTACACTAAATAAATTCATCACCCCTTTTTCCCAGGGTGATGTATTATGAATAAATTGATTGGTTACATGTTTGTGTTATGGATAATTGATAAGTGCATTCCACAGAATTCCAGTCAGTTAGTTCATCGTTAGTGTATGTCGATTACCTTTAACCTTTCCTTTCTTGCCATGCTCTGTGAAGGTAATTCATTGCAAGTTATAGTCAAGTATCTTTATACATGTGGAACTTCAGGTCATTGCAACACTCAAAAATATGGGCATAGCTTGCATGGCAACATAAAATGCAAACATGTTTCCATAAAGAGTGCATTCTGTCACCAAAATAACCAAATCAGAAAGCCATACTATTCACTAACCATGCATGATGAGTGGAAAGTGTTTATTGTATTGTGTGTTTCTTTGGGCTTTAGGGCGCAAGGGTGCCATCCTTAGTGGATTCGTTTTATAGCCGAAGCACAATATTTGCTTTTAATCGGAGATTAAGGGGGCTATTTGCTTGCGCAGGGCTTGTTTATGCCATAATCTGATTTGCATGCATTTTTTTAGTGAAGATGAAAAACGCTCTTAGCTCAAGCAACTGGAGGCTCAAAAAACTGCACAAATTGCCCTCGCAACGCATCATGTAAGTCCAAATTTGTAACGAGCAAATTTGGAGTTAGCATTAAAACACCAAGCACCCCTCTGAAATCTGTGCTACTGCGAACACCAGGTGCTAACTGGATTAAACTGTCAGACCTACTAAATCTCTGGTGTAGCACAGCATTGTATAGTCTCATATTGACTGAGTAGCCTGAGTAGCCATAGCCCTGCATTCATCAAGTTATTTCAGAGGCCATTTTTCTGTGCGACTATGTAAACTGCCTTGCTGTGAAAGCAGAGAGGCTAGTAACACTTTACTTGAAGTGAGCATTATGAGGATTCATAAGCACATTTTAAGACTATGATGACTGCATTGTAATCACTATCCTAATGCATTTCATCCATTCATTAATTTTCTGTACGTGCTTATTCCTGTTCGGGGCGGCAGAGGGCTAGACCCTATCCCAGCTTGCATTGGGTCGAAGGCAGGGAAACAGGGAAGTCCAGAAGGAAACAGAGAGAACATGCAACTACACACAGAAAAGACTGTGAATCAAATCCCTAACCCTGTGACTGTGAGTCCACAGTACCAACCACTGAGACACTGTGTCACCCATAATGCATTATAATGCAGGTCAATTTCAATTTCAGCAATCTAAGAATAGTGATTATGATGTGCTTATGGGGCCCTCACAATGTGCTTGAAGTGAAGTGTTGCTCAACAGCTTTTATATGGGCGACTTGCCCGAAGTTCGACTATTTTGCAGCCTTCGGCCTACCTTCTTTGGCTACTGTCATCTTGGCAGTTTTAGCTGTGACACACAGATCAGGGAAATTTTACATTAACAACATTAAAGGGCCAAGTAAGGTTTTTATGCACAATATATATATATATATTACCATTATATATCATATAATGACTCAATAATTACTTGGCCAGGTGCTGAGACTTCTGGCTTTCAAAACTAAAATGACAAAGCAGTATTCCAGTAGCTTGCATGATGATATATGAACTCTTCACTAGATGCTAGACTTAGCTTTCTCCTCCCCATTGTGAAAATGTGACTTTATCATTTATATAATTTACAGGCCACCGTAAGCTGTGCCAGGAGACCTGCCAACGTTGCAATTCCTTGGTGGCCAATAGAAGTTGATAAAAGTAGTAGGTTACTTAATGCCCCTTTAAATACACAAAAGTAGAGTGAATGAGAGTGAGTTACAACCATGTAAGCTATATAAAATACAATATGGCAGTATCAAACCTTTTTTGTCCACAGTTTCAGCAGCCTTAGCAGAATGCATACAGGGACAAACTGAAATCACAAAGCATAAATGTAAGCTTAAGATAAAAATACTGTGCTATAATATTGCACAGTTAGAACAATCTTCTGGTTATCGTCATCTCACTAACCTGTGGGTTCGGTCACTGCCTCCTCAGGTTCAGGCACAGGTTTGATTACATCTACAGTTGCCTTTTCTTTGTCATCGGCCTCATCATCGTCCTCCTCCTCATCCTCCTCATCTTTCATGTCTTCATGTTCTTTGGTTTTCCGAGATTCAGCCAATGGCTCCTCGTCTTTTTCCTTGTCATCCTCCACAGGAGCAGCAGGCTGACTTGTAACTGTTGGTGAAAGCAGCAAGTGGTTCTATATTTGCGTTGATTTATAGCGTGATTACTTTTTTCCTCATGGGGCACAAAAATAGCCACGGACAAACACATTGTCGGTGTCGCCAGTGTAACAAAGCAATTAAACATGCAAGAAATGTGTTTGTTTTTTTTACGCATCCTGGTAGTGTCATGTCTATGTATGGTGTATGACATATATATTACAGCTGTGTACAGTTTTTAACAAATCTTAATTTGTTTCATCTATTTCCTTTGTTGTTACAACTGGGGTAAGTAGGTATTTAAGAATTTTAAGCATTGTGCTATTATCGTTTTCTCATTTGCTCTGAAAATAATAAAAAATTAAATTTACAAAACAAAAGCCCCTTACTTTTAGCTAAAACTATGTAGCTGGATGTAGATGTTTTAATAAATCATTTAGAAAAAGTACAAGCTCATTTTTATTTGTTGTATGACCAACTTAATAATGTGACAATATGTATTCTCACTGGTCCACCTGCTCTGAATACATGTTGAGCTATAATGGAGATGTGACATTCACCAAAGATCTCCTCTGTTTCAGTCTCCTCCTTCTGCTCATCAACATCTGCTTCTGTGAGATCATCTGCTTCCTCTTGGGTGTCTGCCTCAGTCTTTATTGCCTCCTTGTGGGCAGTTACTGCAGCTGCAAATAGAAACATGATTTAAAAACACTTTTTGTTATGACTGTGATAAGCTGGGAAACATTTTGGGCAATGTACAGGAGCAGGGAAAATGTTAGCAACAAAAGAAAACAAAATGAATCACAGCGAGTCAAATTTGAATTATTATACAGTATATATATATTATTTGTTTTTCTTATTATAGAGGTAGTAATAATAATTGCAATATACTAAATACACTATATATGAAATATACTATATAATTAATATTGTATAATTACCAAGTATACATATAATAGAATATAATGACATTACAGTACAGTAATTAAATTATAAATTCTTAATTATTAATACCAATTAAAAATAATGAGTCTGATAATATTGTAAGTATAATAGCCAGTATGTTTAGGCAGCTCCTGGGCAAAACATTTCCCTGTTCATCAGCCAAACACATAAATATATAATATAAATCAAATATTTTCTTTACACTCAGCATTGCATAATGTGGACTTCATACTCACTCTATGTGTGAGCGCAAAATAACATATTATTTATTATTATTAATTTAAGACTTCACTAGCTGTGTGTAAACCAATTGAAATAATAATGCAAAGTGACTCAAAAGGAAAGTGAGAAAGATATATCAATGATGTGATACCTGATAGCAAGTGGTTATCATCATCATCATCATCATCATCATCTGGCGTAGCACTGGCTAAGGACTCTGATGTGATTTCATCTTTAAAAACATCGTCATATTTTTCGATGTCCACAAATGATTCTGTAATCTCCTTTTTGTCATCTTGACCAAAGCTGAGCTCAAACGAGCTTGTGTCAGCATCATCATCAACGTCATCGGTTGAGTCATAGGAAAAGTCAGTGCTCAACACAGACTCTCCTTCAGATTCTTCGTCTATTTTGAAAGCTTTATCATCATCATCATCATCATCATCATCGTCACCTAGAACTCCACTGTCCTCACTGTCAAAAGGATGGACTTTGAGTTCTTCTTCATCATCATCGTCATCATTGATGTCCAAGTCATCAGGTGTGTAATGAGCAATGTCTTCATCTTTGTCGCCGTGGTCGTCTTTGACGTCAGCGCTGTCAAAGCTCAGGTCAACATCGATGGGTTTGTCAAGGTCACCGTAAAAGTCATGGTCGTCTTTAAGGTCATCAACGGTATCAGTATAATCTTCCTCGCCATCTTCATCATCTGCAAAGTGGTCAGAGGAGGCAACAGAGGTGTCCTCGTCTGATTTGTCCAGAAGATCATCATCATCATCAGTGTCTACACTAGCTTTGACGTCTTCATCAAGGTCATCATCATCATCAGTGTCTCCAACAGGAGCAACAGGCAAAGGAGGAAGATCCACGATGAGGTCATCACTATCTGACGTTATGACACCTTTGTCATCAACACTGTCATCCTCATCATCAGCAGGCAGAGGAGGAAGATCAAGATCCAGGTCATCGTCGGTGTCTTTTACAATGTTTTCATCAGTGTCAGAAGTTGCAACATCCTCAGCTAATCTGTCATCTTCATCATCGTCCTCGTCCTGGTCCTCCTCTTCACTGGAAAGAATTGTAGACTCACTGACATCTGAGGTGTCAGTGACTGCATCATCACTAGTGTCATCATCTTCGTCATCATCTTCATCAGCAGTTTTAGGTATAGCTATGGCATCATCTTTATCCTCATCATCATCATCATCTTCCTTATCGTCCTTGGTGTCAACAGGTGCATCAGACTCGGTATTAGAAGAAACAGGGGACTCCTCCTCCTCATCTCTCTCCTCTTCCTCAGAAGTGGAAATAGGTTCAGGTGATACATCCTCAGCATCAGCAGGTTCTTCCGCAAACTCTTTTTCATCATCATCTTCATCACCGTCTTCTTCTTCCTCCTCTTTTCCTTCAGCCACTGCATCAGTTGCAGATGCCCTCTCTTCATCATCATCATCATCATCATCTTGGTCAACTCCTGTATCTTCCCCTTCCTTCTTGCCTCCTTTCTCTACCTCTTTTTCATCATGTTCCTCCACGTCAGAGGCAGATGCAGCAGGTTCCTCTTCATCTGCCTTGCCTTTATCCTCATCATCCTCTTCATCACCTGCCACCACCTCAGCAGCTGCCTTTACCTCTTCCTCCTGTTCATCTTCCTCTGCTTCCTCAGCAGCTGCTTCCACTCGCTGCTCTTCCTCTTCATCCTCTTCTCCAGCCTCTATTTCTGCAGAATCATCCTTTTCCTCCTCATCATCAATGTTGTCTTCCTCTGCTTCAGCTGGTACTTCCTCCTCCTCCTCCTCCTCCTCCTCCTCCAGTCTTCCCTCTTCCTCCTCTTCTTCTGCCTCCTCCTCCTCCTCCTCCTCCTCCAGTCTTCCCTCTTCCTCATCTTCTTCTGCCTCCTCCTCCACCTCCTCCTCCAGTCTTCCCTCTTCCTCCTCTTCTTCTGCCTCCTCCTCCACCTCCTCCTCCTCCTCCTCCTCCTCCTCCAGTCTTCCCTCTTCCTCCTCTTCTTCTGCCTCCTCCTGCTCCTCTCCTTCCTCCTCCTCCTCTTCATAATATTCGTCCTCCTCCAATCCTTCCTCCTCCTCTTCCTCCAGTCCTTCCTCCTCTTCATCATACTCTGCTTCATCCTCCTCTTCCTCCAGTTCTTCCTCATCTTCATAATATTCTTCCTCCTCCTCCTCCTCCTCCAGTCCTTCTTCCTCTTCATAATATTCTTCCTCCTCCTCCTCCAGTCCTTCCTCCTCTTCCTTATGCTCTTCTTCCTCCCCCTCTTCCTCAGCAGCCTCCGCTATGTGTCCCTCCTCCCCCTCTTCTTCAGCTACCTCCCCCTTTTCCTCCTCCTCCTCTTCCTCCGCAACATCAACCACTGGTGTTTTCTTCATGGCTTGCATCCCTACAACTGTAACATGAACCATAAGTGTCTTTATTAAGGATTAAGGATGTATTATCATACTAAGTAAACACTAAATCTAGAATAGAGGGTTTGCAGTGGTGTCACAAATCAATCAACCATATCTGGCGTTTTTTCATTTATTTAGCAATCTAGTATGCAGTATGGCATGCAGAAATTATATTACATAACTTGATGTAGTAGCATTTGCACAAAGCTGACATCAACTTCATGAAGGAAAATTAACCACAGTTATGTAGAGACAGACTGATGATCTGATCTGCCTCAATGGATACCTCATTGCCCAAAAATCACAGGTATCACATTATTCCAGCCAAGAATAGAGATATGTTTCCCTGTCCATGCTATCTGTAAATTATCAAACTTTAGGAAATAGGATTATGCCAAACAAAAGATACAAACCTTTACTTCGGGATGGTAGAAATTCTCCTAGAATATGGAAAGAGAATTTGAATTAGAATTGCAAACCAAAACAATAATATTTAATATTGAAAGTGATGAAACACGCTACAGCATGAATACCCATTCACATACATGGTACAGTAAATAGGCAAGTTTGGTAGTAATCCAATAGTTAAGCAGCAAGTGTTGACATGAAAAGTTAGTGCACTCACAAGATCTACCTTCTGTTGGTACTGTAAACTATCTTTGTTACCGCCATTGTACATTTTTGCAAGAAAAGGCAAACTCATTAGTGCTTCAGAATGCAGTGATTGAAAATGAGAACACCCACAAGATCTACCTTGTGTTGGTACTGTAAACTATCTTTGTTACCGCCGTTGTACCGCTGTCTGTAGTTACAGGATCTGGGGACAAAACTAATCTGTAATTATCCATCTCCACTTAAACTCTGTTAGACTACTTATAGAGAAATATTACCTTCTGCTTTCTTAATCTTCACTACCACTTACTCTTCCTCTTCCAACCATCCTGAATGTTTCAAATGGTTCATAGATCAGTGTCAGTCATCATTCAAGTCAAGCCTTTGGCCCCATGGTCATCTAGATTTATCCATCTGTCTTTCCATAGCTCCTAATCCAGATACTAGTTACTACCAACTTATTTATATATTTAAGTAAGCGATTTCCATCAAGCAGGTGGAAACAGCAAGTATACTATAGGCTCATAAAGATGGCATCATACTGACATGCACTGACATTTTCCATCCCACAATGTTGGTCCATAAGCTTCAAAAATTTAGAAGACAGCCACCAGACACATCCAAGGGTGGAAGTGACAAATTGCTTTTGTATTTTTAGACTTACTGTATTTGAGCAGCTTGTGTGTGTACTTGTAATTGAGGTCAGTCATTTTACTTTTACTGTACATTTTGACTGAAGTATTTTACTTACCTACATTTTAAATCATATCTATTACTAGCACATATTTTGTAGTCTCTCCATAAGCATTGCACCAGGAACGAAATGTGGACAAAAAGTGAACTAACTGTAACATTAAATGCTTAAATGTATCCATCATAGTAACTTAGTTAATATTGCTAACTACTACTAATTAACATACTGAAATATATCCATGATAGTAGCTTACTGTAGTTAACATCCAACCAGCTACAGTATTATTTGTATAAGTTTGTTAACGTACCTAGTTGGATAGCTGGTAAAAGTATTGATTGAGTTACAGTTTTGTTTTTAATCACAATGCACAATGATGAGAATTTCAGAATCTTATTTTTATAACAATCAATATAAAAAACATGTATAATAAAATTGCATTTGTAGAGATAACACAGTAATGGAAGATAATAGGGAGTCAAAGCAGAAGTTAACCAAGACTGCCCACTGGTTGACTAGCAGCTAGGTGGCTAGCATCATTTTCCATAGATACATATTACATCAACTAAACAAAGCAATAGATTGTGCTGAAAATCATCTTGCAGCACCCACCGATACATAAGCAATTAGGAAACATACACATTTTTGTAACTTTTGAGGGAAAATGATTGGGTACTTATAAGTGCAATTATGGAAATACATTTCCTATGAAATGGCCTCTCTTCACAGAGTGTATCAAAATTATTATATTATATTAAAATTATTGAGCCTTTTTTTGGTGTACAATAGCCAAAGACCTTAACTATCGCTGCTCTATAAATGTTTCATGGTGTAACGTTAGCTAGTGGGTGTAAGCAAGCTAAGTGATGTCTTGTTTTGTCATATCGCCGTTTTATTGATTGAATTTCACCGAATAAACATCACTTCGGTATATAACATATTTCAGAAAGGAAACCGTATGGTTCGTAGCTTGCTTTTATCAAGTAATCTGCAATGTACTAAAAGAGACAAGAGTGAACCACAGCCGGGCAGGGATGACGGTGACTTCAGTTCCCTATACGGCACCCACAGTTGCATCTTGTGGGAGGAGGTTTTAATGCTCTGCATAGCACAGCACATGTGACCTCCCTAACACATCACTAAACTGTTGTGCTGATGTTATTTACTGATTATGCACGTTTGACTTTTTTGTGCTAGTTTAAAACCAGATTTGGTGCTGTGTTCAGAGGTGAGGCAGATTGTTTACAGTAGTTTACAGTACCATAGGAGAATGCAGTAGATGAGGCACATAAAGGGAAATTGTATATATTTAGTTAGTTAGTTATATTTAATTGATATTCTGAACTGGCATTGGAAGTTAGAGTTGGGTTGGCATGTTATGCTGCGCCCCGTGGAGGTTGGATGACGAGGGTTTGTAGCAAAGTCTATTAGTGTTACTTAGTGAATGTGGGATTAGCTGGGGTTAACCCCAACCCCACCTGCGCCCCTTAACCTAAATAGGATTCGTACCATATTGCAATAGGAAGTTAATCCAAATGTTGTGCCAATACATACCTTTTTTTCTCACTGCGTATAAGTTTCCTACAGAATCGAGAGAGGGAATGAGTTAGCAAGCACACTGTCATATAATTAATTACATCAGAGTATTGTTTCTGCAGTGTTTCTTTTGATTTATTCATCAACAAATCCAACATACTCATCAAACAATGTTATCTTGGATTTTTTTAACAATATGGCATGTAGAACCTATTGTGCGTATGCCTAATGTGTGTGTGTCCAACCTGTGCATATGTGCGTACCTTCATCTTCGTCAGGAGCAATAAGGTTGGCAGCAAAGTTTAATATTGCATTGAGCATGTTTTCAGATTCCTCCACTGCATCATTCACCGCTTTCATTGGGTCTGAGCTGATCTTGCTGAGGCCTCCTGGAGGAAAATGTATAGGAATGTGAAGGTATATACTACATACACTCAGACACACATACACTTCATTGATACATTCATTAATTTCCATTTGTAATCATATAGTTTGTTTTCCTGAACACAGATCAAGCCAAAAGCTGAATAAATCCAATTTAAGGAAACCTGCTGCTTTATAATCTTTCTTGTATTATTTGTAAAGCCTTTGTTCATAGGCTTTGTCTGCATTCAGGCAATTACATAAAAGCATTAACTCAATAACAGGGGGTTAAATTGTGGTGGGGCAGCAGGACCTGAACTTCAACAACAAACGTGTGAGGTCAGAGTTGATAATCCCATGTAGCCTAATTCAATGTCATATAAAGAGCAGGGCTGCACCACCTTCCAATTTAACCAGTGCAATGCCGTTCCGCATATCATGTTGCTGTGCACAAAGCATATTACACATTTGAAAGCACTCTTTCCTAATGCAAAGGCAATTTAAATGCGGTTCACTTTAAATCAACAGAAAAGTAAGAGGGCATTGGGGCAGATTTGAATCCCAGGCACAGGTTCAGAGAGAATTGTGGAAACAAATATGTATAAGTGCAAAAGTATGTATAGTGTATCATTTTGTGCTAGAGCCATGGTCCAATACACATTGACCGATTGTGTATTCATTGCATTTACCAGACAGGAGTAGACATTTTAATGGTATTTTGATTGTTGTGTGTGTGTTTTATCTTGGCAACTATTATACTCTCATCAGTAGGTTTTGCATAACCTGCAATATCAATCCAACCAGATTTATGCAAAACTAACAGACCTTGGAATGCGGAATGCATATTAAATATCAAAAACTTGAGGACAGCTTAGTTTGCCGACAGTTTTGAGGCCATTCAAATATTTGGCAAAACAAACCAGGCATGTCTGACTTTTAAATAAATCTAAATACTTATACGATCAAGCATGGATGCAATATCTGCAAAAATAAAACATTCTATAGTCATCAGCCTTCTACTGTTTCGAACATGAATAGCTGATATTAGTGGTCCATGTTAGCTAATTAGTGGTTAATATAAGCAACCCTGTGTCTTTGTGGGCCTGGAAAGGCCTCTGGTCTGCGCGGCATTAGCGAGGAATTAGAAGCAAAGTAAGGTGGCTTGCCTCTACGCCCCGTTTCCTTTAAAGCTTTCCTGACGGCAGGAGGTGGGGCGGTACCTGGTGGGATGAGAGAGACACAGCGGCAAAGCAAAATCAGGAGGAAGGGAGGAAGAGGGAGTAAGGGAGGGCGATGAGGATGATGAGGATGAAAGACAGCAGTGCTGCATTCACACGGTAGACAAACCGGGTGTTCATTGTTTTCAGCAGAACGACAGTAAACTCCTACTGCCTGCAACTTGGGAAGAACCCTTGAATTTTACCCAATTTTTACTTCCTGCTGTGTAGACAAAGTGGATGTTGACGTCGTCTAGTAAAAATGGATTTAGCTCTTCATGTCTCCTCTTCCAAAGAAGATACAATAGAGAATAACTGTAAGAACTTTCTTTTGTCCTTTTGGAGTCTGGGAGGTAAAGAGTCACGCCAAATTGAGGTTTGGCTGTGTTATTCCCATTCCCTGTTTGGCTCCACCATGGTCAAGGGTGCAAATTTGGTCTAGAAAGGGGGGCGGGGAATCAACATTGGCGATGGCCAGTCCTTCCCTAAAAAAAAGGTATATATTACACATCATTTCAGATGCAAAACTAATTATGCTAAATCAAGCTGCCTGATGGTGGTGAATGATCTCTCGATATCTCGTGGGCGATCTCACGTGGTCAGTGGGAAATAGTTATCCCTCCGTTGCTTCGTTCAGTTAATGTACATTAGTTCCACATGCTCTGCATAAAGTTCCTTGTTAGCCTGTAAAAGGCACTGAGTCCCCCATTTGGCTAAAACAGTACTTAGCGGTTGGGATGGGCAGAATGAGGCTTTCCGAAGCACCGAGACAACTGAAACAAAAGTCGATGCTTTATGAAACGCTCAAAACATTTACTCGACAGTGACATCTGGTGGTAGTCGCAGTCATAGCAGCTGAGAGAGTGTTGAGAGTCTTGTAAATGTATTCCGCTGATATGATTTAGTTTCTGTGGCTGAGCGGCAAGACGCCGCTCTTAATATCAATATGTGAAGATGTTTATGATCAAACCTGGCACCTTTTGCACATCAGTATTGAATGATTTGTATGAAACAATAAACAGAATGTAAAAATTGACACAACAACACACAATAACAAATGTCTGTCTGAGGCCTATTGTACATTTCACAAATACATGTTTGAGTGAGAGGATTTTGAGCAACAGGTTTCATATAGTTTGTTCAGATAACAGTGCAATTAGAAATCATGTGTTTCACGTGTTTTCAAGTGCATGTGCAATGGAACATGACTAATCCAAGCTACTACTAACTGGGCCAACTATAAATATATATATATATATATATACTGTATATTATTTTTATACACACGCAACTAACCCCAAAAAATGAACAAACTATCACACAGCTAACTCTCACAATATCTCAGTAATCTCTCCCAGGTCACTTGCAATAAACTCGCACCATCCATTCAAAGTTTTTTATTTCCCCAACTCATTTCATAGTGATGTGGTGTTTCGATAACAGGTGTCACGTGACCTGTAGTGCTTTGGAACATATATCGGGACGTCGTTCCGCCGCTGTGAGTGTCGAAAAGATCGAGACTGTATCAAGCGTGAGTCCCGAGCAGCCCATCCCTACTTAACGGCATATGAATGACATGATGTAATATTAACAGGGTGGGGGGCAAAATCAGGACTTTCAAAAAGTGGGGGGGTCAGGACCTCCCCATAATTTGTACCCTTGACCATGGTCTCATTTGTTTATGGTAATTATACCAAGGTTTCACAATTCATTTGACAATGACATCTTGTTATTTAAAAATATGACACGTAGCACCTTTAAACAGGAAGATTGTAAAAGCGTAGCAGAAGGATAAGGAGACAGAGGTTCAGAGATCGGTGAAGGAGGAAAGGGAAAGCAACTATATTAGGAAGAGACATAAGTAGAGTGGCATAAGATGAGCTGGAGGGTTTGAAGATTGTCATCACAGTAGCCTGACACTAGTGTACAGTAAACATCGAACATCTAGACCTCCCTATCTTCCTTGCAAGATTTCCTGGTAGTGGATGGTCCTGATGACAGGAGAGACAAGGTACAATCAAGTAGCAAACAGTTAAGCACAGTGGAAAAGCACATATGTTTCTCCTGCAGGGGGTGGCCAAAATGATGGAAACACCACATTCACCCTTTTTCCTCCATCTAGACGGGTTTACATTCAGAGAGAGCCAAAGGATGCCTTCAACACAGGTATTTAAGAAGCAGACTGCAGTGGTGAATGCAGCCAACCTGTGTGACACTGATGTTCACCGTGTTTTTGAACACACCTTGTGCCTTGGATTCCTTTTTCACCCATGACTCCAATGAGAAACTCTTTTGGTAAAGGCACTCTGGTATCAACCGACAATGTTTGTTGCCATAACGGACAAGAAATATGAGGCCATTTTACAGGACCAGGATGTCCTGCACCCTAGGGTGCAAACACTGTTCCCTCATGATATTCCCATATTTCAGGATGATAATGTTCCCAAACACACTGCTGGTTTCATGAACACCAAGATGAAGTCCAACTCCTTCCATGGCCTCCCCAATCAACGGACCTAAACATCACTGAACCTTGAAGGGAAGTGGATTTCCACCTCCTTCATCCCTCAAAGAACTTTGAGAAAAGGTCCAATATCCCACTACACACAGTTTAGGATGCAGTATGACATAAGGATGATTGAAGCTGTTCTGAATACAAAAGGTGGGGCCTACTCATTATAAGATAATTGATGGTCATATAGTGTTAGGTGTTTCACTTCTTTTGTCCACCCCCTGTAAGAAATGGTAGTAGTTAGGGGAGAAGAAAAGAAAGGACAAGTGGGATAGCGAAAGAAGTCGGTGATTTAGATGCACAGTGTAATCACAGTGTCACACAATCACAGTGTAAGTGTAAGGTGAGGCAAAGGTGCCAAAAACGTGATAGCGAAACAGTTTTGTAGTCACCAGGACAACATGTACAACAATGAGATAAAAACAGTTATAGACAGTTATCTGTGAGGAAGATTTTTACAAAAAAATGCAAGTGAAAACAATGATGAGAAGAAGCTTCCCAAATTCAAGAAGATTCGCAAATTCGAAACATCACCAGACTAATTAGGCTAAGGAATCACATGCACATAAATTAAGAGTTTGTTGTGAATAATATACTTTGTACTAAACAATGATATGCTTTACAATAAGCAATATAATCTAGAGTGTGTGTGTGTGTTATGATAAATCTACATAAATATAGAATATGTTTGATTAAGCATGTAACCTAAAAGATCATAAAGTAATCATAAAGTTTCAATAAAGCTTCAAAAACATAGTCTAACGGTTTCCCTACAGTAATCATAAAGGTTTTTAAAAAATACAGTCTGAGGCCCTTCTGCACTAAGGGTGTCCAAGGTCAGGCGGCAGAGGCCTTAAAAAAACCCAGGTGGGGCATGCGCAGACAAGAGAAGTCCAGGTGGCCATAGCGTAATGGTGAAATGGAAAGTCCCTAAAATTCCCAGTTAACGGCTACGTAATGGTGTAAAACGGGAAAACGAGACCGCCTACATGCCCACAAAGACCCCCCCCATAGGACCAAATTTGGTGTTCGGACACCATTATTTTCTTGCTGACAAAGCTAAAATTAATGAAAAATGGGCGTAGAAATCAGTATTCTCCACCCAGTTTTTAGGGTTTATAAGAGCATGCACAGACAGTTGTACGTCAGTCTGGTTCCGGGACCAACTCGGGTTTTGTCTCTGTTGAAGAATAAAGCTCTATTGCAACGAACTCTGATCATCTCCAGTGACTTCTTTGAACCTGTTTGAGACTCCAGTAACTACAGCATCTACAGAATCGTGAAAAGTATTAAGTGTTGGCGTGGGGGTCCGGTCATCATCACTGGCCTGAGACTTGAACTTCTTCCTCCGACAAGTTCCATTCCAAAATGACG